>JAYESA010000018.1:35730006-36330006 GCA_036927795.1 Iris macrosiphon | reverse complement strand
GTCAACAAGTGAAGGCGGAGCACCAGAGGACAGCAGGATTATTGTAACCACTTCCGATTCCAGAGTGGAAGTGGGAGCACATCACTATGGACTTCGTCACGGGTTTTCCCAAGAGTCCAAGTGGGAGAGATGCAGTGTGGGTAATAGTAGACCGACTCACCAAGTCAGCCCACTTTATACCTTTTAGAGTGGGTCAGTCTACAGAAGCTTTAGCTAATTTATATATGAGGCAGATTGTGAGATTGCACGGCATACCAGTCAGCATTGTATCGGACAGAGATTCGTGCTTCACATCGCACTTTTGGAGGAGTATGCAAGAGAGTCTTGGTACTCGTCTGAAGTTCAGTACATCTTACCACCCGCAGACAGATGGGCAGTCGGAGCATACTATTTAGACCTTGGAGGACATGTTGAGGGCTTGCATGTTAGACTTCGGAGGATCATGGGAGGACCACCTACATCTTGTAGAGTTTTCTTACAATAATAGCTATCAAGCGAGTATTCAGATGGCTCCGTTTGAAGCCTTGTATGAAAGAAAATGTAGGTCTCCTGTGTGTTGGAGTGACGTGGGAGAACGTCAGATTTTGGGACCCGAGTTGGTGGTCAACACCGTAGAGACAGTCAAGAAGATTCAGGGACACTTGCGAGCAGCGCAAGACAGGCAGAAGCAGTGGACAGACCTTCATCGTCGTCCCTTGGAGTTCAAAGAGGGCGATCATGTCTTCTTGAGGATATCACCGACCAGAGGCACCATCCGATTCGGAGGGCGCGGCAAGTTGAGTCCAAGGTATATTGGACCGTTTGACGTGCTCGAGAGAGTTGGAGAGGTGGCATATCGACTTGCGCTACCACCTTCACTGGAGGGAGTACATGACGTATTCCATGTGTCGCAGCTCAGGCGATATGTGGCAGACAGCAGTCATGTTCTCGACCATTCGGAGATCACCATTGGGCCGAGCTTGTCTTACCAAGAGCAACCCGTGGGAATCCTTGATCGTCGAGAGAAAGTGTTGAGGAACCAGTCTATTCCCTTGGTTCGCGTAGCATGGAGGCATGGCGCACCAGGAGAATCAACTTGGAAGCGCGAGGACGACATGCGCAAGCGTTTTTCGAACCTATTCGCAGACCAAGGTATGAATTTACATTGTTAATTTATATCTTATACCATCCTTGCATTCTATCGTGGCTTAATTTTAATTCCGAGGACAAAATTTTTACAAGTTGGGTAGAATATAAAACCCCCTTCCTAGAAAATCGTATATAGCCTTTTTATTTATTATTTATTAATTAAATTATAGTAATTAGGTCTTAATAGGAGAAATAAATTTTTAATAATTTTTATTTTAGGTGTTCGGACACTTAGATGACTTATGGGACCATCAGAAATTTTTCGGAATTTATTCCATATAGGAGACCCCTTGAGCTGTTGCTAGCCTAACGATGTGCAATACCCTAATCTATAAATTTCTTATGAGAATATATATATAATATATATGTATACACAAATATATATATATATATATGTATACATATTAAGAAAAGAAAAAAAAGAATTATTTAATAAGAATATAATAATAATAATAATAATAATAATAATAATAATAACAAAGCAACCACTATACTACTTTCCTTAGCAATTTGCTAAGACTACATTCCTTAACCATTTTGTTCCCAGACCCGCCTAATAGCTATTAAACCATCCTAGCAACTTCCAGGACCCGCCCATTGCATACAAAGCAAGCCTATCCTTTTCTTTTTTTCTTTTTTTTATATACGCGGCCACCTTCACATCCTCTCTCTTCCTATATTAATAATATATATATATATATATTATTTCAAAACCCTAACCTAAAACTTCAGACCTCCTCTTCCCATCTAGAGCCGTCACCGCAGCCAGAGAAGCCCCACCAAGCCATCCAACCATCCCGTCGACTCCGACCTCGCACCTTGCAGAATCCCACTCGAGGCACCTTTGCTCCGGAGTGATTTTCCGTCGACTCGCTCAACCAAACGATATTCCGTCTTCATAGGTATGATCACCCCTTAACCCTCTTCCATATTTGTTTTATAGCCAACCTCGGAAAATGTGTACCCCTAGGTGAAAAACAGCGTCCAAGTTGGACGAGCAGACAGAATTCTGGAATCGCAGAATTCCAGAATGACCACCCATATTGCCGAGTTCGTATCTCCCACCGCAGAGATCCGAATTCAGTGATTCTTTTTGATACCTGTAGAATACCTGACCTAGTTTATTTTCTGTTAAATAACCCTATGCTATTAGTTGCTGTGGACATAGTTAAATTCGTCACAAAACTGCGCGCACCCACTTTTTTCAGTTTTCCAAAAGTTGGAAAACGGAGCGCGCTCCGCCAAACGGGACCGCCCCGCCGTGTGCCAAGTGTACCGCATGGTGCACACAGCGTAACTGGATAAGTAAAATTTTGTGGGGACTGATTCGGACGCGTGTACGCGCCGGAATCAGGCCGTATCCGCAGACACATTTCGTGTCGTAACTTTTGTGGAACTCGCACGTATTTTGTGCACGCTTGTCAGATTGCGACGAAACTTGTGCCACTGGACTCGTGGTAACGTGCTGGTCCTGTGACCCAATTTTTACGTATTTCTGAGACGGTTGACCAAATTGCCAATTGGCGGGCCCCACAGTTGACTTTTTGGACATAATTTTGTTCGGCTCATCGAAATTCACATTTGGACATACCGTTGGGTTAGTATTAACATCTAGAGTTGTTTGACCTATAGTTTATGCCATTTAGAGACTGTTATCCTTGGCACGCTTTTCGGTGCAAAGTGGGCCACACGTGGACCCCACTTTTACCCGAAATTACCGTTTTGCCCCTGTGTCCAAATTGGACGAAAGGAATATGCTTTTTAGCTATTTTGCTCATTTCGGAAACGTTGGTGATGTTTATTTCAGCATCCGGAGATGTTTGTTCGGAGTCCTTAGTTCCAGGTTCAGTGTCCTTGACATTTGGGCGCGTACACTTTACAGATTTCTTGCCAAGCAAGTATACATTGCCATTGTACTGTATTTACATTCCATATGAGACATGCATGTTTATTTTCTGTTTATTTAGTTTATTTATTTTAACTGCTATATAAACTGTGCGTCCAAGGAAACTTGGATGCAACGACGGTGTCGTCGTACTATGTTTTTATTTATGTATATGCATTACACCTATTTTATGAGACTACCCCATCTTCATGAGGCATTTATGTTTCATTGGCCATGACACTATTCTTACACGAGTGTGAGTCACATGTAAGACACGGTCTTGCGTACTCGGCTGGCCACCAGTACGTATAGGTCGTGCGACGGATAGGGATAACTGCCAATAGAAACTTTGCATGCTAGTAGACCTGGCGATTATTAGAGGTTTATCGTGTCATGGACATGACATGCTTAGAGCATTGGATGGAGAGAACAATAAGTAAGGCATTTTGGGCTCCTTTACACTTTTCCTTCTGTAACCCGGAAGCTCCGCTGGAGATACGGGCGGTGATGACCCCTATACTACTTGGCGGGCCTCTGCCGTTCAAAAGACGACATGCCTTTGAGGCCCCTGGTTCTCCGAGAGAGTCATGCCAATCTCAGTTTTCAGCCAGATAGCCCACTTGGTAGAAAGTTGTTCTCAAACTGCATTCACATAGATGGTTAGGCGACCCCGTTGGATATTTATTTTCAGTACTTTATTGGCATGTGCTTTTTGTATCTTGTTACGTCCCTCTGAGGACTTGGTCCCTTCCAGATATAGGTGAGCAGGAGTACCCGCAGGAGTATGGACCTGGACCTGACGCTACCTATCAGTCTGAGAAGATCTTACCTTCTGATTATATGTGATTCATTGCAGCTGTTTAGAGATTCTAGTTGCTCTTCTTCTTCTAGACATTTATTCTTATATTGGAGTTTATTCTCTTCTCTCTTTAGTAGTTTATTATTGTCGATTTGCAGTGAATTTGTTTCCACCCGACTATCACACTTTGAGATTACTATTTGAGACTGCTTCTTTGATATTCATTTATTGATTTCCATTATTCTATTATTTGTGCTGTGGATGAGATATAGAACTGCGTGTGACTTGTTGTGACATATATTACCACTGTGGATTGGATATTCATGTACAGCGTACGTGTATATATGGTTTCCATATATTGGAGTTCGTATACATACGGCTGGCGTGTTACGTATTCCTAGTCCAACGTATTTTGGGACTGGGGCATGACACCACCCGTATAGACGACTGCTTGACGACTGGGAAAAAGATCTCATCATAATGTACGCATTTTCGCTGACCGTAGCCTTTAACTATCAGCCTCGCTTTATAACGAGGGCGAGTAGCATCATCTGTCTGCTTCACTCTGAACACCCATCGATTCTTCAAAGCCTTCTTGCCCTTTGGTAACCGCACCAGATCATAAGTAGAGTTGGCCTCCAAGGAACTCATCTCCTCCTCCATGGCCTCCATCCACTCCTACATGTGTTCGTCTTACATAGTCTCTACGAAACTTTTGGGTTCTCCCCCGCCAGTCAGTAGCACATACTCACCCGGTGAGTATCTCGTAGATGGTCGACGCTCTCTATTGCTCATTCTCAACGAAACCGCTGGTGCTGGCTGTATATCTACAGTCTTCTCCCATCTAGAAACTGCCTCCTCGGCATGCTCATCCTCCTGAGGGTCACCCTGACCACCATCAGCAGGCTGATGATCATGGTTGGGAGCCACTCCATGTACTGGCTCCCCCATAACTGGATCCTCTGCGATATCCCCTGAAAACTGCTCGAAGCAAAATGACTCTAACTCAGGCAATTCCTCAGCCTCAGAAGGCATCTCAGAATCCTGAGTGTTGGTCATGGTCTGATCCTCGACGAATACCACGTCCCTGCTTCTGTAGAGCTTTCTTTCCAATGGATCGCAGAGTCTATAGCCAAAATCATCCCGACCGTAGCCGACAAAGACGCACCGCCTCGCCTTTGGCTCAAATTTAGATCTATCGTTCTTCGGTACATGCACGAAGGCCTCACAACCAAACACTCGCAGGTGATTGTATGACGGCTCTTTGTCGTACCATAATTTGTCAGGAACATTATCCTGCAAAGGAGAACTATGAAATAAATTAATAACATAAGCAGCTGTGTAAAGTGCCTCACCCAATAGCTTCCTGGCAAGTTTGCTTCTGACAGAAAATACCGCACCCTCTCCATTAGCATCATGTTCATCCGCTCCGCTACACCGTTGAGCTACGGTGTCTTTGGTGGAGTCTTCTGGTATCGTATCCCTTGATCTCTGTAATAAGCATAAAGGGACTGATATACTCGCCGCCATTGTCCAACCAAACACAAAGAAGCTTCTTGCCGGTCTCCCTTTCAACATAGGACTGAAACTCCTTGAAAGTGGGCAACACCTGATCCTTGGTTTTTAAGGTATAGACCCAAACCTTCTGGAACATTCATCAATAAATGTTACAAAATAAGAAGCACCGCCAACGGATTTTACTTTCATAGAACCGCACACATCGGAGTGAATCAACTCGAGCAACGCCGACTTACTTGAACTTGGGTGACTTTGGAAAGATACCATATTTTTCTTTCCCTCCAAACAACGCCTGCAATTCTCTAACTTTTTAGACTTTAGCTCTGGAATCATCTTCCTGTTCACCAAGTAGCTCATCTCCTTCTCGCTGATATGGCTGAGCCGCATGTGCCACAACTCAGTAGACGCATCAGTAGCTGCGTTAACCTCATATGCCCCATGTGCGCTCCCTTTCATATAGTACAGTCCGGACCTCTTGCTTCCTCTGGCAATCACCATCGAACCTCTGGAAAGCTTTCACTGATTGTTCCCGAAGAGACTGAAGAAACCCTCGTTATCCAACCTTCCAACCGACACCAGGTTGAAATGGATATCAGGGACATGACGGACATCTTTGAGAGCAAGAACTGCACATATTTTTGTTCTCAAATGCACTTCTCCAATGACAACCGCCTTCGACATATCTCTATTGCCCATCTTCAACACTCCACAGTTGCATGTTGTGTATGTAGAAAATAGTCATGTTGTGAGATACCTATGCTGAAGCACCTGAGTCCACCAGCCAAGAGTTGTTATCGCAGGCGAGGTTCATAACTACCTCATCACCTACAATGATCACGTCGCCTCCATGTGTCGAGGCCGCCGCTGTAGTATTCTCACTTTGCTTCCCCTTGTCGCCCTTCTTCTCTCTCTTCTAAGCGAAACAGTTTTGCTTGATTTGACCCTTCTTGCCACAATGATAATACTTCGAGTCCTCGTACCGACCCTTGGACCTTCCCCTGCTTTTGTCTCTGCCACCGCCTGGACCCCTGCTTTTACCCCTTCCGCGGCTCTCTGAAACAAGCGCCTCTGAGTGGGATGTGGATGAAGTGACCTGAGAACGTCTCCGCATCTCTTCATTCAGTACCCCGCTTTTGGCAAACTCCAGACTGACCACGCCTTCCGGAGCAGAAACGATCATAGACACTGGTACGGTATCCCACGAGTCTGGCAATATACACAGCAGCCATAGTCCCTGAACCTCGTCGTCAAACTTGACTCCCATCGAGGATAGCTGGTCAACCACGCCCTGGAACTCCCTCAAGCGATCCGTAATAGACGTCCCATCTTTGTACCGCAGACCCATCATCATCCGAATCATGAATAATTTATTTACTCCGATCTTCTTCGCATACAAAGATTCCAGCTTATCCCACAGTTTCCTCGCGTGCTCAATACTGACAACGTGGTTGTACACGTTCTCGTCAACGAACTACCTGATGTACCCACACACCTGTATATGCTCGAAATTTCAGTCATCTTTGGATTTGTAACTGAGATACCGGCAGATGCAGCTTCTTGACAAATAGCAAATCCTTCATTTTGCTCCTCCAGTAATGATAGTATGTACCGTTCAGGTTTACCATGCACACCGACTTCGCGTCCATCTCTCCCCCATGGTTTGCCTGTTAACTCCTGACACCCTTCTTAAATTCCAGAATATGGCTTTGATACCACTTTGTTGGGAACGAAAGTGTGGAAACCATTCCCCAAACCAAAGAGTACATGCGAGAGAACCGAGCAAAACGCACAAACCAAAAATGCCAAACACAAATCGCAGACACAGAGATTTTTGACGTGAAAAATCCTTGTAAAAAAATCACGGCACGATCGGAGTCCAACCCTGAAAAGCCTCCACTAATGGAATAAGAAATACACTGACTCCTTACAAACTTCTCACCGATCCAAACGGATCACCACAACTCTTTTGGAACAGAAAATAGATTATAATCACGAAGAAGAAAGACAACGAGAAATACACGAAACTGCCATCCTTCTTCGAAACGGCCTCAAATCATTCTTTCTCCTCTCCAATGTTGCAATGGCACTCTTGGCTCATTTTCTCTCCTTGTTGCTATTTTTTTTTAGAGAGAGCGATATTTTAGGGCCAGGAGACACCAATATATAACCTAAAATCCACAACTAGCATTCATATTATAGATAGAAATATCCAATTCAAATCCAAATACATTGACATATTCCTATTATATGTAGGAATATCCAATCCAAATCCATTGATATATTTCTATTATATTTAGGAATATCCAATCCAAATAAATTGAGATATTCCTATTATATATAGAAATACTAAATCCTATTTCGAAATATTTTTCACATAGGTTGAAAACTCCATCCACTTAAACAAAACGTCATGTACTACTAATTTCCTATTATTCTAATTAATTTTTGTAATCAATATGACTTAAAAAAAATAAAGAAAAAAAAATTTTCTTTGGAAGTGCTTTTCTCAGTGAGAAACACCCTTCCATAATGACATTTTTCTTCTATATTAATTGTTTGGCAGTCGGTCCAGTAGGCAGTAGACAATATGGGGATAGGCAGTAGGGAATTTTTTACTAGGTACTACTGATGGATTCATCTCTGTCTGCCACAACAAACCCCTCTCTTTCAACTTTCACGAGTGTTACTGCTAGGTTTTGACTACTTCTATTCTCACGTCCCAAATCTACACTCCACTCTTTCTAACATTAATTAATGTCAGAGATACTAATAACTGTCATGGAAATATCCATCAGCTCTATCACAGTATCTCTGGACCTGGGTTGTCAAAAGTAATAGGAAATTAGTAAAGGAGAAATAATAAAGTCAAATTATAAGGGCACTACCATATTTACTTTGGACTAGTCCAGGATTGGGGCTAGTCCACTAAAGAGGAACTTTTACTTATACTAATCTAACATTTTACTCATATTAGCCCACTACTTCCAAATCCTCCCAAATCCTCCCCACCCGATCGGAGCCCTCCCCCCTCCCGCCGTCCTCCTCCGCCTCCTCCTCCGTTCTCCACCGCAGCCTCCCGTCGCCGCACCTTCCGTCGTCGTCGCCGTCAAAACCAAAAAAGAAAATAAAAAAAATAGAAGAACTGTCAAATTTTGACATATATGTTGATTTTTAGGACTGTCAAAATTTTGACAGTCTTACCAATTGGAAGTACTGTCAAAATATTGACAGTCCTAAAAATTCAACATATATTTTTAGAACTGTCAAATTTTTGACAGTCCTACCAATTTGAAGGACTGTCAAAATTTTGACAGTCCTACCAATTGGAAGAACTGTCAAAATTTTGACAGTCCTAAAAATGTATGTTGAATTTTTAGTTTGACAGTCCTACCAATTTGTAGGACTGTCAAAATTTTGACAGTCCTAAATTTTTTTTTCTGTTAATTGTTGGGGGGGCCAATTTCAAAATATCCTTAAAATTTCTATCCTTAAAATTTGTTAAAGTATTCTGTTATTTAAAATAGTAAATTTATTATTTGTACATTAAATATTTTGTAAAATTTTTTTTTTTTATCAAAAGTAAAATTTGGAGGTCGAAACATCGTTTTTTTGCGATTCTAAAAATTTGGGAAGTCCGTCAAACGGTGAAACGGTTTATCCCAAAGTACTTTTCCATACGGTCATTTTGGCTCAAACTGGAGCTTGTTTCGATCTCCCAGTCAAAAGTTATGATACTTTAAAGTTTTATATTTTATATTTTTGCCTGTAATATGTACGTCTTACTTCGGATGAAAATTCTCTCTACACGAATTGTGTTACTCTCGTCGAAAATATACAAATAGACCTATTGTGTGACGAAAAACGATTTGAAAACAAATAGTTATGGCTGTTTGAAGTCTGATCGACGGCAGACGTAATATTCGTACGGTAGATTTTTTTTTTTTGGTTCAATGATAACATATTTTATTTTGGATGTTAAACTAAATAAAAAAATCAAAATCCAAAACTAACTAAATAGAAATAAACTTAAAAAAAATCCTAGGAATTAAAATGAGGACTGTCAAAATTTTGACAGTCCTCATTGTTTGTGGGACTGTCAAAATCCTGACAGTCCTAGTTTTATATAAAATTTTCAGTGGGTTAAAATTAGGACTGTCAAAATTTTGACAGTCCACATAGCTTGTGGGACTGTCAAAATTATGACAGTCCTAACAATTTGTAGGACTGTCAAAATTTTGACAGTCCTTCCAAGTGGTAGGACTGTCAAAATTTTGACAGTCCTGATTATAACAATTTGGGCTAGCCCCAAGTAACTTTGGAAAACTTGTAATTTTGAGAAATGGGACTGTCAAAATTTTGACAGTCCTAACAATTTGTAGGACTGTCAAAATTTTGACAGTCCTTCCAAGTGGTAGGACTGTCAAAATTTTGACAGTCCTGATTATAACAGTGGGCTAGCCCCGAGTAACTTTCATGATGGAAAACTTGTAATTTTTTCTAAATTTTCAATGGGCTAGCCCCGAGTAAAATATGTAGTGCCCTTATAATTACCCATAATAAAGGAGTCCCAAATCCACACTACTACTCCTCCTCCTCCTCCTCTATCTAGGGATGAGCATCGGTTCAGTTCAAAACTGAACCAAATAAAAAAAATTAAATTCGACAAAAAATCTACTAAGTAAAATCGAAATCGAACCGAATTAGATCATAATTTAACCAAACCGAATCTAATTAAATCGATTCGGTTTATTCAATTTTTTTATTATTCGATTTATTTGCGGATTTTTTGTTTATATATATATATATATATATATATATATATATATATATATATATATATATATATATATATATGTTGGAGGTGGGTGGGATTTTCAACCTATGTGAAGAATAATTCGGAGTGCGACGAGCGTCATCCGTGTAGAAAAAGCTCGAGAAGTGCATCGAGTGCCGTGTATTAGAATATTTATGGTAAGCAAATATTATATTAGATTTTCATCTTTAACTTTAATTATATATTTATGATTGGATTTTTCATATATTAACTTTTCATATAATTGGATTTTCAATTTATGGTAAGCTAATTTATGATTTGATTTTCATTAAATATATGATTGAATGTAATTGGATTTTCATAAATATTTTTGGCTTTCATATATAGATTTTCATTTGAAAACCCTAATTCATGCAAGGGTTTATAAAAATGCTCATGCAATATACAACAAAGAGAGAGAGGAAAAAAGGTGGCAAGAGTGTCATTGCAACTTTGGATAGGAGAAAGAATGATTTGAGGCCGTTTCGGAGAAGGAGATCAATTTGGAGTATTTCTCATTGTCTTTTTTCTTCGTGGTTGTAATCTATTTTCTGCTCCAAAGAGTTGTGGTGATCTGTGTTGGATCGGTGAGGAGCTTGTAGAGGGTGTAATCTCTTTATTCCATTAGTGGAGGTTCTTCAGGGTTGGACTCCGATCGTCCCGTAATTTTTTTCATCTGGGTTTTTCACGTAAAAATCTCTGTGTCTGCGATTTATGTTTAGAATTTTTTTGGTTTGTGCGTTTTGCTCGGTTCTTTCGCAGGTACTCTCTGGTTTAGGGAACGGTTTCTATATTTCGTTCCCAACAGTGTAGTATCAGAGCCAAATTCTGGAATTTTAGAAGGGTGTCAGGAGTTGACAGACAAACCAGGGAGGAGAGATGGACGCGAAGCCGGTGCGCATGGTAAACCTGAACGGTACCAACTATCACTACTGGAAGAACAAGATGAAGGATCTGCTATTTGTCAAGAAGCTGCATCTACCGGTATTTGCTTCCGAGAGGCCCAGTGACAAATCCAAAGAGGACTGAAAGTTCGAGCATATACAGGTGCATGGGTAAATCAGGTAGTTCATTGACGAGAACGTGTACAACCACGTTTCCAGTATTGAGCACGCGAGGACATTGTGGGATAAGCTGGAATCTTTGTATGCGAAGAAGACCAGGGTAAATAAATTATTCCTGATTTGGATGATGGTGATGGGTCTGCGGTACAAAGATGGGGCGTCCATTACGGATCATTTGGGTGAGTTCCAGGGCGTGGTTGACTAGCTATCCTCGATGAGAGTCATGTTCGACGACGAGGTTCAGGGACTATGGTTGTTATGTACATTGCCAGACTCGTAGGAGACCGTACGAGTGTCTATGATCGCTTCTGCTCTGGAAGGCGTGGTCAGTTTAGAGTTTTCTAAGAGCGGGTACTGAATGAAGAGATACGGAGACATTCTCAGGGTACTTCATCCCTATCCCACTCAGAGGCTCTTGTTTCAGAGAGCCGCGAAAGGGGTAAAAGTAGGGGTCCAGATGATGGTAGAAACAAAAGCAGGAGAAGGTCCAAGGGTCGGTACGAGGACTCAGAGTGACACCATTGTGGCAAGAAGGGCCACAACAAGCGGAACTATTTTGCTTGGAAGAGAGAGAAGAAGGGCGACAAGGGGAAGCAGGGCATGAACTCTACAACGAAGACATCGGCACGTGGAGGAAATCTGATCATTGTAGGTGATGAGGTAGTTATGAACCTCGTCTGCGATGACAACTCTTGGCTGGTGGACTCAGGTGCTTTAACACACGTATCTCACAATAGGGCATTATTTTCTACTTACACAACAGACGACTGTGGAGTGTTGAAGATGGGCAATGGAGATGTGTCGAAGGCAGTTGCCATTGGAGATATGTATTTGAGGACAAACACTGGTGCAGTTCTTATTCTGAAAGATGTTAGTCATGTCCCTGATATCCGTTTCAACCTAGTATCGGTTGGAAGGTTGGATGACGAGGGTTTCTACAATATCTTAGGGAACAGTCAGTAGAAGCTTTCAAGAGGTTCGATGGTGATTGCCAGAGGAAGCAAGAGTTCTTAACTCTAATATATGGAAGGGAGCGCACGGGGGGCACATGAGGTCAATGCAGGTACCGATGCGTCTACCGAGTTGTGGCACAAGAGACTCAGCCACATCAAAGAGAAGGGAATGAGCTACTTGGTGAACATGAAGGTGATTCTAGGACTCAAGTCTACAAACTGGAGAGGTGCATGCACTGTTTGGAAGAAAAGCAAAATATGGTGTCTTTCCAAAGTCACCCAAGTTCAAGGAATTCAGTGTTGCTCGAGTTGATTCAATCGGATGTCTGCGGTCTATGAAGATAAAATCTATTGGTGGTGTTTCTTACTTTATAACTTTTATTGATGATTATTCCAGGAGGATTTGGGTATATGTCTTAAAGACCAAGGATCAGGTGTTGCCCACTTTCAAGGGGTTTCAGGCCTCCGTTGAAAAGAAAATGGGCAAGAAGTTGTTATGTGTTCGGTCGGACAATGGCAGCGAATATATCAGTCTCTTTGATGCATACTGCAGTGAGGAAGGGATACAACACCAGAAGACTCCGTCAAAGACACATCAGCTCAATGGTGTAGCGGAGCGGATGAACATGACGTTGATGGAGAGGGTACGGTATTTTTTGTCAGAAGCAAACTCGTCGGGCAGCTATTGGGTGAGGCTCTTTACATAGTTACTTATATTATTAATTTATCTCCTAGTGCTCCTTTGCAGGGTGATGTGCCTGATAAAGTATGGTACGACAAAGAGCAGTCATACAATCACATATAAGTATTTGGTTGCAAGGCCTTCGTGCATGTACCAAATGATGAGAGATCCAAACTTGAGCCGAAGACAAGACGGTGCATCTTTGTCGGTTACGGTCGAGATAAGTTTGGCTATAGACTTTAAGACCCAGTGGGACGAAAGCTTTACAAAAGCAGGGACGTGGTATTCGTCGAGGATCAAACCATGACCAACACTCAGGATTCTGAGATACCTTTTGAGGCTAAGGAATTGCCTGAGTTATAGTCATTTTACTTCGAACAGTTTCTAGAGGACATCGCAGCGGATCTAGTTATGGGAGAACCAGTACATGAAGTTGCTCCCAACCTTGATCATCAGCCTGCTGATGGTGGTCAGGGTGACACTCAGAAGGATGAGCATGCCAAAAAGGTAGTTCCTGAAGGGGAGGAGGCTGTTGGTATACAGCCAGCACCAGTGGTTCTATTAAGGAGGAGCGATAGAGAGCGTCGACTATGTACGAGATACTCACCATGTGAGTATGTGCTACTGGCTGATGGGAAAGAACCCAAAAGTTTCGCAGAGGCTATGGAAGACGAACACAGACAAGATTGGATGGAGGCCATACAGGAGGAGATGATTTCCTTGGAGGCCAACTCTACTTATGATCTGGTAAGGTTGCTAAAGAGCAAGAAGACTTTAAAGAATCGATAGATGTTTAGAGTGAAGCAGACAGATGATGCTACTCGCCCTCGATACAAAATGAGTCTAGTAGTTAAAGGCTACGGTAAGCGAAAATGAGTAGATTATGATGAGATCTTTTTGCCAGTCATCAAGCAGTCGTCTATTCGGGTGGTGCTAGCATTGGCAGCCGGTTTTAACTTAGAGGTCGAGCAAATGAACGTGAAGACGGCATTCCTCCACGGTGATCTTGAGGAAGAGTTGTACATGGAGAAGCCAGAGGGATTCTGTGAGAAGGGCAATTCTCACTTGGTCTACCAGTTTAGAAAGAGCTTGTATGGTCTGAAGCACGCTCCGAGGTAGTGGTACATAAAGTTTGAGTCATTTATGGGGGATCATGGTTATGCACGGACGACGTAAGACTGTTCGCCATTAAGTTCGAAAGTTCTAAAAAGAGCTTGATTTAATCAACAAATGGAAAAAAGTACAAAGAGGTCCTGGACGGACAATCTAAGTACAATATTTTTGATTATGTAGTGTGGAGATGGACAAGGAGTGCTATGGCATCTCCTTCACTCTGTGGATGATCTGATGTAGGATGGGGAGGCTTACGTTCTCTCTTTGCTCATCTCAAGATGTTCTCTCTCTGTATTGGTCTTGGTGGTATTCTCTCTCTGAAGTAGAAAAAAAAGCCAGCCCTTAAAACATTCAAATTGCTTCTATTTATAGCCATCGTACTGATGGACTATGGGTGCCGCATATGCCTCTGTTTGGTGTCCGCATAAGGCTCCTTCAACAGAATACGGTTGTAACTGTCGCCGTATGCCATGGGACGATTGTCACGTGATCTTGGTTGAGATATATCGCTGAAGAGATCTCGGGGTTGTTACCAACCCGTTGTGTGTGTGACTTGGTCAGCTGGACACGTAGTCAGCACCAACTTTGCAAAGACCTCTGCTATTGTAATGAGAAGATCTTGTGAGCTGGCCACATAACAACTTGGTCGCATGATGGCAAGGAAGCATGGGTCTTGTACCCTCATACGTGCTCTCGTTTAGGCCTTGGTCGAAAGGACACTCTGTCCGCATGGTGGCAAGGTCGCATGGATCTTGTAGCCACATACGTGCTCTCGTTTAGGCCTTGGTTGAATGGACACTCTAACCGCATTATGGTGAGGCCATATTGGTCTTGTAGCCGCATATGTGCTCTCGTTTGGCCTTGGTTGGATAGATACTCTGGCTGTATGGCGTTGTGGATGCATGCAAGCTCTTGTCGAGCTTTTGTCGAATGGACACGTAAGACGCATGTCGACGAGGTCGCATACGTGGGACACTTGGCTTGGCCCGTTTATCGAAGCAATTAATGTATTGATGTGACTTATTGTCTTTTCTGAGCCATCGTCTTCATGAGTCTTGAAGCGTCTTAGAGTGATGAGTGACGTGTCAGAGCTTATGAAAGACATCAAAATCTGTGTCAGGGATATTTTATATGACCTCCCTGCTCTGTGGTCGTTCAGGCCACATATAGTATATTATGTAGCTTCTCTGTGACTTGGTTGATCAGGCCGCATATGACTTCTTAGCGCCTAGATTGTTCAGGCCGCATATAGCTTCTCTGCGACTTGATTAATCCGGCTGCATATGGCTCTTCTGTGGCTTGGTTGTTCTGTTGAGGGGGCATGACCTTTATGCGGCCTGCATAATTTTTTATGCTTCTACAAGACCCCCTTCAAAGTTTCCAAAATAATAAGTTTGGAATACTTTGAAAGAAGCATGGACGAGCGCTATTAGTCGCATATGAAGGTCATACTGCATAATCTCGTTGCTGCATAGTTGTCTCTGACAGACTGTCCGATCATTAAATAAGGTGATTTGCTCTATCTTTGATCGGATATCTTAGGATTTTGAAAGATTAATGGATAAAGTGCCTCAACTAACAAGGAGTCACTGCCACCCATTGTCGTTGTGTGGATTGAGGCAGATCGCGGATCAGGATTCGAACAGTCATCGTCGTCATCCGTTGCCGCATAGTCCCCCCTATATATAGGGGCAAGAGAGAGAGGGGTCCTTTACAAACCCTCAATTTTTTCCAAATTTCTTCTCTTCTTTCTTCTTGCTGCCATGGCTCCTAAAGCATCCTCCTCCGCCGCTGCTGCCAAGAAGGGCCCCCAGGGCAAGGCCACGGCCAAGGGGAAGGGCCGTGCTGTCGAGGCTGCCCCCTCCTTATTTTTCGACGATGTTTAGTCGTTGATTAAGGGTAAGTTTGTTGGGAAAGAAGAAGTGGAAGACTTGAACACAGAGATACATATGCACAGTTAGATGCATGGATTCGTCTATGCGCCAATTTTCTACTGTCTCATGGGTAGCCCAGCCGCATGGGCAACCCGGCCGCATGAATATCCTTATCGCATAGGTGACCGAGCCGCATGACCCATCATGCCGCATGGCTTACTTGGACGCAGGGGTGACTCAAGCCTCATAGGAGATCTATACTACATGTCGCATGTCTTACCCGGCTGCATAGAGGTTATATACGTCATGTGTATATTTGTTTATTTTTTCTTGATGATTCTGACTATGTTCCTTTAACTTGTAGTGATGTTGCCTACCATACTCTTCGGTGAATTGGTCCTCGGGCAAAACCTGCTGTCCTTGAATATGAACCTTGGAGATCTCGCTAGAGCCTTCTCAGGTGGGGCAGATCAAGGAGAACTGGTCTTTCATCTTCCGTGGAACGGAGATGACATTTTCTTCCTTCTGCCGTCACTTGGCTTTGTCGGACCTCAAGGTGATGATGGGTCCGCGGTATATGGACTGGGACTTGACCCCCGAGCAGAGGGGGGCTCCTCTGGGTAACGTCTGATGCGGGACCAGACAGAGCAAGGGAGAATTTTATAGCAAAAAGGAGTCACCCTTCTACTCCTTGCTTGGACTAAAGCCCGGCATCATCAACAGTAAACTGAGATCGAACCTAAGTATATATGCTTCGGGCACCTTTCTCCATCAGGTTGCCAGGAAGGGCTCCTATGCCACAAGATAGTTGTGGGTTCTCAGTCGGGCGCACTATAGTGTCTCCTGGTGTCGTCTGACTCTGTGAATCCTGAGAAAGTATGAGCGGGAGCTCAAGGCCACCGACTTGTTCTTTGCTGTGAGAGGTACTTGTTATGGACTGGAGATGAACTGACCCCTATTCGTTGCCCTGATAAAATTATATAACTGTCATACGGGGACCTTCTTCACGCCCGACGACAAGATGGGACTGGCTTTGCACGAGATACATGATGTCTCAAAACTTCTTTGGGGAGAGGAGACCTACGAAGAATATACCCCGAGTAACAAAAAACTCGGAGAGTTGGAGGCGGAGAACCCAAAAATCCTGAAGGTATACCAGGAATTGATGTGCCATCATGGCATTTGTCAACGGCTATCGAAAAAGAAAAAGTCCTCTGAGGGTTCTTCTCCCAATATCACCACTTGGACTCGCTATCTTTTTCTGGATTTGAAAAATTATAGCAGAGTTCACGTCAGGGTACCATGAACTTACCAAGAAGTGGCCGACCTAATTCAGGTGCATCGGGAACTGGCTACTGCCGAGGTAGAGGAAGTCGAGGGTTCCACGGAAGAAGAAGACTAACCCATGGACGAGCTGGGTAATCTTGAAGAAGAACTAAGCTACTTTTACATGGATATGCACAAGTTATCCTCCAAAGTCGTTCTGGCGGGATATCTGATGCATTGGTTGCGCAACTATGTAGTCCCGGGCAGATCTGGGACTATAGATAGTATCGGTCGCCCTCTCATCCTTCCTTCCGTGAAGTTGGCTTTCGGCCATAAGCTGATCCTTCTACCGGCTATGGTATTCTGCACCTACTGGGGGTTCTGCAACTTCTCTCAGAAGTTTGAGGAATATCCGGGTAAGGGGCATTTCAATCATATCGAGCTCCCTTATCATTACTTGATGGGTTGCCTTTCTCCTGCATCACGTGTCCCTGATGAGTCCTAGGACTGACGAAGATATGGTGGCGGTTGATGCCGTGATCTACAAATATCAGGGGATGAAGTGGAGATCCGATACAGTCTCCGCCGGTAGGAGGGAGCTCTCCTTTATGAATGGCTGGAGTTTCTTTACGTCCGAGCATGAGTTTACGGACGAAGAGAGAGACGTTGCTCATCAATATACCGGGGGAGTGCCTCAGAACCTGTCTGAGAGACTATTTTGTTGGATCCAAGCCATTCTTCCCTCTCACTTGGTGTACCAAAATCGAGGCAAAGTTTTGAAGAGTCTTATTTGCCAAGCCGGTTTGCTCGCTAGTTTGGTTATGCTCAACTCTTGTTGGGTCACTCGAGCGCTTCCCTCGGATACAGTAGCAATTTGCTTGATGGGGTCCGAGCTTGGAGCTATTATATCACCGTTGGCACTCGAGCCCAGTTTCAGCTGCCAAGGGCTGGGGTTGTGCTAAGGATGCTGTATACAGTGACGAAGTACTATTGCACGGCCAACGCCCTGCCGGGTGACTTTGTACTGAAGAGGAGCTACCACAAATATACCATATTGATGCCTCGGCAAGCGAAAGCGTGCTGGACGCCCAAGAAAGACAGGAGTTTTGCCAGGCCACTGCTTGTGGAACTAGACCCTTCGACAGAGGAGGCTATTTCTCCTTCTGATGACCCTCATCCTACTAAGCGTAAGGGAAAGTTCGAGACGCACCATGCCCGCTATTCAAAGAAGGCAAAGTCTGAGGTGGCCCCTGAGACGGGACCTGTGGCGAGGTCGAAGTTCCCTGCGAAGGGGATCAAGAGTGAGGAGGTAGGGCCCTTTGCTTCGGGGGTCTCTGAAGCAGACCCCTCTTTGGATTCTATAGCAGTACCCGTAGAACCCCTTAGTTTGATTCTTCATGATCCTCTCGATAAATATCTTTCCTATGGTCAATTTGATCATTTGCAAACGCAAGGGAGAAAGGATTGTCCTCGGTGGACGGCTGCTTTGGCAATTTCTTACGCCAAACCCGAAGATGAGACCACTTTGGAGTCCGACGTGGGCATCTTAGAATATGTACCCAAGACTTTGGGAGCCCAGGGGCTAGACGCGGATTTGGGGGAGCCTTACACCCCTCTGAAGAACATCTCTGTAGATAACCTAGATATCGTGGAGAAGGCTATGACGACGTATGATGAGCCACAACCTATGTCGCCTTCCTCTAGTATGTCATTTTTCTACTTCAAGGGAGATCAGATTCTCTGTCTTCAACTCTCCATTCTGAGGGTAAAGCTAATCACCGGTTGTTCTGGATCTGCAGGTTCTACCTCTCCCTTGCAGATAGTAGACGTGGCCTCTGAGGAAGGCGTAGAAGAGGAAGGGGTAGCGAGCTTGTTAGGAAAAGGTCTCTCCATCGCTCTTCTAGAGGCTAAGAACATTCGGTCGTGCTCCCTACTAAGCCAGTGGTGTAGGAGGTTCCTGTTGTTACAGGTCCTTCTGGTGTGGCGGCTGATCTTCCAACCGTCGTCGCTGGGGGTTCTACTGCTGATGTCTCTTCGGACACTGGGGTCGCAAGCTGCCGCGATGAGGTCATTCCCCTTCTATAGGTCGCTGGGTCACCTCCTGAAGCCGCCGCGACGTGGTCTAGGGATAGATTACTGGAGGGGCCGATATAGCGAGGCACCCCGTTACTTTTGTTCCCAGTCTTGGTACTACTCTGGCATCCGCGACTCAGCTACCTGGTATCTAGACTCTTTGTGCATACACGATAGATTGGATCGCAGACAGAGCCGTTGGTTGCTCCTCTACAGCTATTTTACCTTCGAGGTTTTTGAACATTATTATGCGGCCTCTTCTTTAATCCTTCCGTGTTTGACTCCGGCTATATTGGAAGAAATTGATGAGACCGTCAGGCTTTCCATCCGAAGCTTCTACATATTCTTGAAGAAAGGGATGTAACGACCCGTTCCTCTCAAGCGGACAGCTGATTCAAACAACACAAGTGCAATGACCCGACGCACTTTGCTCAGCGAGAATACTTGCTTGAGGTAAAGGATTTCAGACACGGAACCTATATAACGTGTTTGGATTTGTCGATCAGACGAGAAGCCTCTCTACCAGTACATTCATATACTGATAACCCACCAGATCGCTTGCAGGGTGCGGGAGAACCTCATTCAATGCAAAAACTCCTCCGTGCGTGCTAAGACGTGGAGTTCGCTCTGTAGCCTTGGAACGTTGCTGTCACCCTCACTTTTCCAAATAAGGGTAGTTTGGTAATTTAACCCAGCTATTTAATTTTAGGAATATAATATTATTATTTGTTTGCAATAAATATTTATTTGATGTTTGTATTAGTTATTTATTTGTTAATGTTATGTATTTATTTAGATACTTGTAGTATTTATTTTTAATAGTGGACCATCATATTAATTAGACTTGACAATTGTAAGCCCAATTAGACATTTCAGGACAACTAGTGAGCCCAACATGGACCCAAGCCCAATAGCCCATTCCTACAAATTAATTAGGAGGGTTAGACTTAATTTGACTTAATTAGAGACTTTCAAAATTATCCTCCTTAATTCTCTTCATAATATGATGAAGGGGGGTAAGTTAGACATTAGACATTACTTGGAGAAGGGGCAAAGGGGCCAGCCAAATAAGAGAGGGGCTCTTCTCTCTCTCTCTCTCTCTCTCTCTCTCTCTCTCTCTATCTCCTCATTTGCATTCATTTTTTATCCAAATTCTAGATCCCCAAATTTTTCACATTTTCTCCATTAATTTCTCTCTCAATTCACTTCAATTTCCTCTTATTCTCATTCCACAAAAAGGTTGGAGCTTGGAGAAGCAAGGAGCACGATGAAGAGGAGTCGTAGCAGAGAGATCGCGTCCGAATCGTGTCCACTTTGATTTTCATTGGGAATCTATCTCCCAATTGGTAATTTCTAAATTTTCTCTCATTCTAGCTTCTAAATCATTCATGAGACCTCTCGGAACCACCCCATGGCATAGGGCTACCATTAGAGACAAATTTTAGTTGATTTGGTTGAGTGTTGTGGTCTCTACATAGGTTTTTGTATTTATTTTGGAAGAATTACAAGGTGGACACACTAAGTGTTTGTTATGACACCAATTTAATCATATTGGATTTAGATCGGGGTTGGAATACAAGCTACATGTCCATAATTGGACATAAGTAGGCCTTATCGCGATACAGTGCGATACCGTGCGATACGGGGCTCATTTTGTGTGGTTTTGTGCAATTCTCTTTTGTATCTATTGTAACTAGTTCTAATAGTTATTTATAATTATAATTGGCACATGTATTTAGTTATATTGGGGTATTACGAATTTTGACCCTTGAGTTGGGGGTGTATCACAAGTTGCTTATCTAGTGTTTGTTATTTTGACACTTCTGTTAGATATATTAGTGTGTGTTAGATTGTTTATACCCATACATATATATAGTGTTAGTAATATATTATACTAGGTGTTAGTATTTGGGATGCTTGTACACTTGCGTTGAGTGTTGACAATAACCAAATGACTGTGCACGAGTGACTGTGCATTTATTGTGCTCAAGTGACTGTATGGGTGTGTCTCAGTTTCCAGTTGTGTGTGTCTAAGTGAGAGTGTGTGTGTGTGTTCATATTAACTATGGAAGTATCAGTTCAGAGCTAAGGGGGGAAAAGGACTTGCACTAGTGTGCATATTTGAGTATGAGTGAATTGTGAAGGTGAGTTAGGACTGGTATCAGTGATTAATAGGAGTGAGGTTAAACTGAGGTAAGGAAATTGAGGTATACGTACTGGTGTGTTTATAGACCTGTGTTGTGTTGTTGCGGTATGGGGTTGGGGTCTATTACAGCAAGGCTCGAGGGGTAACTTACTACAAATGGTTGGATTTAGGTGGTGTACAGAACAGGGTAGCCTCGAGGGATGGACAATGTAAGAGAAGTTGTTGCAGAGGCTAAGTAAGAGAATTATAGTTGGGTATGAGAGGAGCATCATAGAGGGGCTTACACTGCTCTGAATTGAGCACAGGAGCAGCTGCATCCTGCAGCTGATGTATGTGGAGAGAAACCAAATGTTAACAACAGCATTACATCAAAGAATTAGTATATGCAGGTAAGTATATGAACATCTTGGATAACTGCAGTGATCTTGAATGCAGTTGCAGAAGTGAACTAGTCCTTGGTGCCAAGGGGTATTATCACTTGTGGTGTGTTGATGGGTTAGCAACTGAAAGAAAGGAAGGAAAGTGAACTGCTCGATAGAAGTAGGGTGAGTTTTTACCTGTGTACAGGTGAAAAGTGAGGGCAGATGTAGGGCAGTTTAACATGTAGAGAGCTTGACAGTAAGATCTCCGTTAAGTATAGGTTCAGTACCAGTTAGTAATATGAGGAGTTTTGTGTTAGCAATGTTAGTATCAGTTGAGGGTGGGTCAAGTTAGTACCAGTCATATTAGATATATGGAGTGAAGGTTCAGTCCTTCGTGTTCAGGATATGTCATTGGTGGTTTGGAGCTTAGGTAGTACCTAGGTGTGTCACTTGAGCAAGGGTAAGTTGAGACATTTCCAGGTGTGGGATACTTGCGAGTATCAGAAGGCGGGGTGACAGACATAGTGCATTGCACTATATAAACTAGAAAGGAGTTAGTATCAGTTAGTTAGTACATGTATGTGTTAGTAATAGTTAGTTTATTAGTTAGTTGACTAGTTAGTTAGTTGGTTGATTAGTAGTTAGTATAGTTAGTAAGTTATAATTAGGTGTTAGATGTTAGTTTAAGTGTTAACAATGAAGGTGAGTTAGTTAGTTGAGTGTAACAGTTATGTATGACAGTTAGTATAATAATATTAGCTAGCATATATATATATATATATATATATATATATATATATATATATATATATAGAGAGAGAGAGAGAGAGAGAGAGAGAGAGAGTATTCATTGTATAGCGTCTAAGTGAGAGTGTGTGTGTTCATATTAACTATGGAAGTATGGGTGTGTCTCAGTTTCCAGTTGTGTGTGTCTAAGTGAGAGTGTGTGTGTGTTCATATTAACTATGGAAGTATCAGTTCATAGCTAAGGGGGGGGGGGGACTTGCACTGGTGTGCATATTGAAGTGTGAGTGAATAGTGAAGGTGAGTTAGGACTGGTATCAGTGATTAATAGGAGTGACGTTAAACTGAGGTAAGGAAATTGATGTATAAGTATTGATGTGTGTATAGACCTGTGTTGTGTTATTGTGGTGTGGGGTTGGGTTCTATTGACAACAAGGCTCGAGGGGTGACTTACTACAAATGGTTGGATTTTGGTGGTGTACAGAATAAGGTGGCCTCGAGGGATGGCCAATGTAAGAGAAGTTGTTGTAAAGGCTAAGTAAGGGAATTATAGTTGGGTATGAGAGTAGTATCATAGAGGGGGTTACACTGATCTAAATTGAGCACAGGAGCAGATGCATCCAGCAGCAGATGTATGTGGAGAGAAACCAAATGTTAATATCAGCAGTACATCAAAGAAGGGTACTGACAGGTAAGTATATGAACAGCTTGGATAACTGCAGTGATCCTAAATACAGTTATAGAAGTGAACTAGTCATTGGTGCCAAGGGGTAGTATCACTTATGGTATGTTGATGGGTTGGTGGCTGAAAGGAAGGGAGAAAAGTGAACTGCTCGATAGCAGCTGGGTGAGTTTTCTCCTGTGTATAGGTGGAAGGTGAGGGCGTATGTTTTAAAGTTTAGCATGTAGAGAGCTTGACAGTAAGATCTCAGTTAAGTATAGGTTAAGTTCCAGTTAGTAATGTGAGGAGTTTTGTGTTAGCAATGTTAGTATCAGTTAAGGGTGGGTCAAGTTAGTACCAGTCATGTTAGATAGATGGAGTGAAGGTTCAGTCCTTCATGTTTAGGATATGTCATTGGTGGTTTGGAGCTTAGGCAGTACCTAGGTGTATCACTTGAGCAAGGGTAAGTTGAGACATTGCCAGGTGTGGGATACTTGTGATTATCAGAAGGTGGGGTGACAAACATAGTGCACTGTACTGTATAAACTAGAAAGGAGTTAATATCAGTTAGTTAGTACATGTATGTGTTAGTAATAGTTAGTTTATTAGTTAGTTGACTAGTTAGTTAGTTGGTTGATTCGTAGTTAGTATAGTTAGTAAGTTATAATTAGGTGTTAGATGTTAGTTTAAGTGTTAACAGTGAAGGTGAGTTAGTTAGTTGAGTGTAACAGTTAAGTATGACAGTTAGTGTAGTGATGTTAGCTAGCATATATATATATATATATATATATATATATATATATATACATGGAGTATTCATTATATAGTTATTAGTGTTAGTAACTATCATAGTTAGTTTTGACTTGTAATAGTTAGTAAATAGCTAGTATAGACTAATTAACTTAGAGTGAACCTAGAACCTTGTTCGAAACCTATAATTGACCTAGAAACATGTTTAGTGCATTTAGCTCATTTATTACTTTCTTACACTTTTTTTGACATAACATTCATATCTAGGTGTGTGTGACACCAGCTCGGACACCGAAGTGGCATTATTTTCTCTAGACAGAGGCGAGTACATCTCCAGTGGTTTTCTTATTTGATCGTCTCTAGGTTATTTGCTTTTAGTATTGCTTTATTTGATTCCTGACACGCTGTTACAAGGATTGGTATACGTGGATTCCCGTCATGAGATGTTCTTCTCCGTGATCACTTTTACTTTGTGGTTAGTTGACTAGACTGTGATCGGTATGCATGATATTACAGACCATGCATAGTGATACCGTGTCAGAACGTGTCATAATTTGGATCTGTGTACTAGTCGAGGGTTTGGAAAAGTTTTAGTGGATATGTGATCATACCTTTCAGACTGTGATATATTTATCTGATAGCCCTTAATACCTAGTGGACCATGCAATACACGTATGGTCATGCTAGCTCCCCTTTATGATTATAGACCGTGCTAGGCCCAAGCCGATCACATATCTTGTTAATATTTCAAGGCATAAGTTTAGTGTTATATTTCCTTATTTCAGTTCATTACTATATGATTCCTTGCTCAGTTTCTTTTAGTATATTTCTATTATTCCCATGATATCCCTTTACCATGCTTAGTTATATTCTAGATATTTTTCATCATTTATTGTCCTTACTATTATTGTTTTATAGTTTTTGTCAATTAATGGAATTGCTTTTGGGTTGTATTCGCTCCATCCTGATTGGATATATTTTTCCAGATGATTCTTTAGAGGATTGGTGTCCTACGCACTACGGACCGAAGGAGGGTGAACCAGTTGATCTTATGTCCGTAAAGCCACTTGTTGTAGTACCACCTATTGTGGATGCTTAGATTTCCTTATGAGTTATATTTGATTAGTAGACCTCCATGGCATGTATTATTATTTTGAGACTTATGTTGAGATTGAGCTTGTATTGAGACTCTTGTATCTCTTTTACTTCTATTCCATATCGTTTCATTCTTCCTCTAGTTTGATATTGTGATTGAGTATTGTTACCATTATTATGTCACTATATTGTTCCTCCGTTGGAGTTGAGATGACATTGATAGGTACCATTATATTATTGTGTTATGTTAGATAGTATTTTGACTTAGAACAGCGTTCTACGTCGTTCATACGATGTAGGCTGGGCATAGTTCACCACTCGTGCCCTTATTTCGGGTGTGGGTCGTGACACATTTTTAGTGGTGGTCAATGCTGGCCAAGAGTCACAAGTAGAGCAATTTTGTAGTAGTACGATAACTTAGTTGTACTATTACAGCCTACTTTATAAATAGGATATAAAATGGGAGTATACTCAATCACAGCTTGGAACACTTCCAATTTGATTCAATTATCATTTTTTCATTTGTAAATTCTTATATATTGAATGCTTGCTTTCTTTTGTACAATTATGTCATTTCTTGATGATATCGTATCTAAACCAATATTGATTTCTTTGCTTCAATTTGTCTTCAGGATGCCGCCGAAGACTCGATCTCAGTGCTCTGGCGCAATTTCCTCGAGGTCGGTCACTTCACCACCTCCGAGGAGAGCAGCAGCAGGAGCCCCATCTCCATCAGCTCCAGTTCAGAGTGTCGTTTCGTTTGTCCAGATAGGCAACTCAGTCGCAGCTTTTTGGGGTTCTCCACCTCCAGTCCAGAGGTTCGTACCTACATCTACACAGAGGACAGTGCCTTAAGCATCGGAGGATCTACCACCTCCACCACCAGCAGTCGACCCCGCACAGATATTCGCCCTCTTTCAGTAGATGATGGAGGTACAGAGGGCTCAGGCGGAGGCCCAGTAGCGACAGTTGGAGGTGATGATACAGGGCATTGAGAATGCCCATCGGCTAGCACTAGTCATTGTTGAGAGAGTTGCAGCGGTCTAACCACAGAAAGTCCCACCTCCGCAGATCTTGCAGCAGCCGAGGCCAGGCACCATAGTAGACTTCAAGAGGATGGGGTCTAAAGAGTTCAGAGATACTGAGGGGATTATTTACACAGATGGTTGGATAGAGGATATCGAAAGGAACCTGTTGCTAGCACAAATTTCTAAGACTTTACAGATAGAGGAGGAAGGCAGTATGATGCATGACATAGCTTTGAACTGGTTTAGGACCGATCCGCGGGTCAGAGTGCCGGGACTTTCCTAGGAGGCCTTTAAGAAACTCTTCAAGGAATAGTTCTTCCCCGATGTGGCTCTGACATCACTAGAGAGTCAGTTTGAGCACCTCGTCCAGGGGAACATAACAGTGGATGAGTATGCTGTCGAGTATTGCAGATTATGGTGGTTTTTTTAGGGTAAGAACCCCAAGGAAAAGACTATAAAATTCAGAAAGGGCCTGAACAGTGAGATTAAGTCTCATACCAATGGAGAGTGCACCGCTACTTATGAGGAGATTCTGAGACAAGTACAGCGGGCGGTGGATGATTTGGAGCTTGGCTCCAAGCGGACGAGGGACACAGGAGGATCCAGTACTAGTGCGGGCCCAGCGAAGCGGCCTCACTTCCAGCAGCAGCAGAGGCCTTTCTATCAGCAATAGCTGGGACAGCAGTTTTATGCACAATTCAGGCCACAAGTGCAGCAGGCACATCAGGCCCGAAGACCCGCACGACAGGTCCTGCAATGTAAACACTGTGGTAAGGTTGGACATACACGAGAGGTCTGCAGGAAGAGGCTTGGAGTGTGCCTAAATTATGGGCAGGCAGGACATCAGTTACGAGATTGCATTATAGCTCTCGTTCCAGCAGGCCAGGGTGTAGCACCTATTCAGAGGATTCCAACGAGGCACTTGGCGGGATAGCAGCGAGGATCTCCCCTACCACCATAATAGCAGCAGTTCACTCAGCACCAGCAGCAGAAGAGAGGTGCTCAGCGACAGGGGCAAGTGTTTGCCTTGACCGTCGAGGATTTCCCCTCCATCCTCTGCAATAGTGAAATCATCCTCCAATCCTGCTCTCACCTGAGCTCTGATACTCCTCAAAGATACGTCATCATACTGTGCTGCCTTGATCCTATCCATCAAATCTGAATGTATCTGCAATCCCCACATCTGCATAGCACCACCCGGAACAATCACCTCAATGCCCAAGCTCTCTAAGTCCTCCAACAAATATCGATCCTGCGTCAAGAACATAGCTATCGGATACCTGCTCAAAGCATCGGCAACTATATTGGCTTTCCCAGGATGATATTGCAAAGAGATATCAAAATCCTTCATCAGTTTCAACCACCGACGCTGCCTCATGTTCAACTCCTTCTGCGTGAAAACGTACTTCAAGCTTTTGTGGTCTGTGAAGATCTCCACACGCTCTCCGTACAAATAATGTTTCCACAACTTCAGGGCGAATATGATAGCTGCCAACTCCAAATCATGGGTAGGATAGTTCTTTTCATGAGGACGCAATTGCCTGGATGCATAGGCAATCACTTTCCCATACTGCTGAAGAACACAACCTAAACCCTTTTCCGATGCATCACTATAAATAGTGAAACCTCCGGACCCTGATGGCAATGTCAAAATAGGAGCAGACGTCAACCTCTTCTTCAACTCCTCAAAAGCGGTCTGGCAATCTTCCGTCCAAACAAACTCCACATCCTTCCTTGTGAGTCTGGTCATCGGCTCGGCAATCCTCAAAAAATCTTGCACAAACTTTCTGTAGTAGCCTGCCAATCCCAAGAAACTCCTGATCTCTGCTACCGAACTCGGAGTCTTCCAAGATTCCACTGCTGAAATCTTCTTCGGATCCACTGAAATACCATCACCAGTCACAACATGCCCCAAGAATTCTACCTTGTCCAAGAAAAACTCACATTTGGACAACTTCCCATACAACTTCTCCTTCCTCAGCACATCCAACACAATCCTCAAATGCTCCTCATGCTCCTCCGGTGTCCTCGAGTATATGAGTATGTCGTCGATGAACACCACCACGAACTTGTCAAGGTACTGGTGGAACACCTTGTTCATCAAGTTCATAAATACCGCCGGTGCATTAGTCAAACCAAACGGCATCACCATAAACTCGAACTGACCATACCGAGTTCTAAAAGCAGTCTTCGGTATGTCCTCCGGCTTTACCTTCACCTGATGGTAGCCTGATCTCAAATCTATCTTAGAAAACACCTTCGCACCACTCAACTGATCAAACAGATCATCAATCCGTGGCAAAGGATACTTATTCTTGATAGTGAGATTATTCAAAGCCTTGTAATCAATGCATATACGCACCGATCCATCCTTCTTCGGTACAAACAATACCGGGGCTCCCCATGGTGAAGAACTTGATCTGATAAACCCCTTATCCTGCAATTCGTCCACCTGCTTCTTCAACTTAACCAGCTCGCTGTTGTTTACTCTATAGACATGCTGCGAAATCGGTTCTGCACCTGGCACCAAGTCTATAGAAAATTCAACATCTCGATCTGGCGGCAATCCTGGCAATTCTTCAGGAAACACATCCAAAAATTCTGCTATCAACGGATATGGCAACTCCCTATCTTCCACCATAGCTCCACAAATAATGCCTTCTTCCTGCTCCGCAGTTCCTCTAGCAAACTCGAACTCTGGCTCTCCTGGCGGACCAAACAAAACTCTACCTCCTCTACAATCTATGCTAGCACGGTGCCTACTCAACCAATCCATCCCGAGTACAATATCGTAGCTCGGAAGTGGCATTACAAGTAGACACGCACTCAACTTCCGGCCTCCCAGAGTAACTCTCCGATCCTTGCAAATATCATTAACCAGGATAATGCCTCCCCCGGTCATGATCTTGCAAGTCCTAAGCAAAGACTCAGCTACCAAACCATGCTTTAGAGCAAAAGAAACAGATACAAAACTATGGGAAGCACCACTATCAAACAAAGCTAAAGCTGGAATAGAATCAAGAAGAATAGAACCTGCGATGACATCTCCTGTGGGTTCCTCCTCTTCGACTGTCATAGCAAACGCTCGTCCCTGCCGAGCACCTCCCTGCTGCTGATGCTGGACAAAACGCTGCTGCTGTGTCGGAAGCGGTCCCCTCGGTTGTGCTGCAGGTGGTCTTATCTGTGCCCTCGGAGCTGGAGCTGCTCCCTGAACTGCACGACGAGGACACTCCCTCAATTGATGCCCTTCAGTACCACAATACAAACAAACTCCTAGCCTCTTTCTGCAAACTTCCCAGATGTGGCCGGGCTTCTTGCAGAAGTTGCATAGAGCTTGCTGTAACTGCCTCTGCTGCTGAGGTGCCTGGTGAAAAGGCGCTCTAGCTGGAGTCTGGTTCTGCTGTGGCTGCTGGAAAGGTCTGGACTGGAAATGAGGACGTTTGGCAGATACTGCACTGCCGTTGGCCCCCAGAAAAGAATCACGGTCTCTCTTGGTCTTCAAACCCAGATCCCGCTCAACCTTGCGTGCCTCCGCAAGTATCTCCGAGTATGTCTCATAAAAAGACGGAATGAGAATCTTTACCTCCCAGTTTAGACCCTCTCGGAAACGAATAGCTCGAACCTCCGGCTCCCTCACCAGATACTCTGCAAATCGGCTCAGCCTACCGAACTCCGCAGCGTATTCCTCCACAGACATGCTTCCCTGAATGAGACTCTCAAATTGTCTCCCCAAGTCAAGCCTGTCTATCCGGGCGAAAAACTTCTTCTTGAAAAGGTCCCTGAATACCTCCCAAGATTGTCCTGCGTCAACTAGAACCGGCTCATTCCTGAACCAGGTACGAGCGACGTCGAACAGTTGAAGTCCTACCGCTTCAACCTTCAGATCTTCAGAAAGACGGGACACCCTCATAAGACGCTCAATGTCCTCGAGCCAATCATCAGCATAGACGATGCCCTCCGTCCCTTTGAAAACCCTAGGCTCCAGTTTCTTGAAGTCCTGAATGTTGCCTGGCCGAAGCTGAGCAACCTGAGGAACAACCTGCTGCTGGACCGGAACTCCTCTCTCAACTACAGCACGAGCAAGCTGATGAGCACTCTCGATGCCCTGCCGTAGAACGTCGGTCTGCCTCTGATGTGCCTCCGACTGAGCCCTCTGTGCCTCGAGCATCTCACTAAACAGAGTAAACATCTGTGACGCCTCTGCTGGCACAGGAGATGGAGGTGGAAGCCCCTCAGATACAGCTGGCACAGTCCTCTGAGTGGGTGGTGGACCTCCGAAAGCAGCTGACACTCCAATCACCGGAGAAGTGACTGGTGCAGGCCCTCGGGATGTCGCAGACCTCTCAGAAGCTGCTCTCCCCTGCTGTGATCTAGTTTTAGGCGGCATCCTGAGACAAAGCGAAAGAAAGAATCAATATGGCACAAGATGTAAGATATTCAAGGAAAGGACAAGTTTAAGGGATCAAGTATCAATATTAAAGGAGAATAGTTGAATCAAAAGAATTTTCCTAGATGTGATTGAGTATCTCAGCCTATATCCTATATCCTATCGCAGGCTCGCAGTAGTACAACTAAGTTGTCGCACTACCACGATATCACATACTTGTGAAGCTAGACCTGTATGGGCCACCACCAAAAACGTATCACGACCCGCACCCGGGGTAAGGGTACTAGTCGGAAACAACGCCCAGCCTACGCCGCAGAATCGGCAGTAGAACGCTGTCTAGAAAGTCTATCTAATATAATGAACCACCAAAAGATAGTGTACTCAATCACAGAACTAAGATAGAATGAACACGAATCAGATAAGAATAGAATAGTCACAATACAACTCATGAGTCTAAAATAATACATCAATGAGTCTGAAGAAAAATACAGAAATATGCTGGAGACAAATCCAGTACAAAAGAATACTACAAAACTATAAAGCTACAACTCCAGGGTCAACTGTCTCAGTTGGGATAAGTCCCTCTTAAGCCAGGGTCTCAGAATCTAAACCCACAACATCCTGGGGTCCATAATAGGTAGGGTACTCCTCAGTGTCATCTGAAAAAATATATCCAGTCAGGAAAGGAGCAGAGTACAACCCTAACAGCAGTTCTCACACAATGATAAAAAACTATGTAAAAGTAAGTAGCTGTGGATAAACAAGATGCATAAATAGATACAAGAAACGTATAGACAATAAGGAAGTACTGGAAAGAAATACAATAATGAACAATATGCTGATAGAACAAGAATACTAATGACTAAGTGTGTGAGTACTAGCTTTAACATGTGATCGGCTTAGGAACTTGCACAAGAGTATAATGGCCTGGCTGATTATACGTGCGGTGTATGATCAACACTCACAAGGAACAAGACATACACAAGGAGGGTATGATCACATATCTACACTAAAATACTCCCCACCCCGACTGGTATAATAGATCCAACCACGGTACGTTATGGCACTAGATTCCCCAAGAAGATAGCTAGTCTCCCCGAGAATCGGTGTCTGTACATGTACAAGATAACCAATGAAACAATACTTGCATCATATACACCATATACCAAGGAATAACATCTCATGACGAGATCCGGATATACCAATCCGTGTAACCATAGTGTCAAGAGAACATGTATATCTACACTAGATACAACGAACATAGAGGATATCATAAATGAGAAACTATCAGAGAATGTACTCGCCTGAAGTCCAATGAACAGTCTCACAAATGTCTGACTCGGTGCCTCGAAGACCTAGATATGGAATACCACATTAATACAAGGTCCCGGAAAGAGAACAAGTCAAACTAGGCAATTTCTAGGTCAATAAGTCAATTCTAAGTCAAAAGTCAACTATGGTCAACTCTAAAGTCCACTAAAGTCAAACATGGTCAAACCCAAAGTCAACCTCACAAGACATCTATAAAATAATATAGAGATAAACTACAATAATTTAGGAATCAAATTAGATTCAAAAAGAACTCACACAAAGTATACTAATAATACAATTAATATATACCCTAAAATAATATATACAACCCAACATTTATATAAATAACATAATATATTATTACAATTATTATTCCTCACAAAACACACATATATATATACATATATATATATACAATTATAATATATAATATATACATTAAATCTGTCAAAGCGTCATTGAAAAATAGTCAATAAAATAGGATTAAATCAAAACAGTTTAAATAGTGACAGTCGGGACTGTCACCGAAGGACTGTCACCGAAACCCAAATAATAAACTGCCACTGCTTTGGTTTTCGCTGACAGTTAAACTGTCGCAGAAAAGCTGCTGTTTCCCGCTGCTGCAATTAATGACAGGTTTGTCATTAATTGCCCGAAGGCTACAGCGGCTGCTATTAGTCGGCTAATTAATGACAGTTTTTACTGTCATTAATTCACTGTCACTAAAACAAGTTATATATATATAATTATTTATATAAAAACAGAATATATAAAACAATATATATATATATATATAAACAGAATATATAAAATAGTATATATATATATATATAAACCATTAATACAAAAAAATGTACATATATATATTAATATACACATAAACTTATACCTTCAAATATTTAACAAAGAACATATAATTTACATGGCTAGAAGCACACCTAAAATATTTACATTAATATCCAAATAATTACATAATAATTATAAATAATATAATTACACAATTAAACATACAAATATATTTTATAAAACATTTTATGTATAAATTATATTATTTAACAAGTAGTAACATATATATTTGCATGCAAGAAAGCTACATATTATATTGTACATTATATTAGCACACCCAAAATATAGATCTATGCTACAATAATTACTATAATAAATACACAAAATAAATATTTAATATCCATATATATATATACTAATTATAAATGAAGAATTAAACCACAATTAATTAGATCTATACAAAAATACACACAATTGGAGAGTATCTCACCGTATCCCAATAGATCTAGGATACGCATGCGACACGAGTCCAACACACAACTAAATACACCCCGAAGGACACAAACAGATCACAAATAATATTTATGAACAAATCAAAGTGTCAAAAGTAGATCTATGTGTCCGTGTCAAAATACGACATGTTCAAAGCCCCGTGTCGGAGGAAAACCCCCAAATGACACGTATCACCAAATAGTTGGGATACGAACCACAAGTATCCCAATATGGACACGACACTAGCCTCAAACACAAATCTCATGTCCAATTGATCTATAGGATCAATTGACACACACAAAAAAAAAATGTAAATTCGGAATTCCAACAAAATTGACACAAAAAGCACCATAACTTTCTCCATGGGTCTCCTATGAACACAAAACAAAGTCCTATGGGTACTACATACATATAGGTTGATTTTACATGATTAAATCTCAGATTTAGAAGCTATTTAAATGGGAAAATCTGAATTATACCTATTGGGAGATGGATTCCCAATAAAACTTCCAATTGAGATGAACTTGCTTCCAAATTGTAGATCCTTGCTCCTCTTTGTAGATCCTTGCTTCCTTCTTCTAGATCCTTGCTTCCTCCTTCTCTAATGGTGAATTGGAAAGAATTTGGAATGAATTTGGTAGGGAATTGGATTGGGAATGGAGGGAATTTGGTAGTGGGAGAATTCTAGATCTAGATTTGGAATGAGATGAGAGGAGAGAGAAATTTCCCCCCCTCTTTAATAGGCCGGCCATAGCCCCTCCTCCAAGCAATTGTAAAATGTCCAATGTACCCCTTGGGGCCTCTCATGAAGAAATAATTAAGGAAGGAAGCTTCTAGTCTAATTATTTAATTAATTTAATCCATCTTCTTAACCATGGGCTTTCTAAATGGGCCAAGTCTAACTAATTAATTCATGTTGGTCCATGGGTCCAAACTAAACTAGTTGGGTCCACTAAAATAAGTCCAAAATAATTAAATAATATCTAACAACAATTAAATAATACAACAAAAATTATTTACCATGCACAATATTTATTTAAATAGGAAATTACTAAAATACCCTTTTTTCTAAAATGTGGTAGTGACAAGTCTACTCTCCTTAAAATAATTTCGTCCTCGAAATTCAAAGACGAAAACTACCCCCAGAAAATCACAGAACAGAACTAAAGAATCACAACTAACTAATGAACAGAACATAACAATGAACAGAACATAACTAGAAATAACATACCCCAAGGTACAAACAAATATGGATAACGCTCTCGCATTTCATCCTCTCTCTCCCAGGTAGACTCCCCCGGAGAGTGATGCCTCCATGCGACGCGCACCAAAGGAATAGTCTGGTTCCTCAGCACCTTCTCTCTCCGATCCAGAATCCCAACTGGCTGCTCTGGATAGCTAAAAGTAGGGCCCACCTCTATCTCTGAGTGATCCAATACATGACTAGGATCTACCACGTATCGTCTCAACTGCGACACATAAAACACGTTGTGCACTCCCTCCAATGCAGGTGGCAAGTCTAGTCTATAAGCAACTGCACCGACCCTCTCTAGAATAGTGAAAGGTCCAATGAATCACGGACTAAGCTTTCCGCCTCCACCGAAGCGAATCGTGCCTCGTGTCGGAGAAATCCTCAGAAACACCAAACCATCCACCTAGAATAAAATACCACCTTAAGAACTTATCTATAACAAACAACCAAGAACAAGCACACAAAATAAAATCTAAACTATACCTCAAACTCCAAGGGTCTCCGATGGCTATCGGCCCAATGTCGTTGTCTGTCCTGCGCCACTCGAAGTCTGTCTCTGATCAACTGAACCTTCTCTGCTGCATCCACAACCATCTCTGGCCCAAGCAAAACTCTCTCTCCAACATCGTCCCAAGACAAAGGAGTACGACACCTCCGACCATATAGAGCTTCAAAAGGTGACATCTCTATACTGGCCTGGTAACTGTTGTTGTAAGCAAACTCTACCAAATGGAGATGGTCCTCCCAAGAACCCCCGAAATCTAGTACACAAGTGCACAACATATCCTCGAGAGTCTGAATAGTCCTCTCTGACTGCCCATCTGTCTGGGGATGATATGCAGTACTGAACTTGAGCTGAGTGCCCAAACTCTCCTGCAAACTCCTCCAGAAATAAGAAGTGAAATGACTATCCCGATATGAGACTATGCTGACGGAAACTCCATGTATCCTAACGATCTGCCTCACATACATCTCTGCCAGCTTCTCCGTAGACAAACCCACCTTGAAAGGCAAAAAGTGGGCCGACTTGGTCAATCTATCAACAATGACCCAAATCGCGTCTTTCCCTCCTGGAGATCGTGGTAGTCCGGACACAAAATCCATAGTAATATGTTCCCACTTCCACTCTGGAATGGGTAATGGCTGAAGTAAACCTCCTGGCCTCTGCCTCTCGGCTTTCACCTGCTGGCACACTAAGCATCTGGATACAAACTGTGCCACTTCCCTCTTCATGCCATACCACCACACACTCTCTCGCATATCCCGATACATCTTGTTAGTACCTGGATGTATGGAATACTGAGAGCGATGCGCTTCCTGCAACACCTCCTCTCGCAACTCCCCACTAGGCACACACAATCTAACTCCATGCCTCAAAGATCCATCCTCTGCAATAGTGAAATCATCCTCCAATCCTGCTCTCACCTGAGCTCTGATACTCCTCAAAGATATGTCATCATACTGTGCTGCCTTGATCCTATCCATCAAATCTGAATGTATCTGCAATCCCCACATCTGTATAGCACCACCCGGAACAATCACCTCAATGCCCAAGCTCTCTAAGTCCTCCAATAAATATCGATCCTGCGTCAAGAACATAGCTACCGGATACCTGCTCAAAGCATCGGCAACTATATTAGCTTTTCCAGGATGATATTGCAAAGAGATATCAAAATCCTTCATCAGTTCCAACCACCGACGCTGCCTCATGTTCAACTCCTTCTGCGTGAAAACGTACTTCAAGCTTTTGTGGTCTGTGAAGATCTCCACACGCTCTCCGTACAAATAATGTTTCCACAACTTCAGGGCGAATATGATAGCTGCCAACTCCAAATCATGGGTAGGATAGTTCTTTTCATGAGGACGCAATTGCCTGGATGCATAGGCAATCACTTTTCCATGCTGCTGAAGAACACAACCTAAACCCTTTCCCGATGCATCACTATAAATAGTGAAACCTCCGGACCCTGATGGCAATGTCAAAATAGGAGCAGACGTCAACCTCTTCTTCAACTCCTCAAAAGCGGTCTGGCAATCTTCCGTCCAAACAAACTCCACATCCTTCCTTGTGAGTCTGGTCATCGGCTCGGCAATCCTCAAAAAATCTTGCACAAACTTTCTGTAGTAGCCTGCCAATCCCAAGAAACTCCTGATCTCTGCTACCGAACTCGGAGTCTTCCAAGATTTCACTGCTGAAATCTTCTTCGGATCCACTGAAATACCATCACCAGTCACAACATGCCCCAAGAATTCTACCTGGTCCAAGAAAAACTCATATTTGGACAACTTCCCATACAACTTCTCCTTTCTCAGCACATCCAACACAATCCTCAAATGCTCCTCATGCTCCTCCGGTGTCCTCGAGTATATGAGTATGTCGTCGATGAACACCACCACGAACTTGTCAAGGTACTGGTGGAATACCTTGTTCATCAAGTTCATAAATACCGCCGGTGCATTAGTCAAACCAAACGGCATCACCATAAACTCGAACTGACCATACCGAGTTCTAAAAGCAGTCTTCGGTATGTCCTCCGGCTTCACCTTCACCTGATGGTAGCCTGATCTCAAATCTATCTTAGAAAACACCTTCGCACCACTCAACTGATCAAACAGATCATCAATCCGTGGCAAAGGATACTTATTCTTGATAGTGAGATTATTCAAAGCCTTGTAATCAATGCACATACGCACCGATCCATCCTTCTTCGGTACAAACAATACCGGGGCTCCCCATGGTGAAGAACTTGATCTGATAAACCCCTTATCCTGCAATTCGTCCACCTGCTTCTTCAACTCGACCAGCTCGCTGTTGTTTACTCTATAGACATGCTGCAAAATCGGTTCTGCACCTGGCACCAAGTCTATAGAAAATTTAACATCTCGATCTGGCGGCAATCCTGGCAATTCTTCAGGAAACACATCCAAAAATTTTGCTATCAACGGATGTGGAAACTCCTTATCTTCCACCATAGCTCCACAAATAATGCCTTCTTCCTGCTCCGCAGTTCCTCTAGCAAACTCGAACTCTGGCTCTCCTGGCGGACCAAACAAAACTCTACCTCCTCTACAATCTATGCTAGCACGGTGCCTACTCAACCAATCCATCCCGAGTACAATGTCGTAGCTCGGAAGTGGCATTACAAGTAGACACGCACTCAACTCCCGGCCTCCCAGAGTAACTCTCCGATCCTTGCAAATATCATTAACCAGGATAATGCCTCCCCCGGTCATGATCTTGCAAGTCCTAAGCAAAGACTCAGCTACCAAACCATGCTTTAGAGCAAAAGAAACAGATACAAAACTATGGGAAGCACCACTATCAAACAAAGCTAAAGCTGGAATAGAATCAAGAAGAATAGAACCTGCGATGACATCTCCTGTGGGTTCCTCCTCTTCGACTGTCATAGCAAACGCTCGTCCCTGCCGAGCACCTCCCTGCTGCTGATGCTGGACAAAACGCTGCTGCTGTGTCGGAAGCGGTCCCCTCGGTTGTGCTGCAGGTGGTCTTATCTGTGCCCTCGGAGCTGGAGCTGCTCCCTGAACTGCACGACGAGGACACTCCCTCAATTGATGCCCTTCAGTACCACAATACAAACAAACTCCTAGCCTCTTTCTGCAAACTTCCCAGATGTGGCCGGGCTTCTTGCAGAAGTTGCATAGAGCTTGCTGTAACTGCCTCTGCTGCTGAGGTGCCTGGTGAAAAGGCGCTCTAGCTGGAGTCTGGTTCTGCTGTGGCTGCTGGAAAGGTCTGGACTGGAAATGAGGACGTTTGGCAGATACTGCACTGCCGTTGGCCCCCAGAAAAGAATCACGGTCTCTCTTGGTCTTCAAACCCAGATCCCGCTCAACCTTGCGTGCCTCCGCAAGTATCTCCGAGTATGTCTCATAAAAAGACGGAATGAGAATCTTTACCTCCCAGTTTAGACCCTCTCGGAAACGAATAGCTCGAACCTCCGGCTCCCTCACCAGATACTCTGCAAATCGGCTCAGCCTACCGAACTCCGCAGCGTATTCCTCCACAGACATGCTTCCCTGAATGAGACTCTCAAATTGTCTCCCCAAGTCAAGCCTGTCTATCCGGGCAAAAAACTTCTTCTTGAAAAGGTCCCTGAATACCTCCCAAGATTGTCCTGCGTCAACTAGAACCGGCTCATTCCTGAACCAGGTACGAGCGACGTCGAACAGTTGAAGTCCTACCGCCTCAACCTTCAGATCTTCAGAAAGACGGGACACCCTCATAAGACGCTCAATGTCCTCGAGCCAATCATCAGCATAGACGATGCCCTCCGTCCCTTTGAAAACCCTAGGCTCCAGTTTCTTGAAGTCCTGAATGTTGCCTGGCCGAAGCTGAGCAACCTGAGGAACAACCTGCTGCTGGACCGGAACTCCTCTCTCAACTACAGCACGAGCAAGCTGATGAGCACTCTCGATGCCCTGCCGTAGAACGTCGGTCTGCCTCTGATGTGCCTCCGACTGAGCCCTCTGTGCCTCGAGCATCTCACGAAACAGAGTAAACATCTGTGACGCCTCTGCTGGCATAGGAGGTGGAGGTGGAAGCCCCTCAGATACAGCTGGCACAGTCCTCTGAGTGGGTGGTGGACCTCCGAAAGCAGCTGACACTCCAATCACCGGAGAAGTGACTGGTGCAGGCCCTCGGGATGTCGCAGACCTCTCAGAAGCTGCTCTCCCCTGCTGTGATCTAGTTTTAGGCGGTATCCTGAGACAAAGCGAAAGAAAGAATCAATATGGCACAAGATGTAAGATATTCAAGGAAAAGACAAGTTTAAGGGATCAAGTATCAATATTAAAGGAGAATAGTTGAATCAAAAGAATTTTCCTAGATGTGATTGAGTATCTCAGCCTATATCATATATCCTATCGCAGGCTCGCAGTAGTACAACTAAGTTGTCGCACTACCACGACATCACATACTTGTGAAGCTAGACCTGTATGGGCCACCACCAAAAACGTGTCACGATCCGTACCCGGGGTAAGGGTACTAGTCGGAAACAACGCCCAGCCTACGCCGCAGAATCGGCGGTAGAACGCTGTCTAGAAAGTCTATCTAATATAATGAACCACCAAAAGATAGTGTACTCAATCACAGAACTAAGATAGAATGAACACGAATCAGATAAGAATAGAATAGTCATAATACAACTCCTGAGTCTAAAATAATACATCAATGAGTCTGAAGAAAAATACAGAAATATGCTGGAGACAAATCCAGTACAAAAGAATACTACAAAACTATAAAGCTACAACTCCAGGGTCAACTGTCTCAGTTGGGATAAGTCCCTCTTAAGCCAGGGTCTCAGAATCTAAACCCACAACATCCTGGGGTCCATAATAGGTAGGGTACTCCTCAGTGTCATCTGGAAAAATATATCCAGTCAGGAAAGGAGCAGAGTACAACCCTAACAGCAGTTCTCAAACAATAATAAAAAATTATGTAACAGTAAGTAGCTGTGGATAAACAAGATGCATAAATAGATACATAAAACGTATAGACAATAAGGAAGTACTGGAAAGAAATACAATAATGAACAATATGCTGATAGAACAAGAATACTAATGACTAAGTGTGTGAGTACTAGCTTTAACATGTGATCGGCTTAGGAACTTGCACAAGAGTATAATGGCCTGGCTGATTATACGTGCGGTGTATGATCAACACTCGCAAGGAACAAGACATGCACAAGGAGGGTATGATCACATATCTACACTAAAATACTCCCCACCCCGACTGGTATAATAGATCCAACCACGGTACGTTATGGCACTAGATTCCCCAAGAAGATAGCTAGTCTCCCCGAGAATCGGTGTCTGTACATGTACAAGATAACCAATGAAATAATACTTGCACCATATACACCATATACCAAGGAATAACATCTCATGACGAGATCCGGATATACCAATCCGTGTAACCATAGTGTCAAGAGAACATGTATATCTACACTAGATACAACGAACATAGAGGATATCATAAATGAGAAACTATCAGAGAATGTACACGCCTGAAGTCCAATGAACAGTCTCACAAATGTCTGACTCGGTGCCTCGAAGACCTAGATATGGAATACCACATTAATACAAGGTCCCGAAAAGAGAACAAGTCAAACTAGGCAATTTCTAGGTCAATAAGTCAATTCTAAGTCAAAAGTCAACTATGGTCAACTCTAAAGTCCACTAAAGTCAAACATGGTCAAACCCAAAGTCAACCTCACAAGACATCTATAAAATAATATAGAGATAAACTACAATAATTTAGGAATCAAATTAGATTCAAAAAGAACTCACACAAAGTATACTAATAATACAATTAATATATACCCTAAAATAATATATACAACCCAATATTTATATAAATAACATAATATATTATTATAATTATTATTCCTCACAAAACACATATATATATATACATATATATATATATATAATTATAATATATAATATATACATTAAATCTGTCAAAGCGTCATTGAAAAACAGTCAATAAAATAGGATTAAATCAAAACAGTTTAAATAGTGACAGTCGGGACTGTCACCGAAATCCAAATAATAAACTGCCACTGCTTTGGTTTTCGCTGACAGTTAAACTGTCGCGGAAAAGCGTCGCAGAAAAGCTGCTGTTTCCCGCTGCTGCAATTAATGACAGGTTTGTCATTAATTGCCCGAAGGCTACAGCGGCTGCTATTAGTCGGCTAATTAATGACAGTTTTTACTGTCATTAATTCACTGTCACTAAAACAAGTTATATATATATAATTATATATATAAAAACAGAATATATAAAATAATATATATATATATATATATATATATAAACAGAATATATAAAATAGTATATATATATATATATATATAAACCATTAATACAAAAAATATACATATATATATTAATATACACATAAACTTATACCTTCAAATATTTAACAAAGAACATATAATTTACATGGCTAGAAGCACACCTAAAATATTTACATTAATATCCAAATAATTACATAATAATTATAAATAATATAATTACACAATTAAACATACAAATATATTTTATAAAACATTTTATGTATAAATTATATTATTTAACAAGTAGTAACATATATATTTGCATGCAAGAAAGCTACATATTATATTGTACATTATATTAGCACACCCAAAATATAGATCTATGCTACAATAATTACTATAATAAATACACAAAATAAATATTTAATATCCATATATATATATACTAATTATAAATAAAGAATTGAACCACAATTAATTAGATCTATACAAAAATACACACAATTGGAGAGTATCTCACCGTATCCCAATAGATCTAGGATACGCATGCGACACGAGTCCAACACACAACTAAATGTACCCCGAAGGACACAAACAGATCACAAATAATATTTATGAACAAATCAAAGTGTCAAAAGTAGATCTATGTGTCCGTGTCAAAATACGACATGTTCAAAGCCCCGTGTCGGAGGAAAACCCCCAAATGACACGTATCACCAAATAGTTGGGATACGAACCACAAGTATCCCAATATGGACACGACACTAGCCTCAAACACAAATCTCATGTCCAATTGATCTATAGGATCAATTGACACACACAAAAAAAAATGTAAATTCGGAATTCCAACAAAATTGACACAAAAAGCACCATAACTTTCTCCATGGGTCTCCTATGAACACAAAACAAAGTCCTATGGATACTACATACATATAGGTTGATTTTACATGATTAAATCTCAGATTTAGAAGCTATTTAAATGAGAAAATCTGAATTATACCTATTGGGAGATGGATTCCCAATAAAACCTCCAATTGAGATGAACTTGCTTCCAAATTGTAGATCCTTGCTCCTCTTTGTAGATCCTTGCTTCCTTCTTCTAGATCCTTGCTTCCTCCTTCTCTAATGGTGAATTGGAAAGAATTTGGAATGAATTTGGTAGGAAATTGGATTGGGAATGGAGGGAATTTGGTAGTGGGAGAATTCTAGATCTAGATTTGGAATGAGATGAGAGGAGAGAGAAATTTCCCCCCCTCTTTAATAGGCCGGCCATAGCCCCTCCCCCAAGCAATTGTAAAATATCCAATGTACCCCTTGGGGCCTCTCATGAAGAAATAATTAAGGAAAGAAGCTTCTAGTCTAATCATTTAATTAATTTAATCCATCTTCTTAACCATGGGCTTTCTAAATGGGCCAAGTCTAACTAATTAATTCATGTTGGTCCATGGGTCCAAACTAAACTAGTTGGGTCCACTAAAATAAGTCCAAAATAATTAAATAATATCTAACAATAATTAAATAATACAACAAAAATTATTTACCATGCACAATATTTATTTAAATAAAAAATTACTAAAATACCCTTTTTTCTAAAATGTGGTAGTGACACAATGTAGTCGCGAATGCCTTGAGTAGGTATCTCATGGCTATGTACTTAACGAGGGACAGACACTTATTGGCAGATCTTGATAGCTTGGGTATCAAGATTCTAGTTCTTGGAGTTACGGCATAGATATGGGGGCTTCAAGTGCAGTCAGAGTTGATGGATCGGATTAGAGCAACGCAGTTCGAGGATGAGTCTCTGAGGAGCATCAGAGAGCAGGTTCAAATAGGATTGGCAGAGGACTTCAGCATTACAATTGATGGCTCATTGCGGCACGGCACCAGGTTATGTGTGCCGAGTGAAGCATTGTGCGAGGAGGTTCTTCACAAGGCGCATCGATCCCAGTACTCTATGCATCCAGGTGCCAACAAGATTTATAGAGACATGATACAGCATGTTTGGTGGTATGGTATGAAGCGGGAGGTAGCTAGCTTCGTATCCAGATACTTGGTATGCCAGTAGGTAAAGGCAGAGAGACAAAGGCCTGGTGGATTGCTTCAGTCTTTACCTATTCCAAAGTGGAAGTGGGAGCATGTGACAATGGACTTTGTATCGGGACTTCCGCGTTCTCCAGGAGGCAAAGATGCGATTTGGGTCATCGTTGACAGGTTGACCAAATCAGCCTACTTCTGCCATTTAAAGTGGGTACATCTACGTAGAAGCTCGTAGAGATGTATGTGCGACAGATAGTCAGATTGCATGGGGTTTCCGTGAGCATAGTCTAGGATCGGGATAGTCGCTTTACTTTCCATTTTTAAAAGGAGTTTGCAGGCTAGATTGGGCACTCAGCTCAAATTTAGTACCGCATATCACCCTCTGACGGACGAACAGTCGGAGAGGACTATTCAGACTCTCGAGGATATGCTACAGACTTGTGTATTAAATTTTGGAGGCTCTTGAGAGGATCACCTTCACTTGGTAGAGTTTGCTCATAACAACTACCAGGCCAGTATCGAGATATCAGTATTTGAGGCATTGTATGGACGGAGATGTCATACTCCATTATCTTGGGATGGTATTAGTGAGAAAGCCTTATTAGGACCAGATATATAGTGTATGCGACAGAGAAGGTGAAGCTCATCAGGGATAGACTTCGGGTGGTGCAGGACTGACAGTAGCATTAGGTCGATAGCCATCGGAGACCATTGGAGTTCCAGGTATAGGATTTGTTTATATTAATTATGATTGCTTGTTTTAGATAGAGTGTTAAGGTGGTATTTTGTGCTAGGTTGGTGATATGGTGTTCTTGAGGATTTCTTCGATACGGGACACGATTCATTTTGGTGGAGGCGAAAAGCTTAGTCCATGGTACAATAGACCCTTCAGTATTCTTGAGAGGGTCGGTGTAGTGGCCTACATACTAGACTTGATGCCTGCACTAGAGGGAGTGCACAACGTGTTCCACGTGTTACAGATGAGATGATACGTAGTAGACCCTAGCCTTGTATTGGATCACTCGGAGATCCAGGTAGGGCCGACTCTCAGTTATCCAGAGCAGCTAGTAGAGATTCTGGATCGCAAGGAGAAGGTGCTGCAAAACCAGACGATTTTTTTTGTACGCATCGCTTGGAGTCATCACTCTCTAGGGGAGTCTACCTGGGAACGAGAGGCCAAGATGCGTGAGCAATATCCTTATCTGTTTGAGCCATGAGGTATAATTCCTCGTACTAACATAAAGGCTTATGTTCTAATCTAGACAATACGTATGTTTCCTTATGCTTATGTTTCCAACAAATGCATGCTTTCCTGCTTATATTGTAACTTTTACTCATTTGTCTCGTTTCAATGCTTGTCACATAATTTATGCCACAATCAAGTAACACTATCCATGTCTTGTATTTATCTAGTTCTCCCTAGAAGACTATCTTATAGTCGTTTCGTGCAAGTATGAACCTGAAAATATTCGGGACCGTTGGGTCGCCAAGGCATCTCCGAACTAGGGGATTGTACCATGTTAAGTTTAACTCTGAATGGGAATCATGTCAGTAAAGCAAGAATAACAGCTCGTGGAGCATACTCGTTCTGAACAAGAATCAAGAATTAACATGTTATGTCATAAATCCCATGAATCTGAGACCCTAGACTTGCATGGTCATGGAAAACTCGTGCATGAGGAAATAACATGAATTCTTCGAATGATTATTGGGGCACTGGGATTGTACCTTCATAGGAGAAATATGGGTATCGCATGACCAAATCGGTAGGATGCTCCCCGGTTTGGGACGACGCAATATATTCAGTGGTCGGGCCCTTGGTAGTGCATCCTACACTTGGATAACCAGTCTGAATCAAATATCTATGGTAGTCTCTCCATGTTTGGTCAGGATGGTGGGTAATGCCCATAACTCTTGCGCTATGCCTCATCTCCGTCAAAGACTATGCATCATCTTTCATGGCTAAGCCAATGACCTCATGTTCATATAGATAAGTCATCATCGCTTAGCGGTAATTCGCGTGTGATTCTTTGCATCGCATATGATAATCTGAAACACCTAAACAAATTTGAGTATAAGATATCTATGCATAATTTGAACACCCGAGCAATCTATTGTAACCCACCTGAGTATAACACACCTGAGTATCCGTGTAACTCGTGCACCTGAATCAGGAACCCGCTCGTAACACTCGTGTTTGCTTATGCGATTTTAATAGATTTTTTTACATATATTCGTGTTTGGTTTAACTTGGTTTTATCTCTGGACAGGGAAGAAAGGATGGTAAGTTGGTAAGTCTCATCGTGTTACTCATATATCGCACGGCGTATTGCCACACGAGTTAGGCTTTTCATTATGTCATTAAACTGATCCTAAGGCAAGACTAGAAAGATAACTTAATAGATGGTGCACGGAATCTATATAACGTGTTTGGATTTGTCGAGCGGACGAGAAGCCTCCCTATCAGTGTATTCATGTACTGATAACCCATCAGATTGCTTGCAGGGTGCGGGAGAACCTTGTTCGGTGCAAAAACTCTTTCGTGCGTGCTAAGGCGTGGAGTTCGCTCTAAAGCCTTGGAATGTTGCTATCACCCTCACTTTTTTAAATAGGGGTAGTTTGTTATTTGGCCTAGTTATTTAATTTTAGAAATATAATATTATTATTAGTTTGCAATAAATATTTATTTGATGTTTGTAGTAGTTATTTATTTATTAGAGTGTTATGTATTTATTTAGATACTTGTAGTATTTATTTCTAATAGTGGGCCATCCTATTAATTAGACTTGATAATTGTAAGTCCAATTAGACTTGTCAGGACAACTAGTGAGCCCAACATAGACCCAAGCCCAATAGCCCATTCCTACAAATTAATTAGGAGGGTTAGACTTAAGTTGACTTAATTAGAGACTTTCCAAAATTATCATCCTTAATCCTCTTCATAATTAGATGAAGGGAGGCAACTTAGACATTAGACATTACTTGAAGAATGGGGAAGGGGGCCGGCCAAATAAGAGAGGGGCTCTTCTCTCTCTCTCTCTCTCTCTCTCTCTCTCTCTCTCTCTCTCTCTCTCTTTCTCTCTCTCCTCATTTGTATTCATTTTTATCCAAATTCTATATCCCCAAATTTTCCATATTTTTCTATTAATTGTCTCTCAATTTACTTCCATTACCTCTCATTCTCATTCCACAAGGAGGTTGGAGCTTGGAGAAGCAAGGAGCACGAGGAGGAGGAGTCATAGCAGAGAGATCATGTCCATATCGTGTCCACTTTGGTTTTTATTAGAAATCTATCTCCCAATTGGTAATTTTTGAATTCCCTCTCATTCTAGCTTCTAAATTATGCATGAGACCTCTAGGAACCACCTCATGACATAGGGCTACCATTAGGAATAAATTCTAGTTGATTTGGTTGAGTGTTGTGGTCTCTACATAGGCTTTATATTTATTTTGGGAGAATTACGAGGTGAACACACCAAGTGTGTGTCATGACACCAATTTAATTATATTGGACTTAGATCGGGGTTGGGATACTAGATACATATCCATAATTGGACATGAGTAGGCCGTATCGCGATACGGTACGATATCGTGCGATACAGGGCTCATTTTTGTGTAGTTTTATTCAATTCTCTTTAATATCTATTATAACTAGTTTTAATAATTATTTATAATTATAATTGGCATATATGTATTTAGTTATATTGGGGTATTGCGAGTTTTGACACTTGAGTTGGGGGGTGTATCACAAGTTGCTCATCTAGTGTTTGTTGTTTTGACACTTCTATTGGATATATTAGTGTGTATTAGATTATTTATACCCATACATATATATAGTGTAATTAATATATGATACTAGGTGTTAGTATTTGGGATGCTTGTACACTTGTGTTGAGTGTTGACAATAACCAAGTGACTGTGCATTTATTATGCTCAAGTGGTTGTATGGGTGTGTCTCAGTTTCCAGTTGTGTGTGTCTAAGTGAGAGTGTGTGTGTTCATATTAACTATGGAAGTATCAGTTCATAGCTAAGGGGGGGAGTTGCACTGGTGTGTATATTGAAGTGTGAGTGAATTGTGAAGGTGAGTTAGGACTGGTATCAGTGATTAATAGGAGTGAGGTTAAACTGAGATAAGGAAATTGAGGTATACGTATTGATGTGTGTATAGACCTGTGTTGTGTTGTTGTGGTGTGGGGTTGGGTTCTATTGACAGCAAGGCTCGAGGGGTGACTTACTACAAATGGTTGGATTTTGGTGGTGTACAGAATAAGGTGGCCTCGAGGGATGGCCAATGTAAGAGAAGTTGTTGTAGAGGCTATGTAAGGGAATTATAGTTGGGTATGAGAGTAGTATCACAGAGGGGCTTACACTGCTCTAAATTGAGCACATGAGCAGATGCATCTAGCAGCAGATGTATGTGGAGAGAAACCTAACGTTAATATCAGCAGTACATCAAAGAAGGGTACTGACATGTAAGTATATGAACAGCTTGGATAACTATAGTGATCCTGAATACAATTATAGAAGTGAACTAGTCATTGGTGCTAAGGGGTATTATCACTTATGGTGTGTTGATGGGTTGGTGACTGAAAGGAAGGGAGAAAAGTGAACTGCTCGATAGCAGTTGGGTGAGTTTTCTCCTGTGTATAGGTGGAAGGTGAGGGCGTATGTTGTGTAGTTTAGCATGTAGAGAGCTTGACAGTAAGATCTCAATTAAGTATAGGTTAAGTTCTAGTTAGTAATGTGAGGAGTTTTGTGTTAGCAATGTTTGTATCAGTTAAGGGTGGGTCAAGTTAGTACCAGTCATGTTAGATAGATGGAGTGAAGGTTCATTCCTTCATGTTCAGGATATGTCATTGGTGGTTTGGAGCTTAGGTAGTACCTAGGTGTATCACTTGAGCAAGGGTAAGTTAAGACATTGCCAAGTGTGGGATACTTATGAGTATCAGAAGGTGGGGTGACAGACATAGTGCACTGTACTGTATAAACTAGAAATGAGTTAATATCAGTTAGTTAGTACATGTATGTGTTAGTAATAGTTAGTTTATTAGGTAGTTGACTTGTTAGTTAGTTGGTTGATTAGTAGTTAGTATAGTTAGTAAGTTATAATTAGGTGTTAGATGTTAGTTTAAGTGTTAATAGTGAAGGTGAGTTAGTTAGTTGAGTGTAATAGTTAAGTATGACAGTTAGTGTAATAATGTTAGCTAGCATATATATATATATATATATATATATATATATATATATATATATATATATATATATATATATATATATATAATATATATATATAATATATATACATGGAGTATTCATTGTATAGTTATTAGTGTTAGTAACTATTATAGTTAGTTTTGACTTGTAATAGTTAGTAAATAGCTAGTATAGACTAATTAACTTAGAGTGAACCTAGAACCTTGTTCAAAACCTAGAATTGACCTAGAAACATGTTTAGTGCATTTAGATCATTTATTACTTTATTACACTTTTTTTTGTCATACCATTCATATCTAGGTGTGTGTGATACCAGCTCGGACACCGAGTGACATCTTTTTCTCCGGACAGAGGCGAGTACATCTCCAGTGGTTTCCTTATTTGATCATCTCTATGTTATTTATTTTTAGTATTGATTTATTTGATTCCAGACATGATGTTACACGGATTGATATACGTGGATCTCTGTCATGAGAAGTTCTTCTCCATGATCACTTTTACTTTGTGATTAGTTGACTAGACCGTGATCGGTATGCATGATATTATAGACCGTGCATAGTATTACCGTGTCAGAACGTGTCATGATTTGGATTTGTGTACTAGTCGGAGGTTTGGGAAAGTATTATTGGATATATGACCATATATTTCATACCATGATATGTTTATGTGATAGCCCATGATAGCTAGTGGATCATGCAATACACGTATGATTATGCTAGCTCCCCTTTTATGATTATAGACCGTGCTAGGCCCAAGACGATCACATATATTGCTAATGTTTTAAGGCACAAGTTTAGTGTTATATTTTCTTATTTCAGTTCATTACTTGATGATTCCTTGCTCAGTTGATCTTAGTATATTTCCATTATTCCCAAGATATCTCTTTACTGTGCTTAGTTATATTCTTATTCTGCTACATTCGGACTATCTTTGCGACTCTATGGCTTAGTCATTTTACCGCATGTTCGGATCATGGCCTTACTCGGGCACAGCTTGTGCTCATGCGGCATCACGTCCAGATGGAAACGATTATCCTACGGGAGCACTGAAGCGAAATTCGCTCATAGCGGGGACGGTTGATTCCTGTGGGAGATCGGGACGTGACATATTGGTATCAAAGTATCGTCTTACGACTTTGGACTTTGTATCGATTTTCTCAGTTTTGAAAGCTCATTTATGGGTTATGTACATATACTCTCTCTCGTTGACCGTTGGGATATTCCATACAATGAATCAAAATATTTTTGAAAAGTGCAATTGAATGATATAATTTCTTGAACTGGATAGTTATGCGAAGACCCTTATTCCGACATGTGCTAGGCTATATGGGAATAGACTCGTGCTAGAATTGGCAAATTATGTACGAACCCGAATACCTATACGTGATTACCATGATGGTTAGTGTACGAGATAGAATATCATTCGGACGGTTAGCTATGCACACAGCCTTTCGGCTAAGTTGTATAGAGTATCGCGCGCCAAGACCCTTTGGTGCTAGCAAGTTTGCAAGCAAGATTAGGATATCATTCAGATCAGGATAAGTCAGACTTAGAATGGAAACCAATAAAAATATTATCAGATTATCGCTAAGTCAAATATAGTAGATCGTGTTCTAATTTTAGAAAATAGCTCGGACGGTATTTCGTGTCCGGAAGATACGAATCAAATATGGTTTACTTAGATGGCTATCAACAAGCATATATACAAGACTAAGATTTATCATAGCGACGCTTAAGTATTACACAGGAATTCTAAGGAATAACCTGGTGAATATGCTAGCGAGTGATGCGAACATGATTGAGGATTTAATTGGAAGACTCGATTCCTGAGTGGTGTATGGATTATTTTGGAAATTTTCAAGCGAATTCATAGGTCTCGTACGATTGTTGGTTTGAACGATTAAGAATGTCTTGATCAAGTGATAAGGCTTATATCGAATAGGGATTCAAGGTAATGGAATCAATATCTTGGTCGAGAAAACTTGGTGGAAAGTTGGTGGATCGTACGTGCGATTTTGAATTGACTCAAAATAGATTAAACTTGAGTAGGATACCGCTCGATAGAAGTTAGCCTGAGGATGGATATTGTGGTTTTGAATTAATAGACTTGGCATGATATTGATAATTGGAAGATAGCATAGATTGATACAAGTAAAGAAATATTGTGGTTCGATGAAAGAACTAAAGCGATAACGGATTCGATCTGGAGTTTGGAAGAACCATCTTGAATCTAGTTCAAAAGATAACCCTCGACAATCAGGCCCGGCCGAGAACGATTATCCCGTGGGCGCACTGGCTTTGTGATTTCATGTCCGGCGGGGATGATCAAACTCATGGGAATATGTTCGATGATTATACAAATAAACTCGATAAAATAGAACGTATCAAAAGTGAATAGACTTTGGCTTGAGGATTTGAACTTAGTTATTTGAGGAGTGCTAGAAGTAGACTACAGATTTATCAAACGATAACATTGAAGTTGGACGAATTGGCTAGATGAATTATGATCACGGCATTAACAGACATGACTTAAAGGATATATATATCTTGGATGGAGCAAAGTATAAATGATAAGGTATCTCAATCATTTTGATGATAACCATAACGTTCGACGTTCTTATCTTGTGCGAGTATAACTCCATGATCGTACATATGTCACACCTGGATTAGGACGATTATCCAGTAGGCATAGTGATCTAACATCCAGCGAGGATGATTGAACTTGCAGGAGACCAGAGCGTGACAATTGAAGGATCGTCTTGACTTGTGGTTCGACACGATAAGACGAGTTTGAGAATGTAAGTGAATCAGAAGTGTTTTAAAGATGAGTTAGTCTAAAATATGGAGTAAGACACGCTTGATGGTTTCGTGAACAGATACATGAATCTTGTTGGACGACTTAGAGTTTATGATTGAGATCGGTGATTGGAAATTTAATCGTGACTTGGTGGTCTAGACTTAGAATGGATAAATGGGTTCTATCAAACATGTTTGAAGAGATAGACTATACAAATTGCTAGGCTTGACATACGACATGGATATATCATAGATTTGACTGAACAGATTCGGACCATGTACAAATGAACATGTTAATGTGAGTAGGATGATTTGTGTGTGATATTTAGAAATCTGAGTAAAATAAGCTTGGAAAGAATATCTCGTACAAATGAACAATAGTTTGACCTTAGAAATTAGGGTGAGCATCATGCGACAAATTTGCATGATGATTCTTGAGCATGAACTATACCTATGACCTTGTGAGTTCATATTTTTAAATATTATATTTAATTAATTAATCATTGAATTTATTTATATTATTCCCTTAGTTAATTAGAAAATATATTATTGATTTAATTACCTAGATAAATACGTATTTAGAAATTTTGCACAAAACTATTTTTAGGATCCTTGTGGGAGAGTGTTAGATTTTTAAGATTTTAATTTGGGTACAAATGCATTTCTTTTTTTATACCTTAAATATATACGTAATAATAAATAGTTATTAAATATGATAATAATAATAAATAATAGTAATAATCATATACTAATAATAATAATAAGTATTATTTGTAATAATAATAATATTAATAATAATAAATATAGTAGTAGTAATGGTAACAATAATAAAAGAGTAATAAAAAGAAATGAATAAAGAAAAGAAAAGAAAGGAATAAAAGGAAAAAAATGAATTATTAGCTAACCCTATCTAATCCTAAAGCCCACACCCTAACCCAGCATCCTAGCTACCCCTAAACCCCCCGCGGCCCAGTACCATCACCCGCTAGTAGCAGCAGCAGCAACAGCATACCTATCCCCCCCGCGCCCCTTTCTCTCTATATATATGATATCCCATAAACCCTAACCCTAGCTCTAACCTACCATCAACGATACCCACCCAGTGCCTCACTTCCAACCCAGACCGCCGCCGACCACTGGAGTTCCCCCGTGCAGCCGCCTGGACCAACACCTAGCGTGAGATCCCACGCGAGCCGCGACTGAATCAGACAGCAACGTACCCATATTCACGCCCTGTTTTTCGATCCATCTTGTGACCAAATTTGACCTCGTCTTCACCGGTATATTCACGACCAATCCCTCTTCCAACTCTGTATATTAGTTTCTATCGAACAGAGTTAAACCCTAGATAAAAATCGAGACCAAGTTGGAGAAAAACCACAACTTTACGCTACAAAAAACTGTTGCGACCACCCCTGTTTAAGGACTCATATATCCCACCACAGGCATCCAATCTTAGATTTTCTTTTTGCTATGTGAAGACCATGTAACCGAGATTATTTTCTGTTGATTAGATTAATTTAGTTGGCATTATATGCAAAATTAAATGGGATTAAAAATCATGAAAAACTATTTTTAAAACCTTCAAAATTTGTGATACGGAGTGCGTCCCGCCAAACAGGACCGCCTCGTCGCGTAACAGTTGTACCGAAAGGCGTATATGGTATGTCCAAACGTGTGGACTTTTGCAAAATACTGCACCCTTTAGTGTACGCTCATCAGAATGCGACAAAACTTGCGCCATTGGATTCGTGGTATCACGCTGGTCCTGTGACCCAAGTTTCATGCGATTCTGAGACAGTTGACCAAGCCGCCTATCCGCAGGCCCCACAAGTAACTTTTTGGGCGAATTTGTGTTTGGCTCACCGAAATCCAAAATTGGACGTACCGTTGAGTTCGTATTGACGTTTAGAATTTTTTTGACCTATAATTTATCCCATTTAGAGACCTTTACCCCTGGCACGCTTTTCGGTGCAAAGTGGTCATATGTGGACCCGCTTTGACCCAAAATTACCGTTTTGCCCCTGTATCCAAATTGGACGAAAGGATAGTGTTTTTTAGCTATTTTGCTTATTATAAAGATGTTGGTGATATTTATTTCAGTATTCAGGGACGTTTATTCGGAGACCATAGTTTCTGATCCTGTGTGCTTGACTCCTGGACGTTACACTTTGCAGCTTCCTTGCCAGGCAAGATACCTTGCCAAATTGCTTACAGTATTTTACATGCTTATTATATTTTTATATATTCATTGCATGTGTGTTTTCTTTTAGTCATATTATATACTATATATATGTTGACACACACTTGACACATATTATCATGGGAGGGGAGAACAATCAGTAGGCGTATGGGCTATAACCACTCTGGTATACCATAGTAACTAGCACACACTATGGTAGTCGTGTCCGATGGTCGCTACCCTTGCGGTATGTCGGCTGATGGAGTCACAATGGTCGTTACCCTCGCGATATGACGGCTGATGATGTCCCTAACGTGTGTGTGAGTTATGATATTAGATAAAGTAGCCTACCCATGCCCATACGTTGAAAAGTTGTCCTTATTATGCATTTCATATAGATTGTCTTGTACAGCGTACTTATATATTCTCTGTATATTATGCATGTTTACTGTATTCAATTGGCATGCTTCTATGTATCTTGTTACGTCCTTCTGAGGACCTGGTCCTTTTCCAGGTGCAGACGATCATGACTATTCGCAGAAGCACGGATCAGGACTTGCTACTTATCTCTTTCGAGGAGATCTTCTCTTCGAGTCTTATTGTTCATTAGATGTTCTTATGTGGTTTCTCTTATATTCTAGTTTGGCAGTGGATTTGTTTCCACCCGACTATCATTCCTTGATACTTCATATTGAGATTCTGTTATATAGTAGATTGGTTATTTATTTCTATTTGATTCTGTGGATGAGATTTAGTTATGCCCTGTGACTTGTAACAATATTTATACCATATGTGAGTTATTATTCATATTACAGTGTACGTGTGTATTATGGTATCCTTATATTGGAGTTGCCATGTACATACGGCTGGCATACTTACGTATTCCTAGTCCTATATATTTTGGGACTGGAGCATGACATATTTTTATGGTGCCCCATGTAGGTTGAAAGCATATTATCTTGGTTACGTTACTGTACCAAGCAAACCTGCACATAGGATTAGAGTATAGGATCTCATCCACTTATTTAATTACTTTCCTTGATTTCAATTCGTATTCTTATTTAATTGCTTGCATTGCATCTTGCTTGATCCTTTCACAATGTTAATCTTATCTTTTCTTTCGTGCTTGATAGGGGTTAGGAAGATGACTTGTACTAGGTATATACACTCTATTGTTCAATAACACTATTAGTTAAATTCTTGTAAGTATGGTAGTATGCCTCATAACCTAGTACCACATAGTCCTTTTGACTCATTAATGAAGTATAATTGAATGACACCAACTATAGACTTGCATAAAAAGATAGTGTTTATCCAGACTGTAGAACTTAGAGGCTCATACACCCATTTGGTCGACTAGATACCTTGACAAGGAGTTATTATGGAAACTGTAGAGGCACAACACCGATCTTCTTGGTGAACTTAAATTATTTTGTACCTTCCTCCATCCTAATCCAACGTACTTATATTTTTGAACTATCTCGACTTATGCTGCTATTATAGCCTAGTTTTGCAAGCTTATTCTGTTATCGAGCTTGTTCATGACATATGTATTATTGGGGGCCCATACTAATACATTGTCTAAATCAAAATTAGTGCATTATGGTCTAATCAACCTTAGTGCGCTTGGTTCGATCTTTGTATCACTACTTTACGTGGATTGAGATATAGTTGACTCAACTTGTTAGACGAATATACTTGCCCTCTAGACTGGTCAGAGTATATCATGTCAGGTACATAACTGTTCTGATGTGAACAAATGAATAGGAATTTACCAAAATAAGATTTTAATCCACAACTGCCTTGGTAACTCCCTTTCGAATTCTCTAATCCCTTTTGATCCCGTACTTGTATTCTATCACCTCCTTCTTGAATTCTTTATTGTTGTTTTCTGTCTTCCCCTATTTCAGAAAGATGAAGGTTTGTTCTTAGTATAAGTTTGATACACGGAGAGTACTAGATATATTCTATAGGCCAAGCACTCATGATGACAAATAAAGGAGCGCAGGCACAGGAAGTCGTAGATATAGGTACGACCTTTAGTTATATTTGTCATTACATACTCATGACCCCTTTATGACACGAGATCTTAGGTGCATAGTAGACGTAGAATTATATATATGGTGGTTTAGCAGTTATGAGGATATATTGATATTCTACCCAGATGGCATACACGCGATGCTAATGGATGACGTGAGTAGTCGTAGTAGTTTTTTCCTCCTATCACCATCTCGCCCCCTGGGTGGCTCACCTTCTCTTCCATATTCATTCCATATTCCATGCTAAATTCTTCCTATCATAGTTGCGTATTTTCGTGCCATCATAGATTGTTGATTTACTTCAACCTCACCCTTATTTGTTAGTTAAAAACATAAATGGTCTAGTAAATAATTAACAACTAAAGGATGAGTACATAATGATAACCCTTATGTATATGCACTATAGCAATATCTGTATCCTCTTATTATTTTAAAACCATGTATAGCATCCCTTCGTCTAATAGAAATTAGTTGGATTGTTGAATTAGTTTATACTTCTAGTAGTTTTATAAAGTTAGCCAAGACCTTAACTATTGCCCAAAAACTTAGACTAAGCTTAGGAAAGAGTTGAAGACACTTGTTACAAACTGACGACTATGACAGATCGCTGGCGAAGTAGCGACAGATGCAGCTAGACCGCTATAGTAGAGTAGTCGAAGTATTTGCAGACATACTGGTCAGGTGGCATGGCAGTATTAGACTACGATACTTGATGGTTACAAAGAAAAATTATGGTTATGAGATTCCAGACAGGTATCCCAAGATTCTTGACCCAATGAATAAATTTGTCCTACAACCTAGACAATAGCCTTAAGAGACTTTGACTACTATTAGAATTTTTGTAAGTTGGGTAGTATAGACGAGTTAGAGGATGATAGAATAGAGTATAGACAATAAATGAGAAAAATGTTAGGGTGACTGACCATGACTTTTAGGAAGCACTGATAGATAGCAATAAAGTGTAATAGCTATAGTAATTTATTATGAATATGGGTTAGTGTCAATTTCGAGGACAAAATTTTTGTAAGTTGGGTAGAATGTAAAATCCCATATTTTTAAATATTATATTTAATTAATTAATTATTGGATTTATTTATATTATTCCCTTAGTTAATTAGAAAATATATTATTGATTTAATTACCTAGATAAATACGCATTTAGAAATTTTGCACAAAACTATTTTTGGGATCCTTGTGGGAGAGTGTTAGATTTTTAAGATTTTAATTTGGGTACAAATGCATTTCTTTTTTTATACCTTAAATATATATGTAAATAATAAATAGTTACTAAATATGATAATAATAATAAATAATAGTTATAATAATATACTACTAATAATAATAAGTATTATTTGTAATAATAATAATATTAATAATAATAATAATAATAATAAATATAGTAGTAGTAATGGTAACAATACTAAAAGAGTAATAAAAAGAAATGAATAAAGAAAAGAAAAGAAAGGAATAAAAGGAAAAGAAAACGAATTATTAGCTAACCCTATCTAATCCTAAAGCCCACACCCTAACCCAGCATCCTAGATACCCCTAAACCCCCCGCGGCCCAATACCAGCACCCACTAGTAGCAGTAGCAGCAGCAGCATACCAATCCCCCCCGCGCCCCTTTCTCTCTATATATATATCATATCCCATAAACCCTAACCATAGCTCTAACCTACCATCCATGATGCTGACCCAGCGCCTCACCTCCAACCCAGACCGTCGCCGACCACCGGAGATGCCCCACGCAGCCGCGACTGAATCAGACAGCAACGTACCCCTGTTCACGCCCTGTTTTCCGTTCCATCTTGCGACCAAATTTGACCCCGTCTTCACCGGTATGTTCATGACCTAGCCCTCTTCCAACTCTGGGTATTAGTTTCCATCGAACAGCGTTAAACCCTAGGTAAAAATCGAGACCAAATTGGAGAAAAACCATAACTTTTACGCTACAGAAAACTATTGCGACCACCCCTGTTTAAGGACTCATATCTCCACCACAGATATCCAATCTTAGATTTTGTTTTTGCTATGTGAAGACCATGTAACCGAGATTATTTTTTATTAATTAGATTAATTTATTTGGTGTTATATGCAGAATTAAACTGGGTTAAAAAATTTGAAAAACTATTTTCTAAACCTTCAAAATTTTCTGATACGGAGTGCCTCCGCCAAACGGGACCGCCTCATCGCGTATTAGTTGTATCAAAAGGCGCATATGGTATGTACAGATGTGTGGGCTTTCGTAAAAACTGATTTGGACGCGTGTGCGCGTCAGAATCAACCCGTATCCGCAAAAAGTCTCCGTATCACAACTTTTGTAAAATACTACACCCTTTAGTGTGCGCTCGTCAAAATGCGACAAAACTTGCACCATTGGATTCGTGGTATCACGCTGGTCCTGTGACCCAAGTTTCACGCGATTCTGAGATAGTTGACCAAACGGTCTATTTGCGGGCCCTACGGTTGACTTTTTGGGCGAATTTGTGTTCGGCTCACCGGAATCCAAAATTGGACGTACCGTTGAGTTTGTATTGACGTTTAGAATTTGTATGACCTATAATTTTTTCCATTTAGAAGACCTTTACCCCTGGCATACTTTTCGGAGCAAAGTGGCCCACATGTGGACCCCACTTTGACCCAAAATTACCGTTTTGCCCCTGTGTCCAAATTGGACGAAAGGGTAGTATTTTCTAGCTATCTCGCTTATTATGGAGACGTTGGTGATGTTTATTTCAGCATCCGGGGATGTTTATTCGGAGGTCGTAGTTTCTGATCTTGTGTGCTTGACTCCTGGACGTTACACTTTGCAGCTTCCTTGCCAGGCAAGATACCTTGCCAAATTGCTTATAGTACTTTGCATGCTTATTATATTTTTATATATTCATTACATGTGTATTTTCTTTTAGTCATATTTATATACTATATATATGTTGACACACACTTGACACATAGTATCATGGGAGGGGAGGACAATCAATAGGCGTATGGGCTATAACCACTCTGGTAAACCATAGTAACTAGCACGCACTATGGTAGTCGTGTCCGATGGTCGCTATCCTCGCAGTATGTCGGCGGATGGAGTCACGATGGTCGCTACCCTCGCAGTATGACGGCTGATGATGTCCCTAACGTGTGTGTGAGTTGTGAGATTAGATAGAGTAGCCTACCCATGCCCATACGTCGAAAGTTATCCTCATTATGTATTTTATATAGATTGTCTTATACAGCATACTTATATATTCTCTGTATATTATGCATGTTTACTGTATTCAATTGACATGCTTCTATGTATCTTATTACGTCATTCTGAGGACCTGGTCCCTTTCCAGGTGTAGACGATCATGACTATTCGTAGAAGCACGGATCATGACTTGCTACTTATCTCTTTCGAGGAGGTCTTCTCTTAGAGTCTTATTGTTCATTAGATGTTCTTATATGGTTTCTCTTATATTCTAGTTTGGCAGTGGATTTGTTTCCACCCGACTATCATTCCTTGATACTTCAGATTAAGATTATGTTATATAGTAGATTGGTTATTTATTTCTATTTGATTCTGTAGATGAATTTAGTTATCTCCTGTGACTTGTGAGAATATTTATACCATATGTGAGTTATTATTTATACTACAGCGTACGTGTATATTATGGTATCCATATATTGGAGTTACCATATACATACCGCTGGCATGCTTACGTATTCCTAGTCCTACGTATTTTGGGACTGGGGCGTGACATGAGTTGACCTAGTAATTAGGCAGACGGCATATGCCGAGTGAAAGAACTTGTGTGACCGACTTTAAAGTATTGCTTGAGCAAGCCATAGAACTGGGGCAGCAAGACTTAGTTTAGACTAGGAACGGTAAGTGTGTGCTATATTTGACACGAATAGAATGGACGATAAGACATGGAATCTAGTCGGTTGATCAGATAGATCGTGCTTAATGGTAGTGCAATACTTGAGTTGAGTGGGATTGGATTGACTTAGAATTTTATTGACCCTGTTGGAGGTATCATCGTGATTTGTAAGACGAAAATCCTTAAGATTTTTGCGAGTAGCTTGTCCGACTTCACTATCGCTAAGTTTTGTTGAATGCATATGTTTGAAGGATGCCTGAATGTATATACGATCCAAAACTCGGTGATATGTTAAAATCGAGTGCAAAGACTTTGCTATCGCTAAGTTGGTTGACATACATATGTTTGAGAGACGCTTTGAATATGTGCACGATCCAGATCCACGATATGTTGATCTCGAATGCTAGTGCAAGTGTGATCCAAGTGGGTTCAAGTACCTAAAGGGCGTATCTGCCGAAACAAATATGATTGCCTCGACAAGATATTCCCTTCATATGTTAGATTCACATGAACGAGTATAACAATTTGGATAAATTTTCCTCAGCCTTTGGTCATCATTCAAGATGGATTATACTGTACCCTACGTCAAGCGATATATGTTCCGCACTAAGGCACGGTAGAGACCGATTCAGATCTTGGATTGAATGATAGAGTCATTCAATAAGACAGACCCAGCACACATGTGACATGGATTGTTATGCTTGAGATAAATTCGATAGTATACGATAGAACAGTTTGCGCTCAGGAAGTCTCGAGGACGATACTTTTTCTGAGTGGTGTATAATGTAATGACCCATTTCGCTCAAGCGGACAGTCCATTCAAATGGCGCAAGTGCAATGACCCGACCTGCTTTGCTCAGCGAAAAAACTTGCTTGAGGCAAAGGATTTCAGACTTGGCCCTTAAGGAGTTCAGACTTAGACTTTCAAAGAGTCACTCGGAGTATCGCTTGACCGAGGTGAATCATCGCTAAGGTGGGTGGCTACGATAAACTTGTCTTTGCTTAGCTAGCAAACTTAAAATATGGACGATACATGCTAGTCTCTAAGTGAATCACCCCTTGCATGCTAATAAAGAATACAATGCACCTAGCTAAGGGAATAATCTCATCTTTTATTGCTTGTGTTAGAACATAGAAATAAAACTTGGCTTATAGTTGGACCCTCGCATGTTACCTTAGCTTCGTGCAAGTAGACCCCGCTATGCCTCGAGTAGATCATTATATACTCTTCATAGTGTACTGCCTCACTTGTTTATATTGCTCGCCTTATGGATTATGTCGCCCAATATGTCTCAGTATGGTTTCACTCCTCGTACGATCCCTTATGGATTAACGTAAAGGCTTATGTTCTAAGGTAGACTATACAGTATATTTTATTATGCTTATGTTTCCAACAAATGCATGCTTGCCTGCTTACATTATAACTTATACTCGTTTATCTCGTTTCAATGCTTGTCACATAATTTATGCCATAATCAAGTAACACTATCAATGTCTTGCATTCATCTAGTTCTCCCCGGAAAACTATCTAATAGTCGTTCCGTGCAAGTATGAACCTGAAAGTATTCGGGACTATTGGGTCGCCAAGGCATCTCCAAACTACGGGATTGCACCATTTCAAGTTTAACTCTGAATAAGAATTATGTCAGTAAAGCAAGAATCACAGCTCGTGGAGCATACTCGTTATGAACAAGAATCAAGAATTAACATATCATGTTATGAATCTCAAAAATCTGAGACCCTACACTTGCATGGTCACAGAAAACTCGTACACGAGGTAATAACAAGGATTCCTTGGATGATCATCGGGACACCGGGATCGTACCGTCCTAGAAGGAATATGGGTATTGTATGGCCAAATTGGTAGGATGCTCCCCGGTTTGGGGTGACGCAATATATTCAATGGTCGGGCCCTTGGTAGTGCATCCTACACTTGGATAACCCATCTGACTCTAATATCTTTGGTAGTCTCTCCATGTTTGGTCGGGATGGTGGGAATGCCCATGACTCTTGCGCTACATCTCATCTCCGTCCGAGACTATGCATCATCCTTTATGGCTAAGCCAGTGACCTCATGTTTATATAGATAAGTCATCATCGCTTTGCGATAATTCGCGTGTGAGTCATTACATCGTATATGATAATCTGGAACACCTGAACGGATTTGAGTATAATACATCTATGCATAATTTGAACACCTGAGCATCTATTGTAACCCACCTGAGTATAACACACCTGAGTATCCGTGTAACTCATACACCTGAATCAGGAACCCGCTTGTAACACTCGAGTTTACTTATGTAATTTCCATAGATTTTCTTACATACATTCATGCTTGGTTTAACTTGGTTTTATCTCTGGACAGGGAAGGATGGATGGTAAGTTGGTAAGTCTCGTCGTGTTACTCATATATCGCATGTCGTACTACCATACGAGTTAGGCTTTTTATTATGCTATAAAACTGATCCTAAGGCAAGACAAGAAAGATAACTTAATAGATGGTGCACGGAACCTATATAACGTGTTTGGATTTATCGAGCGGGCGAGAAGCCTCCCCACCAGTGCATTCATATACTGCTAACCCGCCAGATTGCTTGCAGGGTGTGGGAGGACCTCGTTCGGTGCATAAACTCCTTCGTGGGTGCTAAGGCGTGTAGTCCGCTCTGGAGCCTTGGAATGTTGCATCTGGAACTGAAGCACATATACAAGACATATTGTTGGAACATCGCCTATGTATCATTCCATAATTGTAGCCACTTGGCACGCTTTTATTGTTTTCAGAGAGAGGACTTGAGCGACTTGTAATCTTGGCCTAGCGCCGCTAGTAATACTTGTTCAATATTAATAAAGTGCTTGTTTTACTTCCATACTTGTGTATTCAATGCTTTCGCTATGACGACTATATGAATTTCTTATCAATCGTATGTTCGTTTCTTATTTTGCTGCATTCAAACTATTTGTGCGACTCTATAGCTTAGTTATTTTACTGTCTGTTCGGATCATGGCCTTGCACGGGTCCAGCTTATGCTCGTACGATATCACATCCAGATGGAAACAATTTTCCAACAGGAGCACCGCCGCGGTGATTTGCGCCTAGCAGGGACGGCTGATTCCTTCGGGAGATCGGGACGTAACAGGGGATCGAAGGCGTGTTGGAGCATAATAAATCTTTCTTTTGGGCAAGGCACTTTGCTGAGGGCTAGGTCCACTCTTTGAGGGGTATCCCTGTTTTTGAGCAGATGGCCAACTTTCTGGACTATAAACTGAAGGAGGTAGAGAAATGCCTAACAGAGTTATGGCAGTATCAGCAGGAGGACATATGAATGCTGATTTTTCATGAATATAATGAGTTATCAAAGAAGGTGGAGACGGAGAAGGCCTTCTTTTCTTCGCCTATGGAGTGGTTGCAGCATGATCTCCGAATATGCAGGATAGGCGTGATCAGCTGGGCGATCTAAGAAAAGAGTGCCTTTCTCGGCAAAAGGACATGACCGAGCAAATTAGACGGCACCAGGTCGAGCTTGATGCAATGGAGAATAGGCTACGGGAGGCCCACAAGGGAAAGGAGGACATCCGCACTGAGGTGAGCCAAATAGTACAGAACACGGCTGCCGTTGAGGTTTTGGTGCAACAGCTAGAGGACAGACACGAGTCCTACGCTTGCTATGAGGATCCCGGGGTTATGGCCCAAGAAGTTGAGCCCCGGGCTCGAAGGTACCTGGATGGCCATAATGCTCATCTTCATGAGCGAATAGCAGAGTTATGCTCTGACTCATAGCACCAGTAGTTCTCATTTGCTTCTTGTGTCTTCATTTTTTCTTGGGGCTTGGGATCTTGATAATCCCACAAAATATAGTTTTGCTTTTAATCTCTCATTGCGGAGAAAAATAAAAGTTACCCTATTTATTTTGCAATTTGTTTGTGTTAACTTTAGGTATCGTACTAGAAGTAATATGAACGTAGTACAATACCGTAGCTTTTTAAGGATATCCCGCTAGGGGATCTTTGGTGGACTTATTACTTTTTGCGCACTAGGGTACACATAATAAGTTTGAAACAGGCCTTGCCAGAGGTGATATGGATGTGGCAAGTTTGGTGGACTTAACACCGTTGGCGTACTTAAATTTAAGAGCAGGTGATAAGTTGAGATGACGACTAGTGATAGTCGTAAGGAGAGGTTTGTTCAGAGGTCACATGGATATGGAACACTCTCGGGGGAGGATGTGGGGACGATAACTCAGAGGTGATGTAGACGTGAGCTGATCAATAGCCATACCGAGAGGTTAGGTACGATCCTAGAATTTTTGTGGAAGAAGAAGGAAGCACGCCAGAGATAGTATGGACGTGGTTGTTTGCTTCTATTGAGGAAATCCCACTGGGGGACTCTTGGTGGACTTATTATTTATTACGCACATTGAGTGCAAATAATAAATTCGAAAATAATTCCTATCAGAGGTAATATGGACGTGATAGGTTTTGTGGACCCATTACTTTTTACGCATGTTAGTGCAAGTAATAGGTTTGGAACAAGCCATGCCAGAGGTGATATTGACGTGGCAGTTTTTGTGGACCCATTACTTTTTGTGCATGTTAGAGCAAGTAATAGGTTTGAAACAAGCCCTGCTAGAGGTGATATGGACGTGACAGTTTTTGTGAACTTAACACCGCTGGTGTACCTTGGTGAGTACGGCTGATAAGTGAGGATGACAACCGATATCAGAGGTAATATGAACGTGATGATCGATAGCCAAGACCCGAAAGGTTTGCTCAGAGGTAATATAGACGTGGCAAACTCAGTCGGGGAGAAATATTAGGAAAAAAGTTTATATGTAATATAGACGTGAACCAATGTATGAGAAACTCATTGAGGAGTGATTTGCTGAGTATGGTCTATCTGGGAGTATGGATAGACCTGAGGATTGCTCCGCTGGGGAGATTTGTGGGATGATAGCTCAGCGGCAATATGAACATGGCTAGCGTCTAACGAAATTAGTTTTTGAGTGGTCACTATGGGAGTGTGCAAGTGGACCTAAGGAGTGCTCCGTTAGGAAGACTTTAAGGATCCATCATCCGTTGAATATCCAGGACTCCTGGATATAGATGATGGCTTTTACAGGAATTTGTAAAGAAGAAAAAAAAGTTGATAGGCACTTGTTGGGGATGAAGAACCAAGAGGGTAGAGATGTACATCTGGGTTGTCCCGCTGTGGATGAGGAGTAAAAGTCTAGCTCAGACATAGTACTTTTTCAAGAATTTGTTGTTGATAGGCATCATAAGCAAGTCACCATTGGGTTTCACCAGCCAGTAGGCATCGTTGGAGAATACAGACTCCACGATGAACGGCCCCTCCCATTTAGGCTAGAATTTGCCGGTCGGTTGTTGGGTCATGACCATCGGTCTTCTCATGGTCAGAACGAGATCTTCCACTTAAAAAGTTCTCTCATTGACCCGTCCGTTGAAGGCTCCTGAGAGACGCGCTTGGTATAGCTCAATGCGCTGCTGAGATAAGAGACGTTTCTAGTCGAGTGCTTCTAACTCTTGCAGATATCGACGGTGATTGTCATCGACGGTTAATTGGTTGGAGAGGGCTACTCGGAGTGAAGGGATTTGGATCTTGAGCGGAAGGACCACTTCGCTTTCGTACACTAGAGAGAAAGGTGTGTTGCCAGTAGCTGTCTGGACCATTGTACGACAGGCCCAAAGACATCCACCCAGGTTCTCGTTCCAGTCGCGCTTATTGAAAGATACGAAATTTTTGAGTAGCTTTATAATGGTCTTGTTGAAGGCTTCTGCCAGACCATTTGCTGCCTGATTATAGGTGGTTGACGCTATATTTTGAATCTAATTTTTATCGCAAAACTGGTAAAACACATGACTTTCGAACTATAAACTGTTGTAGTAGATGATCCTTCATGGAAAGCCGAAGCGGTATATGACGTGATGCTTGACGAAGCTAATCACGTCTAATATTTTTTCTTTAGTGAGTGGAACAGCTTTCGATCATTTGGAGAAGTAATCAGTTATAGCCAGTATGAACCGATGCCCTTTAGAAGAAGGTGGACTGATTGGTCCGATAATGTCCATCCCCCACGCTTAAAACAGCCAAGATACGACCGTTGGGTACAGGAATTATGAGGGCTGGAAGGAATCGAGTTTTGGGTAGTCTCGACAAAAGTGTTTTGCTGGACCTGATAACTGCTCCGCTGGAAAACTTTTGGGGATCCAATATCTGTTGCATATTCATGACTCCTGAATTCAAATAATGACTTTTACGGTAATTGGTGTAGGAGAAGTACATACTGTGCAAAATGTAGGTACTGTATATTCTGTATTTGCTGGAAAATTTTGCCCCTGATTAGCAAATATTCTTTAGGCTCTGTGAGCCTGTATACACTGTTCAATCGAGAAAACACTGTCCTTGATGTCATTGATAGAAGGTTGGATCAAGAAAATATTATCCTCGATGTCCGTCTTGTCAACCATTGCTGGAAGTTTATATTTTTTGAATTTTATCCCTACAGGTTGTCATCTTGTTGGAGTGATGACGCGTACTAGAATTTTCATATCCTAGCCTTGTGCGAGTGCTATTGTAATAACTTTCGAGTTGTAAAGGAATACACCATCCCTTACCAAAGTTCAGACCTTCAGCTTTTTGGAGGTCATAGCCCATCTTCTGCATGAGACGGAGTAATTGTTGGCTGTAATAATGGAACTGTGGCAGATCATTATTTGTTGTGTTGAATATTGTTGATGACTTAGCTTGTGCAGAATAAGAAGCTCTGTGCACAGGAACACTACCACATATACACGAGAGAGTTGGCTGAGTTGTGCGCATAGGATCACTGTCGCGTGCGCACAATTATCTACCATGCCGAGGACCCCCATTGTATATCACATAGGGGAACACTGCCTATCATGCTCCATTGCTGATGAGTCATGCAAGACTTGGCTCTTATGCACAGGAAGACTTGTTGAGCTGTGCTGAGCATCCGAAGTCTACAGTTTATGTTTTCTAAGGAAAGGATTATGCGGCCCGGCCTGCATTGCTTTTCCTTTGACCTGGTCGTTAAAGGTGCTTTGATGTCTGGAGCCTCGGAATCCTGCTGGTAGGTAAGGCCATGTAGTTCCCTACACCACATTGGCACTATGTACAAGCGATATCGGTTTGCTGACTCAAAAAGGAATCCTTCTTGAAGAACTCCTTGTTGAACCAGAAGATGACTGATCTAGGTGAGTGGGCAGAACTTCATTCTCTGATTCTTGTACACCTTAATAATGAATCTGAGTTTTTTTATAATGTTTGTTTGCTTAATAAGATAACAGTAGCATGAGAATGATAGAACAAGAACATGCATGCTTAACTAGAGAACTTGTATGCTTGTCTATAAGAGATAGAACCATTGCTACGCTAAGTTAAAGAATAGAATATTGCATGCTTAGTTACACGAACATTGTTATCGAACGAACTGTTGTCATGCTAATAAACAAGAGTAAAAGAATGTTCGTATATTTTTATTGTATGCTAAAACAAGAGTAGAACTGCATGCTTAGCTAAAAGAGAAAGAAGAATCGTGCCATATTTTGCTTGTCATTGATGCTTATAAGATAGAACTGTTTGAAATGCTTGAACGGTATCAGAGAGATAGCAGCCAGTCCGCATAGAGATAGATATGGCAGCTTGTCCGCACAGAGAAAAAAAAGAGATTGATTATATGCTTGCTTATTTAACTGCTGCATCCATATAGAGTTTATCTGATAGAGTTGCATTCATGCATTGGTCTGTAAACCACTTGTGCACAAGGATAATCCCACGACCGATTCCCGGGGCACTGGGGACCGTTCGCCTTAGGGGGGATCAGAAAGAATATCCTGAGGCAAAGAAGTTCTCACGATCAGGGGGTATTCATGTCTATTAGATAGCTGGTTCACGTGCCAAAGCAGCTAGTATATAAGCGGGTATATTAGTGCAGTGCTGGGCCGTGATAACACCGCTTCTAATCATGAGGAACTAGACTCATGGGCCATCATACAGTTAGGTCGTATGCCAGGATTCAGCCTTCTTGCTTACCTAACTATTTGATGCAGAGACGAACAAGGAATAGAATATATGTGCTTAAGTATATTGTTGTTAATTTGTATGTCTACTGTAGGGATAATCGTTCGGCAAAAGGGTAAAAATTACTGAATAAGTGACATTCATGCTATCGATCATGCTCTCTTGTATTAAATGCTTTCACAGAGAAGTCTTTTTTCGTATATGTTTTTATCTCGTTCACACGACAAGATGTTATTTATTGATAAGAGAAAAAGAGAGATTATAAAAAGATAGTCTACTAGATGCATGCTAGAGTCTCAAAAAGAAATGAATATGGCTCGTGAGACACGCTATGCACCAGAGTTATTAAATAAACTTGCTCATCGTACATGAACTGCTTGCCTTGCCTGCTTGCTTGTATATCGAACATGAACTCTGATTTCAAAAATGTTTCCAAAAATAAGTAATATGACTCCATTCATGTACTGCATGTAATGAACATAGGTAAAACCAGAAAGATCACTAGTAATATAATATTTTATAACATAATTGTTTAGTGTTGGTTTTAGTGAATGTTGCTTCTGTTCGTTGATTTTATACTCACCAGTACTTTCTCGAAAGTGTTGACCCACCAACAGTTTGCTTGTTCGCATGTGCTGGATCGTCCGAGGAAGCGATAGTCATGCCTCATCCCCAGGATATAGAAATCTGGTATCGATGCCTTGAGCCGTATCGAGATGTTTTGAGCTACTTTTGTATAGAGTGACATAATATATGGAACGATGCCATTGTATTCAGAGAACCTTGTGCCATTATCTTTGACCCATATACTCAGATGGATTATTGTTTGCAATAATGTCCCTCTGCTGCGTACTCGGTCGGTTCAATGATAGCCAAAATTTTAACGATGTTGCCTTGTGCGAGCGCAACCCCAGGCTCGCACGGCATCACGCCTCGATGGGAAACGACATACGTCTCGCGGGAGCGCCGGGGCACGGTAATTCATGCCCGACGGGAGCGTTGTCGGGACCTTCAGGAATAGGGCGTGATATGCCCGACCTGGCTGTCCCAGCCCAGGCCTCCTCAGCAGTGGAAGAAACCATGTGGCAGTACTTAATTTTGTGCTTTAGACTTGACGGTGGAAGTCACCGCTTGCTGCATCAAGTCTGGGACGATCCGGGTGGACCCACATGATCTCGCCCTAAGGTGTAGTAAAAGGTATCAACCTGGCTGCTTGGTCGCGAGCTGGTGGAAGATTGACTACCTCCATTATTACCCTTAGGATCAGAATGACTCTGTCCTGGACTTCCGTTGCGTGGAAGTTATCGAACTGGAGGGACACCATGTTGGCGGCAACTGTCTTGTCGTCGAAGTCCAAGGTAAGAGCCTTGGTGTCAAGCAGGCATTGTATGTATCGCTTGAGAGTGTAGAAGTCCTTCGTATCATGGTGGACGTAGCGATGTTAGTGGCAGTATTTTGTATTATTCATCTCGGCTGCCTCTATAGTGCGCTTGACGTCGAGGAGCCAAAGCTTGCCACCCTTCATCAATACATCGAAGATGGGCATGACGTCGTCATCTTCGAAGGAGTAAGTCTCTTGGGTTTTTGAAACCTCAGCCAAATTTTGCTCGGTCTTCTTGGTAAAGTTGGCCACCAGGGCTTGCTTTCCCTCGTGGCTGCTTTTGTCAATGTTGTTATTGTTGGGATATTTTCCCCTGTCATCTACGACAGGGATCTAGATTCCCAGAAGTCGGGTGTCTTTAACCTTCTTTTCAGCATCAACGGTGTTGATGATGAATGATGTCCAGTCTTTGAATTGACTGCCGCCCATCTAGAGGCTGACCGCCGAAAGTAGGTTCTTGCGGCACATGTCCATGAGTGTTGACTCGGGATTGCCTGGAGGCATCCTCAGTGCTGCTTGGCAAAATACTCAATATAATTTTGGACGAGTTTCCTTTCCCCTTAGGTGACATCCATTAGGGAAGACTTCATCATGTCGCTTCCTCTGTCATTGAATCTTTTGAGGAAAAGACTCTTGAAGTCGTCAAACAACGAGATACAGTTGTCTTGTAGGCTGCAAAATCAGTCGTATGCGACCCCGGACAATGTCCCCATAAATATCTTGGTAAGGAGTACGTCACTACGAGGTAGATGCCCCATTGCAGTCTCGAAATAGCTCATGTATTGACGGGGAGAAGTCTTTCCGCCAAATAGTTTTAGGTCAAAGGGCTTATACTTTGGCGGGTACGGAAGATTTCTCCACTCGCGGGGGTACGGTTGTCGTATCCCGAGCTCATGCAGTTAATCCCGGCTACCCATAGAATCTAGGCGAGCCTGGAGTTCCCAGATTTCCCTCATTGCGTCTTTAGCTTCGTCTCCTGCGAAAGGGGAAGATGAACCGGGTAGAGGGTAATTTTTGCCTATGGTTGAAGCGGTTGCGTGAGAATCCACATTGGTCCCCGTGTCTAAGATTGCTTGTCCTGAGGCCCTTGGTGGCTGGGAGTCTACACTTGCCTTGATGTCTAGTACTGCTTGGTCAAGGCTTGCATTGATTCGCTCATGGTCTGCATCATAGCCTCGAGAGCCTCGAGGCGCTGCCGATCACTAGGGCCTTCAAGCTCATCCCCTGCCATGTATGATATTCTTATATGAGGATAGATGGATGGGACAGTAGACGTAACACTTTCTGCTTCGGACTCTTGCAACGAATAGTCGTTAGGGAAGGTTGGCAGTGTCGCGCCCTGTTCGGACTCAGAGGGAGTACTACCCCCAACGTAGGAGGTGGCATGTTCTCTCCGAGGGTGGCTACCTCCAGGGACTTCAGTATCTGTTCCTTGGGAATCCTCATTTCCTCGGAACACCAGATTGTCATATAGGTCCGAGGGATTACTACCCCCAGCTTGTGTAACCCCCAGGGGTTCTGACGGAGAGCTACCCCCGGCAGCTGATAGCTTTTTCTTCGAGCGGGTGCCCTAAGAAACTCCTACCGCAGGTCCCGCTGTTGGTCCTCCTGGTAATCTCCTTCTCAATGCGCTGGTTAAGATCGACGGACTAGAGGTGCTTGGCTTCCTTCACAGCACGGTCGAAGGGTCCTTCTGAGTAGAGTAACATGAGGTGAATGGTATCTCATCCTCCTCGGGTGTTTGTACCTGATCCTTGGATTATTGCCGGATAGGTGACATCAGGTGTAGTCATTCGAATATCGACTGCCTGCTTATAGGTACTGTCACTTTATTGCAGTAGCAGTTGATGATGATTTTGGCACAGTGATATCTTGGGAGGACACTTCACATGCCATAGTTGCCTCCCTCGCCTTGCGCTTGTGATTGATCATATTGTGCAAGTCAGGCGAGGGCTGACTCACCTTTGTACCCTTTTCGTGAGCACGGATAGACCGAGCGCACGAGTGCATGGGTGTTGTTTTTGCTTCCTGATCTAGGGTTCGTACAAAAACTTTCCCCAAATCGTCAGTGGAAAACTTTGGAGACGAACCCTGTCCATTTGCCGCTGAGGGCTGGACGCACTGGTCAGTTTTATACAGCTTTCCATCAGGGGCCAACATAACAGTTAGCGGTGCCCTTCGACGGTCAGCCGAATGGACAATTGCTTGAGCATGACGAACTCGCACTGCCCTAGACTTCTTCGACTTGGCACCCGTAGGCGTGTAGTACGAAGAGTCCAAGTTTGAGTTTTCACCATTCTCAGCATGGCGCATAGGATCAGCGTTGCATGAGATTTAGTCAAAAATAGAGGTTCAGCTGCTGCCAGAGTCATATGCGGCCATCTGCCTGCGGCCGTCGACCGATGCCGTATAGTGAGTCTTATGCGGCCTCCTCATTGGCCGCATAGAGCTTGCATCAATGCCCGAACGTCTGGCATCGTAGTATTTTTCTCTGTCAGAGTTTGGGGGCTGAGCATTTTCTACGTCAGGCGAAAATATCATATTATAGTTCGATAAATCCGATGGACCCGACCCAATCCGAACCCAAATTCGATCATTTGGACTTGGTCTTGGACTATATATGTTGAACCCGAGGTCGGATTAGGCTTGGGGTCGAGCAAGGTTTATAATTCATCGGGTTGAGTCCAAGTCCGATCCAACCCGCCTAAGTTGCATCCCTATTAGAAAGTTTCCATCATGCTAATTTAGTATTATATATTTATATTTGTAAGTTACCAATGAGCTTGGTATACATGTCCAATAAAAAAATAATTAAATGCAAAGATGATATATATGGCCAATTAAAAATTAACTGCAAGGAATATGAAAAGACCAACATAAAAAGGAAGAGAGAAACCTAAGGTACTCTAATACAGTTTGAGATAGGTTCTATAAGGAACATGATTATGCTAAAAAAAAAAAAAAAAAATTTGAGTTGCTCCCCACTTTATTTATTATAATTCAATATGCACTCTACTGCTTTACCATAATATACAACACCCTCCACTTCTTTCAAAAACTAATAATCAAAGGAGTTGACCGTTAATTTTTGACCGAAATATCCCTAACAAATCACCATTATTACCAGTTTCCTTCCTCAGCTCGAAAAGAGAAAAAGAATATTTCGGTCAAAAATTAACGGTCAACATAGTTGACCTTTAGTTTTTTACGGAAATGAAAGAATTGTACATTATAGTAAAACAGTTAGTTGCACATTGAATTATTGTAAATAAAGTGGGGTACAACTATTTTTTTTTTTTAATATTCTTCTATACATTTTGTATTAATTATTAGATAGCAGAAATATTAAATTGTCTCCACGAAACACACACACTAGATTTTATAAAATTTTATTAAATGTTAGATGTTATTAATTATTGAAATATTAATTTAGAAACGTCGGACGGTAAGCTCACCGGTCAAATTGTGTAGCTTAATTAGTATTAGATTGGAACCAATTAAGAAATGTACTTTCGCAGTAAATGACAAACATCAGTGTTAAACCTAATTTGTCAAGTGTGAAAAAATAAATTGTGTGGAATATAAGAAGAAAGAAAAAGCATAATAATACAACAATACATGACTCTTTTTTCTTTCTTTTTTCTTTGGCCGCTGTCCTTTATGTTCTCTCTCTTTCTACAGATGATTCCAATGATTTGGAGGGGTTCATTGTTTCCGCTGTGGCCAAATTTCAATGGGATATCACAACAATGATTCCCTTCTCCGTAGTCTTTACCACATTTTTCTAAAGGAAAAAAAGAGCATGGTCCGAACTATACTTCTAGGGCAACACATCTACTTGCACCAAACTTCTCACATTGGCAAGTTTTTTTTTTTCAATGACATGCGGGCCATGGAATGGTGATGCAGACATGGCCGACTCGTTTATGTTTATGTGAGTGAGCCCGGTACTTGCAAGTATGTACTCACGCGTGCATGAATGAAAATTTTCGTAAATATATATGGTTTATATCTTTTCTCAACTTCTTTCTACGATTTTTTATCCGAGCGGTTCAGAGGGATCTAAAATCCTTTTTTCATCCATATTTTTTTATTTATATATCATAATTTGGTTATCTTTGAAATTAGATTTTATTTCAGTGACATGCAGGCCAGAAAAATGGTGATGAAGACATATCATACTCCTCTATTTTTATGTGAGTGAGCCAGGTGCTTGCAAGTATGTACTCATGTGAGTGTGAATGAAAATTTTCGTAAATATATATGGTTTATATCTCTTCTCAACTTTTTTCGATTTTTTGTCCGAGATGCATGAAACAGAAACTCGTCCACTTACGGTTCAGAGAAATCTAAGATTTTTTTTTATCAATATTTTTTTTTCCATTCATATATTACAAATATGTCATCTGTCGAGATTTTATAAAATCAATAGTGATTACTAACAATTTTTTTATTATACATGATTTTAACCTTCACAAATTCTACGAGTTCTATGGCACAAAGAAGATTTGGTGTGTTAGCTCTCTCCAAATAGTTTATTTCTTTGAAACTCCAAATGTGACACCATTAATTCTTGGCTTGATATCTTTGGTAATTTGGTATATACTAACATTAGCAGCAAACATGACCATCAATCATAATTTTTTTTTAGTTATCAATTTTGTATATTTCTTAATTATTATATCTTATTAATAATGAACACATAAAAAATTGAAAATATACGCTTATTTACAATCAAATATCATAAAATGGAGCACAGAAAATCTATATTATCGTGGCAACTGCGACAATGCCGACGAACAACATAACACTTAGAAAAATACACGCTTATTTACAATCAAATATCATAAATCTTTACTCATATGTAATTTGTTAGTATGAAAATATGAAGGATATTATTGTTAATATTGTAGGGGTAGCATTTAGCAAGTTACAAATCGAAAAATATTTAAGGATCAAAGAAATAGTCTGGTGATAATACTAGTAAAGGAAGAAAATAGTAGGTTTGAATTTCAGTACGGACAAAGTAAAATAGAATGAAAGAATACTAGTTGGTCAAATGACTTACAATGTCTCAAAAAAGAAAAAAGAAAAATAGTTTAATTTGGTCACAAAATATCTTTTATATATATATATATATATATATATGTGTGTGTGTGTGTGTGTGTGTGTGTGTGTGTCCCCTAAGCAGTAGTCTATTGGTAAGTTTACGGAACATTATTGAGTAGGTCGAGACATCAAGTCCAAACATTGGTTAAAGGGTGGAAGAAAATTTTGAATAATATATATATATATATATATATATATATATATATATATATATATATATATTTTGAAGAAGAAAAAAAATTTAAGGATTGTTTTTTCCGTCCAGGTAATTTTTTACTTCAAAATAATGGATTGACGGAATTACTGTTACTAGCGGCAAGTGAAAAAAAAAAAAAAAATTTACATCTGAGGACACAATAATTATATTTAATTTTTTGAACCACTCCAGTTGCAATTATTTAATTTATACTTTTAACCTTTTTATTATGCATCATGTGTATAAAGTTTTTTTTTGGATAAGATGCCAACCGTACTGGTCTTGCACATGTTGCTCTGTCATACAATTTCGGAGTCTTGACTATGAATCCACCAATAGTGACTTGAGAATCATAAACGTCAATTTCTTACAAAATTAGAAAATATACTTTTATATTCTAAATGGAAGAAATTATAACTATTTCTTTCATTTCTATTATAATTTGTAAACTAAGATTATTCCAAGTTTTTGACCAAAAAAAACTTAGTTTATTAGTTGTAAAAGGTTGGAAACAGCATTAATTTTTTTTAATCTTTATTGCTTGTATCTATTTAAATGGAGATTAAATAATTAAATAAGTTTAAAATTTGAGCGACATAAATAAATATTAGAATTATTTGTATTTATCTTTTATTACTAATTTTTAATTTTTTTATTATTAATTTAATTGATACTGCTCTACATATTATTTCGTTCTCAAGTGTTAAGACTAGCAATGAACCATTTTCTTCTAGATACAATCAAAGTAATAAAAGTAGTACTAATTAAATTAATAATAAAAAATAAAATTAGAGATCAGTAATAAAAATAAATATATATAACTCTAGATATAATAACTCATTACCAATTATTTTATTTCACATATATCCAAATGACATATCATTAATCCCAACCAATGGCGTACCAAAAATAGAATACCTCTATATATTTTTTTTCGAAGAAGGTAAATCATATGCAAGTCCTTCGAAAGGCTACAACTCGACTCGAAGGCTTAAACAATCAATCCAGTCCGAAGACATATATATACAATACCTAGACCGAAGACCCCAACCCACTCCGAATGCTACATCTCGGCCCGAGGGCACCAACCCAGCCCGAATGCACCACGCCCGAAGGCCTCACGCAGCCGTAGCCGCACCGCACCATGCACCTACACTGCACCCAACCACCACCCACCATATTAATTCCCCTAAAGAAAATTTAATTTGCTCTCCCAGGACTCGAACCTGCAACTACCTAGGAGTAGTGCATCGGTCTTAAATGCTAGGCTAGACTTCTCTCTCTCTCTCTCTCTCTCACACACACACACACACACACACACACACACATATATATATATATATATATATATATATATATATATATATATATAGCAAATGACGTCTAGCCTAGTGGTTAAGACCGATACATATTACCCAGGAGATTGAGGGTTCGAGCCTCCTGGACGCGAATTAAGTGGTGAGTTGGTGATTGGTGCAGCGCATGTGCAGTTCAAGTGCGGTGCATGTGCGGGCCTTCGGGCCTAGATGTGTTGGGCCTTCGGGCCGGGATGTTGTGGGCCTTCGGGCTAAGTTTGTAGGTCTTCTGGTCTGGAGTCTGTAACACAATTGCCTCTTCCAAAAAAGGTAATTAAGTGGTGAGTTGGTGATGGGTGCAACGCATGTGCAGTTCAAGTGCGGTGCTGCATGTGCGGGCCTACGAGCCGATATGCGTGGGGCCTTCGGGCCGGGATATATGGGGCCTTCGGGCCGGGATGTGGTGTGCCTTCGGGCTGAGTTTGTAGCCCTTCGGACCAGGAATCTGTAACACAATTACCCCTTCCAAAAATAAAACTAAAATTATATATATATATATATATATATATATATATATATATATATATATATATATATATATATATATGTGTAACGCCCCGCTCCGCGTCGGCGTTATGTATCAAGGTGAGTGGGCAGAACTTCGTTCTCTGATTCTTGCACGCCTTAATAATAACCTGAGTTTTTGCTTGCAATGTTTTCTTAAGAGAATGATAGAACCTGCCTTGCATGTTAATGAACGAACTCACCTAGCTTGTCTTTGAATCAATGTCTGCTTAACGAGAATCCTGATCGCTGGCTTAGAGTGCATGAACATGTTCACTATCGTCTATGCTTCGAGAGAACCATACTGTGCCTGAATGTGTTCAAGTGATAAGTCGGATTGCCCCACAACAAAGAGTGTTTATAGATGGTTCGTCTCGTCTGCATACTAAGAGTTATTGATAGTGTTCCATGCATTCACACGCGGTCGGACAATGGCTTTTGGTGCAGAGCTGAACTGCATGTGTCCCGGCTGCTACAGAGATAGTGGAAAGCAACCATGAGTCACAGCTGCCATTAGCATCAGATAAAAGAGTCATTGGTATGCTGGACTAACCGCTGCCGATCCTGAGATACTCGGGGACCGCCCTGCATATAGCTAAGTCATTGTGTTGGCTTGGATAGTGACTGCCCCTAAGAATGTGCATTGTGTGTCTAGCTTTGCATCAGACCCTCGAGTCGCACGAGACACACTGCGCACACCCTGAACATGAACGGTTTGCTTGCTTGCACATTCAATATGAAACTCTGTTTCCAAACATGTTTCTAAACAAGTAAATCGACTCTGCTAAGAACTGCATGAAACGAACCTAGGTAAAACTAGAAAGATCACTAGTAATGTAATATTTTATAACATGATTACTTAGTGCCTGTTTGAGTGAATGCTTGTTTCTGTTCAGTTGATTTATCTCACCAGTACTTATAAAAGTGCTGACCCACCAACAGTTTACTTGCTTGTGCAGGTACTGGATCGTCCGAGGGAGCGATAGGCGTGCCACAGTCCCGAAGACCCAGAATTCTGGTTTCGATTGTTGCCCCGAGAATGCTATCGTATAAGGGGGCATAAGGTATGGAACGAACGTGTGCCTTTGCTAAAGGAAACCCAAGTTGCCTCGATTGTCCCGAACACTCAGTTGGCTAATGCATTGCATTGCAACAAGTCCCTTTACGCTGCTTACTCGATTGATGCGATGATAGCCAACTATCAACTTAAACGATTGGCCTTGCACGGGCGCAACCCCAGGCCCGTGCGGCATCACGTCCCCCAAAAGCTCGAACGGGCCATTCGCTTGGCTCCCTTCCTCCCTCGCACCCGCGGGACGGGCACGGTGATTCGCGTCCGGCGCGCCGAGGCACGGTGATTCGTGCCCGGTTCGTTCAAATCCCGGCCGCACGGGGTGGGGCAGGGCGGAGCGGCGGCCCGGGCGGGGCCGGGGCGTGACAGAATGGTATCAGAGCGGAATCGATTCTCTGGCCCAAACCGTTGCTATGACTCTGAGATATTATCGATATGGTTTTGCAAAGAGCGTTCCATACAATAAGTCCATAGATATCCTCAAAGTGCAAAATGTTTCCTGAACTTAAATTGCTTGATTGTTTCGATTGAGTACGGCGAGGGACGGCACTATCGCTGCTCAGAATATCGAGAAGTTTATCCTTGAAGTTTCGAGGACGAAACTTTTTGTTGGTTGGTAAGTATGTAACGCCCCGCTCCGCGTCGGCGTTATGTATCAAGGTGAGTGGGCAGAACTTCGTTCTCTGATTCTTGCACGCCTTAATAATAACCTGAGTTTTTGCTTGCAATATTTTCTTAAGAGAATGATAGAACCTGCCTTGCATGTTAATGAACGAACTCACCTAGCTTGTCTTTGAATCAATGTCTGCTTAACGAGAATCCTGATCGCTGGCTTAGAGTGCATGAACATGTTCACTATTGTCTATGCTTCGAGAGAACCATACTGTGCCTGAATGTGTTCAAGTGATAAGTCGGATTGCCCCGCAACAAAGAGTGTTTATAGATGGTTCGTCTCGTCTGCATACTAAGAGTTATTTATAGTGTTCCATGCATTCGCACGCGGTCGGACAATGGCTTTTGGTGCAGAGCTGAACTGCATGTGTCCCGGCTGCTACAGAGATAGTGGAAAGCAACCATGAGTCACAGCTGCCATTAGCATCAGATAAAAGAGTCATTGGTATGCTGGACTAACCGCTGCCGATCCTGAGATACTCGGGGACCGCCCTGCATATAGCTAAGTCATTGTGTTGGCTTGGATAGTGACTGCCCCTAAGAATGTGCATTGTGTGTCTAGCTTTGCATCAGACCCTCGAGTCGCACGAGACACACTGCGCACACCCTGAACATGAACGGTTTGCTTGCTTGCACATTCAATATGAAACTCTATTTCCAAACATGTTTCTAAACAAGTAAATCGACTCTGCTAAGAACTGCATGAAACGAACCTAGGTAAAACTAGAAAGATCACTAGTAATGTAATATTTTATAACATGATTACTTAGTGCCTGTTTGAGTGAATGCTTGTTTCTGTTCAGTTGATTTATCTCACCAGTACTTATAAAAGTGCTGACCCACCAACAGTTTACTTGCTTGTGCAGGTACTGGATCGTCCGAGGGAGCGATAGGCGTGCCACAGTCCCGAAGACCCAGAATTCTGGTTTCGATTGTTGCCCCGAGAATGCTATCGTATAAGGGGGCATAATGTATGGAACGAACGTGTGCCTTTGCTAAAGGAAACCCAAGTTGCCTCGATTGTCCCGAACACTCAGTTGGCTAATGCATTGCATTGCAACAAGTCCCTTTCCGCTGCTTACTCGATTGATGCGATGATAGCCAACTATCAACTTAAACGATTGGCCTTGCACGGGCGCAACCCCAGGCCCGTGCGGCATCACGTCCCCCGAAAGCTCGAACGGGCCATTCGCTTGGCTCCCTTCCTCCCTCGCACCCGTGGGACGGGCGCGGTGATTCGCATCCGGCGCGCCGAGGCACGGTGATTCGTGCCCGGTTCGTTCAAATCCCGGCCGCACGGGGCGGGGCAGGGCGGAGCGGCGGCCCGGGCGGGGCCGGGGCGTGACAATATATATATATATATATATATATATATATATATATATTATACTTAATTAACTAAGAAGTATGTAGTATTACATAGAAATATAGGAGATTTGAACTTGGATATGAGATTTGAACTTGATGATATTATTAACGAAGAATTATGTCCGATATTTTACTTCTTTCTTTTTTTCCCTTCTGTGCTTTATTAACCAAGTCTTTCTTGAAGCTAGAGACTTTACGCATAATTATAACTAACTTATGTAGAGTGATTGTTGGTGTTTTCCACTTAGCATTGGGAGTTTTAGTCCCACATTGAAAAACCACAAATATGTATATCTTAATATATAGCTATGCTTAGTATTGGTATATGCACATGGGGTGGAGGCCCATGTGGGTTGAATTTCCTAGAGGGTTTAAGTGTGAACTTCATTATGACAATCTTTGTTTTGTCACCACCTTTGAGAAGTTTTTCTTAGGAGCTAAGTCCTGAAGGGGCTTAACGACTCGGACTCAGACTCGAACTCGGGCACGGGCACAAAGTGGTGCTTTGTTGGTGCACTTTGCACTTAGCATGGCGCTCGTGTGCTCCTTTATGCGTGAGTTGCTAGCTCGGGCGAATGCGGCTAAGGCACTATGCGGCCAGGGGTTATGCGGCCTGGCGTTATGTGGCCAGGGGCTATGCGGCCAGGGTCTTTATGGCGAAGCGTTATACGGTCTGGGGCTATGTGGCCATGTTTGGATGAGCGAGATGCATGTGGAGGGGACAGGGTCTTCCACAGGCGGCGCTGTCTGCTCTGTGCAGAATAGAGCGCAAGAGCCGCCTGTCTGCTCTGTAGAGAACAGCGCGCAGGCGGCACGGTCTGCGCATGGCCCTTTGTGCCACGCGACTGCCGCTTTCGGTGCTTAACGGTGCGGTCTTCTCTGTGCACTACAACACGCAGGCGGCACGGGTGGCTCCTACGGATTTGATATCCAGATTTTAGAGGATCTGGTCGGTCAGCGCATATGCGGCCTGGAGTTTTTCTCAGGCCGCATATGTGCTATTTTCTTCTATTTATAGAGGATATCCTTTTTCATTTGAGGAGAGAGAAAAAACATATAGAAAAATTGAGAACACCAGATCATATGCGGCCCAGAGTGTCTCCCTCTCACACGATATTTTTCGAGTATTTTTTGAAGGTGACATTGAGCGTTCCAGAAGTTCATTTGTGAATTGTCACTCCCCGTTCCCGATATACTTATTTGAAACATATTTTATTTTAGCATGGTTGCATATGCATGGAGGCTAGACCCATTCTTTGGTTTAACCTGGTTCATGGTTTATTTTGTGGGTTAGTTTAACTCATGAGAACCTTTCGTTCATCCCTCAACCCTACCATATATAACCCAACATTTTCTCTCTCTCTCTCTCTCTCCTCACTTCTTCATTACTTCCTCTTTCTTTAGCTTTCTCTTCCCATTTCATAGGCAAGTACACCTTGCATGAGAAATAGAGAAATTCTCCATATTATGGTTCCATTATGTTTATTATGTATTTCTAAGCACTTTTAGTTCTTGGAGTTTTCTGTTTTAATGGATGGATTAGTGTAGATCTATATTTCTAACTTAGAATTTTATGGACTTCATGTGTTTTTTTGGTTTTGATCTATTAAACTTGTGTCTTTGAAAACTAATTTTTGCTACATGATAGAGCTTTCAATTTAGAGCATTTTGGCTTTTGGTTTACCCGATTTGGACTTAAAATGAGTTTTTTTATGAACAAAATAAGATTTCAATTTTTGGAGCTTTTTCGTCATGGCTGAACCTGCTGTTGGAGAAGACAAAGTCTTCATGTGGCCAGCAAACTATGCGGCTGAGAGTGCCATACCGCCCGAGAGGGTAATGCGGCCTAAACTCTTGCCGCATACCAATATCATGTGTCCATCTTGTTGGACGCATGACTGCTGATTTGCACAATATCCTTGAACACCTTGTGCTTACACTCACTAAACGAATAAAAAATTTGCTAAGTCCTAGAGAACTCCATGCGGCAGAGACCCATGCGGCACCGACATTCATGTGGTCTGGAGAGCATGCAGCCACTATTTTCTGGGACACACAACTCTGAACCATTGGCACTTATTTCTATAGTTTGTCTTTTTTTCCTGACACACTTTATGGCTTGTCACATCAGTCACTTTATATCACATCACTGACACCTTATTTATTATTGTCACTTCAACACTTGTCTCAAGGAGTAGACCTTAACCCTGAGCATGCGGCCAAGTGGTTCATGCGGCCTGAGTTTGCATGCGGCCAGAATTATCATACGGCCTAAAGACCCATGTGGCCCTGCTTGTTTTGATTGAATGTCTTCTTGATTCATGTGACCTGATGTATATTTGGTAATTGGACTCGAATATTTTATCCTGCTGATACCATTATTTTTTTATTATTATTCATGATTTAATGTGCGCCGAGAAGTGACACATCATGTCACGTGTTAAGTGATTATATTTGAGTTATGCATCGAGAATGCCTCCAAATCTATGAACGTGTGATATTATATATATGTACATTGGTTCTCCAGCACGGACATAATAAGCGAGTCAAACTACCAAAGCGTGGCTAGGATATTGATTGTATGAATGTTGCATACACGGTCGGGTGAATTCAGATTTGACTTCCATGGATTAGTATCTAGCGTGCCCATACTTTGTGCGATATCATAAGAGAAATTCTCATGTGACCATGTCTTGAGAGTTCAAGCACATAATATGGCTAATTAGGTAACTAAAAGTGGTAGTAACATTTGGAGGGAACGGTATCCCGAGATCATGCCAACGAACCTTCCCATAGAGATTCATTCTAAGTACGATATATGATGGCCACTACAGATACTGGATATCATCTGCCTTAGTAGAGTGCAGTATCTGACTATTATTATGCAGAGCCACTATTTCAATATTGGAACACTGAAACCACTAATACCGTATTTTTAGCGCAGTGGCCCTACGGAGGACTGGTGCATCCTACAAGTGCCTATTTTATTATATTGGTTCGGTTAGCTCATGTTCGGTACTGGTATGATCTGAGGATATATATTATGCATTATTTCTGAGATAACCTCAGACTCCACAAAAATAGCAAGCGGTATAAATGATTGTTCGATATAAGAAGAAATGGAATTGGTTGTGATTGTATTTATTCAGCTAGTAGCCTAGGAAAGTAGACTATCATAGTGTGATGGTTCAACCCTTATCCTTGTTTGGTTGTAGGGTTGAGCCTTAGTGCTAGGATATGCCATAGACCTAAGTTACAACACTAAACCTATATAATATTATATTATTTTTCTTGGGTTTTTGTTTCTCTGTTTCGTGCTTTCTTTGTGGTACTTGCTATTTGGGGTCTAACCCCAGTGGTTTTGCATGACCAGGTTTTGAGCCAGTACTTGAGGATCCATCATACTTTCCCCTAACTCATGGAGTGCACCAGGAATATGGTCGCAGGGGATAGCGAGTGGGTTTTTTTCTTTCCTGCTCGTCTTGCGCATTTACTTCTTTTTGGCGTTTAGACACCGGCACATATTAGCTGGATCGTCTGGACATTAGTTTTTTTCTTCCCTGCTCGTCTATGCTTACCGTTTCTTGTTTAAATGATTGAGACATAGATGTTTTTGACCATAGGATACTTGATTGTAGCATGCACCCCTTGTTTTATACAGACGTGATCGCCGTACGACCTATAGTACCTTGTACGGGATAGCTGGTCATGTCCGTCTCTGTATTCCAGTATTGAGGCGTGACATGAACTTGCTGGTTTCTGGGGGCAGATCGTCTATATAGCGAATCTTGCTTTGAGCAACGGTGGTTTTGACCACCCCAAAAAGGAGTTTTTCTTCAGCATTTCTCTTTGCTTCGTTATTTCTCTTTATAGCATTTGCAAACGTAAAGAGAAAAATATTTTTCTTTTGCTTGTAGTAATCTTCATTTTCTTCGGAGTTTGTTTGTAACTTGTTCTTGGTTCATGCTTCGTTGGAATCGAGATATATCAGATGAGGAACTCTTATGTGAATCTCTGATCTCGACGATAACTTGGGTTCTAGTAGAGAGCGGACCTTCGGGTCACGCTAGTAGCTCTGTTATGATCCCGTTCTACCATCTTTGATCCGTCTAGGGACTAACAATATCAAAGCAAGATCCGAAGAAAGATGTAGAATATCGGATCAAATCTTCTCGGCAACAAGTTTTTACAAATTTTAGGAGATTGACGGGATACATTTCGAACATTTGGATAAGGAAAGGAGTCCTTTGTCAAATGTTGAAAGTGAGTTGTCGGAACCTACCATTTTCCAAGATGGAGGAGTTAGCATTTGAAGGACGCGCATTCTAGTTGAAAGAAAGACTAAAAGATGGCAAAGGATTGCAAATTTTGCGCATGACATGACTTAGCGCAAGTCAGTTCTTGTGGTTGGCAGTTTCTTGCCGCATAAAGACCCTTGCCACATGGAAGCGCATTGAAGGTCTTGGAGCATGGTAGAGCTGGCCGCATAGTGGCTTATGCGCATGGACGTCTCTGCGCATGGCAAGACTGGCACATGGTAGGATTTGCACATGAAGGTCACTGCTCTAGACATGACTTGGCGCATAGCTAAAATTGGAGCTTGAAAGCAGAACCAATTCAAACCAATATAGTAAGGTATAGCTAAACTTGGTTCCTTTGATTACTTAACTTGCTTGCTATGATTCTACAGGTTAAGTTATCAAGTATGGTTACTGACTGATGGGTAGACACTGGTGCATTCATCCACGTATGCTCTGTGAAAAAGCTGTTCACCAAGGAAGAGCACTATCTAATATGAAGGTCTCTATGGTGAACAAGTGTCAAGCAGAAGATCTAGGGATCAAGATTATGATTCTGGACTTCCGGCTTGAGGAAGAGATTGCTCTTTTTGAGTTGTGATACATATGACTAAGACATGTATTTTCCAACAAAGATGTCTATTTCAGGAATATCTCCAAGAAGTGGGGGTAAGGAGGTGGCGATACGTGATGGCTATGTTCAGACATAGGTAGTCAAAAAGTTGTACAGATCCTATGGAGCTGGTGCGCTCAGATATCTGTGACTTCTATTCTCCACAAAGGGCCGGAATAAAGTTTATCACTTCTTTCTTCGACGATTTCTCGGGAAACGCATTCGCGTATCTTCTCATTATCGAAGGATGAAGCGTTCGAGAACCTTAGGGACTTCAAGTTTGGAGCTGAGTGTCATACCGGTCTATAACTCTATAGAATTAGAAGTTATCAAGACAAAGGATATTATTCTTTGGATTCGCATCGTTTAGACTAGAATATGAAAATAATTATGGAACATGCGTTCAGCTTAGAACATTGAATTAACTATGGAATATGCATCATGCTTTGGATTCACATCGTGCAGCCTAGAACATGGAATTGAATATGAAACGACATCTTCGTACTCTCCCAATCCATTGAAGGTGCATATATGAAGGACCAGCAGTTGACAGTAATGATAATTTCTATATTGTTGTACAAATGGCCCTCCAGATAGTCTGTGGGAGAAGGTTGCACTTGCAGTCATGTCCTTAGTACTGTTTGTCACTTCTGATGTAACTCTGGTTCAAAGTCTAATCCACATGAATATTGTTCGATTGTGGGGTTTTTTCGGAGGACCGTATCAGCCAGAGTTGTTGGCATTTCTATAAAAGAAGCCGTAGTCCAGAAAAGAGTTGTCTTTTAAGAGACAACATTTGAACCAGAACTCGAAGATCAGTCATCTAGAAGAGTCAGAAGGTTGAAGGACCAAACATGATCTTATCACCTATCATATAGAGGTCGTACTACTTACCAATGATGAGGCGATAAAGACCAGGGACTCAGTCTCCTGGGAGGAGGCAGTCCATAAAGAGATTGACCCTATAACAACACTTGGATATTGATTAATCTGCCTGAATGAGCTAAACCTATCAGATGCTTATATATCTTCAGTAGAAGAAAATAGAAGCAGACATAACAGTTGAGTTCAAGACTAGTCTTGTAGCCTAGGGGTTTTCTAAGATACAGGGGACTGAGTTTTGTGGCACCTCATTGAAGTTCATATATCAGGATGATGATTGCCGTAACTGCTATTCATAAGCTGATTGTTTATCAGATGAAGGAAAGACAACAAGTCTTGGAGGAAGACGGTCATGAGAGATTCACGGACAACGGTCAGAATTATTGTCATTCAGGTTTAAAGATAGTCTGCGGGTTGGTGATATCTCAAATACGGCCTAAAGCAAATCCCAGGATGTGGCAACAGAAGTTTGACAAGTCATATAGTTAAAGTTTTTGCAGGATTAATGAGACAGACAAGTGTATATACACAAAGTTCACTGATAATAAAGGAGTCATCTTTTGTATCTATGTGGACGACTAGCTAATCCCAGCTGCGGATATAGAAGTGTCACTAGAGCAAAATTGTCCTGTGTAGTAATGGTACTACTAAGAGTCATGTGTCCTCATGCTACTGTGGTATGACACCACAAAAGGGGGATCCTCGGCCTTGGGCTACCATGTCATGCGGCGTAGCACCGCATAGAAGCGCAAGGCTTCATGCCGGATAATAAACTCTCTATAGTGGAAGAACTCAACTAAGTGTATGGATAGAAATGTAGGTCGTATCTTGAGGGAAAGCTTACAGACGCCCAAGATACATACACTGTGACCAGGTCAGCACATGACCTTTAACGTGCGACCGGATGGCACAATTGAGGTCATTGTGTGAGTGGAAAGAATAAAAGCTATGGTGCAGAATTCAAGGCCTAGTCCATTCTTGTATCGTACTGTTGTTTGACCCATGCAGGAAGATTCAAGTTGTCGGCAACATCTATTATAATGCATGATGGCAGTCGCTGTGAGGAACGCTCAACCATATATTGTGATATATGTGGGAGATTTTTGGTATTTTTCACTTAGCTTTGGAAGTTTTAGTCCCACATTGGAAAACCACCAATGTGTATATCTTAATATATAACTATGTTTAGTATTGGTATATATACATGGGGTAGAGGCCCATGTAGTTTGACATTCCTAGAGGGTTTAAGTGTGAACTCCATTATGACAATATTTATTTTTTTACCACCTTTGGAAAGTTTCCCTTATGAGCTAAGCCCTGAAGGGGCTTAGCGACTCAGACTCGGACTCGGGCACGGGCTCAAGGGCAAAAAGTGGCGCTTTGTTGGCGCACTTTGCACTTAGCACGTCAGCATCGTCGTATGGCGCTCGTGTGCTCCTTTATGCGCGAGTTGCATGCACGGTTGCTAGCTCGGGCACATGCTTCATGGCACATGCGGCCTGACGCTATGCGGCCAAAGCGCTATGCGTCCTAGCGCTATGCGACCAAGGCACTATGCGTCCAGGCGTTATGCGGCCATGGGTTATGCGGCCAGGTATTATGTGGCCAGGGGCTATGCGTCCATAGTCTTTATGGCCATGCGCTATGCGACCTGGGGCTATGCGGTCAAGTTTGGATAAGCGAGATGCATGTGGAGGGGACAAGGTCTTCCACAGGTGGAACTTGCGGCATTGTCTGCTTTGTGCAGAACAGCGCGCAGGAGATGCAGGCAGCGCGGTCGGTGCAGGCGGCCCATGGCTTTCTGTGCCATACGACTGCAGCTTTCGGTGCCTGGCGGCGCTGTCTGCTCTGTGTAGTACAACACGCGGGCCGGGCGGGCCGCGCGGGCCGTGCATGCGGCGCGGGCCGCGTTGACGGATTTGATACCCAAATTTTGGAGGATCTGGTCGGTCAGCGCATATGCGGCCTAGAGTTTTTCTTAGGATGCATATGTGCTATTTTTTCTATTTATAGAGGATATCATCTTTTATTTGAGGAGAGAGAAAAAATATATGGAAAATTGAGAACACCAGATCATATGCGGCCCAGAGTGTCTCCCTCTCACATGGTGTTTTCCGAATGTTTTTTGATGGTGACATTGAGCGTTCTAGAAGTTCATTTATGAACTTGTCGGTCCTTGGGGGCAGATCGACTGTACGGCAAATCTTGCTTTGAGCAATGATAGTTTTGACCACCCAGCAAGGAGCTTTTCTTCAGCATTTTTCTTTGCTTCATTCTTTCTTATTGTAGCGTATGCGAAACTAAAGAGAAGAACGTTTTCTTGTTGCTTGTTATAATCTTTATTTTTTTGGAGTTTGTTTGTAACTTATTTTTGGTTTATGTTTCGTTGGAATCGAAATATATCAGATGATGAACTCTTGTATGAATCTCTGATATCGATGACAACTTGGGTTCCAGGAGAGAGCGGACATTCGGGTCTCACTAGTAGCTCTGCTATGGCCCCATTCTACCATCTTTGATCCGTCTAGGGACTAATAGTGACTTCATGTATAAGTATAAGTAACTGGTGTTGAGTAAGAAGATAAGAAGTATTAGATATATTTTGTGAAATCTGGTAGGTTCCATTTTAACTATTTACTCACTAATAAGATTTGATTTACATACACTTGCCTTTGAAGAAATATTTTGCAAAAATTTAGACATAGTTTTCCCTTCTTATTAACTTTATTTCAACTTTAATCAATTTTTTCTTGTAATGTAGAGAATATGTACGTTGTATTTCTTCTGATGCTGAGAGACTATTTGGAAATGTGAAAGTTCATTGAAAGTGTCACTTTTATTGCAACTTCCTCTATGTGGAGACATGTTTCGGTGTTTGGGTTGACATTGCAACTCTATTGCAAGTGGATGTGATATTGTAGTAAGAAAATAATTAATTTATTTATTTCCAAGAGAGGGTGTACATATATATAGGAGGAGGCTAGCCCCCTCCTTGTCTTTTAATCCGATGTGTGACAAAATAAGTTCCCCATAACTCAACACTCTCCCTTAAGATGGGCGATAGATATCAATCATCCCCATCTTGTTACAAAAGGTATCAAAATCTCTTGGACCTAAACCTTTAGTTAAACAACCAGCTAACTACTTCGCTAATTTTACATAGCTCAAAGTCAAAACTTTTCTATTCAGCTGTTCCTTGATGAAGAACCGATCAATCTCCACATGTTTGGTACGATCATGCTGAACTTGATTATTTGTAATATCAATTGCTGATTTGTTGTCACACAAAAGTTGCAGGGAGTCTCCTCTAAATAAATACATCTCAGCCAACAAGCTCTTCACCCACATCATCTAGCACAGGCTAACTGTCATAGCCCTATATTCGGCCTCAACTGTAGACCTAGCCATTACATCTTGCTTCTTGTTGCGCCAAGATACAAGATTTCTTCCAACAAAAATAAAGTAAACTGTAGTGGACCTGCGATCATCCATACAACCCGCCCAATCGGCATCACAACAGCCTTCAACTCTCAGATGTCCAGATCTTCTTAACCATAACCCATTTTCTGGGCTTTCTTAATATATCTGAGAATTATGCGAACTGCCTCCATATGCTGCTCTCTGGGATCATGCATATATCTACTCACCACACTCACGGCATAACTAATATCAGGTCTCGTATGACATAGATAAATGAGCTGACCAACTAATCTTTGATATTGCTTCTTACTCACTGAATCACCACCCTCAGTACACAACTTGTGATTCTGCTTGATAGAAGTAGAAGCAACCATGCAACCCAGCATTCTTGTCTCTGAAAGAAGGTCCAGTACATACTTTTACTGAGAAAGTACTATACCCTTTCGTGATCTTGTAATTTCAATTCTGAGGAAGTACTTCAACTGCCCCAGATCCTTAACTTCAAATTCCTCTCCAAGACTTTTCTTCAGCTATAGGATCTCCTCAATATCGTCTCCAGTAATTACAATATCATCAACATAGACTGAAAGAACAGTGATACGACACTTGGAGTGCCTGTAAAATATAGTATGATCTCCATTACACTGTCTATACCCCATACCACAGACTGCAAGTCTGAATCTATCAAACCATGCTCCCGGAGACTGCTTTAGCCCATACAAAGACTTCTTTAATTTGTATACCTTTCCCGTTGCTTGTGAATTAGCAAAGCCTGGTGGAATCTCCATATACACCTTCTCCTGGAGATCCCCGTGCAAAAAGGCGTTCTTGACATCTAGCTGATGTAGTTGCCAATTGAAGTTGGCAGCACATGACATCAACACTCTCACAGTGCTCATCTTTGTGACTGAAGCAAAGGTCTCATCATAGTCGATACCATAAGTTTGGCTATAGCCTTTAGCAATTAAACTGTCATTGTACCTGTCAATCTTGTCCTCTGGAGTCTGCTTAACAGTCTAAAATTATTTACATCCAACAGCACGCTTCCCAGCTGGCTGTGGTACTAGCTCCCATGTGTCGTTCTTCTTCAAGGCCTGAAGTTTCTCTTGCATGGCACTCAACAACCTAGGATCTTGCTTAGCTACCTGCCAGTTGTTAGGTACAAGCATTGAATCTAATGATGCAAGAAATGATTTATATGCAGGTAGAGTAGATGCATATGAAATATAATGTGCAATGTCAGTATTACAACTGCTAAACTTAGCTGGAGGTTTTCCAACATTGACTCTGGAAGTTCTAAGAAGCAAGACAGGAGAATTAAAAATATTAGGGGAGGAATTATTACCAGGTGACTCAGGTGGAAGCACTACCAGAAAAAGTCAAATTAGTGACGTTTAAAACCGTCGCTAAATGACCACAAAATATCACTAATTACATTTAGCGACGTAATTAGCAACGTTTTAAAGAAGTCAGAAAAAAGCAAGTCGCTAAAAGAAAAATTGTCGCTAAACGTCGCTATGCCGACATTTTTTAGCGACTTTAATGTGTCGCTAAATTTAGCGACATTTAGCGACGCAGCGTCACTAATTAGTGACGTTTATTAACATCGCTAAATGTCGGTAATTAGCGACTTATATAGCGACGTTACACCGACGTCTTTAATGACCTGGCAATACTGCCATGTCAGCAATTTGAGACGTACATCGACGATTTTAGCGATATCTTTAGCGACGTTACACCGACGTCTTTAATGACCTGGAAATACTGCCATGTCAGCAATTTGCGACATACAGCGACGATTTTAGCGACATCATTAGCGACGTGTAGCAACATCGCTAATTAACGACGTATTTAGCGACGTATATTAACGTCGCTAAACGTCGCTAAATGTTGCTAAAAACGTCGCTAATTTTACAGAAAAATAAAAAATAATAATACTGAATTGAATTTCTGGGTTTGCCAACCCCCTTGGGGTAAAAAAGAATAGTGATTATGTGTGTATGTGTCTTATACTACATGTAGTGTAGCAGTGTTGACAGGGATGTATAGAGGAATAAACACTGTGACTGTTAGTAGGTTCTGTGTGGTGTGATCAGCTTATGTGCCATGAGGGGACTCGAGTATGTAGTAGAAATAATTGAATAAGGGACACTGTAGCAGCAACAAGGAGGGAAATTCTAGTGCACTGGGTAAATTTAGGCCAAGTATCAGTCATCAGTTGTAAACCAAAATATATTAGGAACTGTGTGAATATCAGTGAATTAAGACAGTACTATCTGTGTTGTGTGTTAATCTTAATGTGCTCAGAGATAGGGAGAGAGTGTGTGTATTATAATTCAGTGTGTTTGAGTTTGTACAGGGACTGTGGTTGGCTTGATACTCGAATTAGAGAGTATCAGAGATAGGGGTGAGTGGAGCCTGGAGGGAAGTAAGGTGTAGGAATTATTTTACCTGCTAATTATTATGCGAGTAGGTAGTATGAGAGCTTGAGCAGTGACATGCACTGCAGTGAAGTAAAGGGAAGTATTGCAGCACAGGTAGCAGAGGTGGAGATGCACAAATATGCATTATGGGAGTGTTTTGACTATACCAGTATGAGGAAGATACTGAGTTGAGATGCAGCAGCACTTATGATGGGGGATGAGGCTAACAAGTTGCAACTTGTATCATTAAACTGGAGAAAAATAGGGAAAAATAGGGGAAAATAGGCACTGAACACTCAACACCGGTAAAATAATATATTTAATATGAATAATATAATAAAATTTGAAGAAAAGAAAGCATCCAGCAAATCTTATCGTAAAGAATATGGCAAATTTATATCCATACAATCGCATCCTAAATAATAATAAAAATACAAATATCCAACAACTAACTATACTACTGCGGATCTGCAGGAGGCTGACCATCGGCGCGCCTGAAGGATAAGAACTGCTCATACTCGTCCCGTGGAATCGACACCGATGTCGATAGAGAAGGCAGTGACGTCGGTGGAGTCTGTGTCGATGTAGGCTCACCAGGAGGCCGTACCCGCTCCAAGTCTGCGAGTCGCTAGTTGTAAGAATCCATGGTAGATAACAGCCTCGTACTGCTATGAACCATTGAATCCTGCATCATCGTCAGCCTCTCGTCCATCGATAGCTGTGATGCATGTAGCTGCATGATGTTGCATTCTGTCGAGGCTCTAATATCATTTATCAAATCTCGAAGCTCCGTCATGCTGCGGTCGAGCATATCGAATCGTGCGATGAGGGTCGGATCGTCCGTCTGCGGTTGGGACCGGGGCTGCTCCTCCATCCTTGGCAGCAACTCGTCATGGAGAGATGCAATCTGACGGTCAACGGCCTCCTGGACGGCCTCCTGGACTCTGGCCGACGACTGCGAGGGCTGCGACTATGAGGGCTGTATGGAATGCGCAGCTGTCGGGGAGGCCCTAGATGACTGCGTCGCAACCAGGGCGCCATAGGATCCCGTACCATAGTACGTACCCCTCTGGAGACCACCAGTTACGGTCACCCACAGGTCGTCCGTCGACGGAGCTAGAGCGAGCTGCGAAGAAGTACCAGCCTCTCCAGGTGTAGGTGCACTAGCAGTCGCCCGCTCACGCAGCCTAAGATACTCGGCCTAGAAAGGTTTGGAAACTCGATAATTGACTAAGTTATATTAAAATTAACACAAAGTAAAGTAATACTTACATAGGTCTGCGAGGCCCTCTCATCAATGAGATTTTCGTCCTTGCGATGGGTGGCCAAGAAGACGGTCACCATGTTTGCATCCTCACCCCTCTGTACCTGTTAAAAATATATTATTTAGTACTAAACTTAAACATTTTTTCCAAGTACCATTTTATGGTAGTTACATTAAAATAATATATTTTAAAAGAAAAAATATACCAAACGACGGAAATGTTTCGTCATCGGAATCGAGCCACCACACCACTTGGCAGCATTCCGCCTAGCTGCATTGGCCTTCTCAGACCTTTCCTTATAGCTCGGATCGTCGAATCTAGCCCTCATCGCAGTCCACTGCTCAGGCGTGATCCAACCTTGGATCGTTTTTTCAGCACGATCACGAGCCTTCTGGTCATCCAGAGCATCTCGGATAAGCTTGGCGGCAACGGTAGGAAAGAGCCGCTCGATTAACTTGGCCCGGTGCGGAGGATAGAAATATGTTTGCTTCAATAAATAATTTAGTAAGTGAGCATCACGGATAAGTTATATAATATGCATAAATTAGAGGATTTATTTAATATACTTTTACCTGGAAGTGCACAAACCAGAATGCCTTCCTCTCCTCCGGAGCCTCAGAGTAGTTGATCCAAGGGCCACCGTAGTTGTTCCTCAGAAATTGGCCCAGGCATCTCTGAACTGATGCTGGACGATATCTATACAGAGATAATTATTTAGAATACTGAAAAAGTTAATATACGATGAATAAAGAAATACACGATATATATTATACTAAACCATATAATTGACTTACTTTGTACCGTCGGCCCAAATCTCTGTCCTCGTCTCCTCCGGAGGTGCACATGGAGGATCTTGCTGATGCTGGGACAACGTGGGCACGACCTCCTCGACATGCTCATCTGTCTCCATGGTTTCGTCAGCAGGAGGAACGATGGACGAGGGTGTACTATCATGCCTGGAACTACTTGTCCCAATAGTCGAAGATATGAGTGATCAATATACTGGAGTACTGGACGACGATGATTCGAAACCAACAGTAGGCAGTACCGGAGGAGCACTCTGTCTACCTCGGGACCTGCCGAATCCTCCGCGTCGTCCTGTCATATCTGATAACAACATATGATGAATATAGAAAAACACAAATATATAGTACATTCTACAGTCGAAATGTGATGCATATCTCAAAGCATTCTACAGTCAAAATATAATATATATATATATATATATATATATATATTTGTTAAAATAGTACATTCTATAGTCAAAATATTGTTACATTCTACAGGCAATATATTTTATTTTCAATCATCTTCAGAAAATTCATCTTGTTCGCCTTCCTCGTCCTCCTCTTTCTCTTCCTCTTCCTCATCCTCGTCTTCACTTTCATCTACTTCATCTTCCTCTTCGGATAATTCTATATCTTCTACATTATTACTCGTGTAATGAGTAACTTCTGTTGAGTCCACATCTACAATATTTGTTACAAGAGGTAGATTGTCCTCCTGATAAGCTATTTCGTCAATGTCAAAGGTATTTCTAGCTTTAGTCTTGTATACTGCCCACCAATCCGACCTCGCTGTCCCCCGTCTAGGATAAGTTGTAAAGTACACGAGCTGAGCCTGACTTGATAGGACAAATGGTTCGTAGCCTTGATATCTACGCTTGTAGTTTATATCCACAAGGTCATGCTTATCAATTTTCCAACCTTGATCTTGAATTGGATCGAACCATTCACACTTGAATAGCACGATATTAGCAGGTTCTGTGCCATAATTATATGTCAACTCCACAATCTCTCGTAAGATGCCAAAAAAATTATTGCCTGGATTGACGTCTTTGTAGTTCGAAGATTTGATACACAAATAACTATTTTTCGTAGAATCAAGATCCAGAAAGCTGTCTCTGATAGGAGCATTTGTTGACTTAAACCTGAACCCATTCACACAGAAACTTGGCCATATTTTTACGGCAGTAATTGGTCCCTTGGCTAGAGTTCTAATAGATTCAGTCTCGGGTGTGATTAGACGATCGACCTAAATACTAAAGTAGAGATAGTAAGTTATTTGTTTTGCAAGTGCAGAAATAAAAAGTAATTACCAAGCATCTTACATATACGCTCAACCAAGAAAGAAAATGGCATCTCATATCTTGTCAGGAGTAGTTTCAGACTGGCTCGGTCATCGATAGGCCGGCCTTCTCCTTATTCATTGGATAGGGCGCGCTTTTGTAATAGAAGGGGTTTTTCCTCCTTCAATAAAGGGGTAAAGCCACCAAGCATACTGATATATATGTCAAAACCATCTATAGATTCATCAAAGGTCAATCCGATCATCTGTTATGTAGGGTCTAACCGACCTCAACTCATCATTATATGTGCTGAAAAACAATGAAGCAACTGCTAATTAGTAGCATAATAATATCTTATACTATTACATTGAGATGATGTAAACGTGGACGTATTAATTACTTACCCCTCTAGCTTCTTCACTTCATCCTCGTCACAATTGAGTAATATATACAACTGAGCAGCCCTTAGCTCGTCGTCATTCAAATATCTCTTCTTTATTTTTCTCGAAGGCTTTCCGGACGCATTGAATACTTTGAGTATTGCATCATTAGATTCCTGATATGAGTCGTCGTTTCTCGGAGCTTTCGCCCTATTAGTAGCAACATGCGGTTTGAAATACGTCGAGCAAAAGTTTATAATCTCCTCGAGAACATAAGCTTCAGAAATAGAGCCCTTAACCCGTCCTTGTTTTTTACCTTTCTCTTTAGGTGATTCAGATACCGCTCGAAGGGGTACATCTACCGATAACCGACAGGACCACCAACACGTGCCTCATAGGAAAGATGAATTGGCAAATGCTCCATAGAGTCGAAGAATCCAGGAGGAAACACCTTCTCGAGCTTACATAGTATTATCGCAATGTCCTTCTCTTGCTTTTCTAGACGATCGACGAGCAACTTAGTACAACAAAGATCTCTGAAGAATATGCTCAGCTCTATCAATGGATCCCAAACGACCTGCGGTAAGAATTCCCAAAATACAATCGGAATTAACCTCTCCATGAATATGTAACAATCGTGGCTCTTCATACCCGCCAGTTTGTTCTCCTTGAGGTCGACGCATCTTCTCAAGTTCGACACGTATCCATTTAAAAACTTTAGACCCTGAATCCACCTACAAAGTCCCCCTTTATCCTCTTTCTCCAGTGAGAAAACTAACTTAGGTTGCTTTAACTTTCCATTCCCATCCTCTATCAAATGCAAGCATGACGTCTACATATTTCTTCTAAGTCCAACCTGGCCTTCGGATTATCTTTCGTCTTCCCCTTTACCTCTATTACAGTATTAATTATGTTATCAAACACATTCTTCTATATGCATGACATCAAGGTTATGTCTGATCAGATTGGTGCTCCAATATGGCAGATCCCAGAATATACTCCTCTTCGTCCAGTTATGGGTGCGACCAAATCCGTCACACTTGTACCCCTTAGCAGGCTCTTCGATAGCACTTGGTAAATCTTTTACCTCTTCCCATATCGTATATCCGGGCCACCTTGGCGGTGGATTGGCCTTCTCCACAACTCCCGTACGAAAAACATTCCGGTTCCTCCGGTACGGATGATCCTTCGGCAAAAATTGTCGATGACAATCGAAGAAGCACGGTTTGCCTCCGTATTTCAAACGGAAAGCCTTAGTACGGTCCATGTAATACGGACATGAGAGACAACCATGGGTGCTCCATCCCGATAATATTCTATAGGCCGAAAAGTTGTTGATGGTCCACATAAGTGCTGCCCTCATCTAAAAATTCTGCTTTCTAGAAACATCGTACGTGTTGGCACATACTTCCCATAGCTGATTCAACTCATCTTTCAAAGGCTGTAAATACACATCGATGTTCCTCTTCGGATTGTTCAGACCCGGGATAATAACGGTTAGGAACATATACGGAGTCTTCATGCACATCCAAGGCGGTAGATTATACGGAGTGACGATCACAAGCCAACACGAATATTAGGAGCCCGAAAGTCCGAATGGGGTAAAACCGTCAGAGAAGAACCCCAATATGATATTACGCGGATCTTCGGCAAAATATGGATACTCTCGATCAAAGTACTTCCATGCTTCTCCATCGGATGGATGATCCAATACTCCTTCGATCTGTTTTCTCCTGTGCTAACTCATATTTTCTGCAGTCTCCTTAACCATAAACAACCGCTGCAACCGCAGCGTCAAAGGCAAGTAGTGCATCGAATCGGTAGACTTCCTTACACCGACAGACTTTCCTCTAATAGTTGCCTTGTAGCGATCAACACCACAGAATCTGCACGCATCTTCATCCTCGTCGTCTTTGTAGTACAACATGCACCCGTTGTGACATGCATTAATTTTCTCGTATCCAATCCAAAGCGATCTCACCATCCTCTTAGATCGATAGAAGTCTTTAGGCAACTTTGCACCCTCGGGCAAGATCTCTATAATCAAATCGATCATTCGATTATAGCATTCTTGCGACATGTTAAAATCAGACTTAATACTCAATAATCTTGTAACCACCTCCAACGGTGAATGATCCTCACAACCAGGATATAGTGGAGTCCTTGCATTCTCCTACAACTCCATAAACTTTGCAGCATCGGCATTCGGTGCCTCCTCAGCTGCATCATAATTGTCCGGATTGAAACTAGGTCCCGCCGCAGCATAATTATCTGGATTGAAACTAGGCCCCGCCGCATCATAAACCATGTTCACCAACCCGTCATTGTAACGCCCCGTTCGTCCCGTTCCCCCTATACGGGGAGTGCGGCCAAGAAATACTTACGACCGTCCGAACGGGACAGATTGAATCAAGATCCTTTCCTCGTTATGGATTGGTTTCTTCGGAATCAGGTCCCACAATCAATGGATCGTGCCTTAAGGAAGGACTCGGCGGCAGAGTAGAGAGAGGCCTTTCCGTTGTGTTGGTTTTTCCTTGCCCGTTTTCGATTGCCATTTGGTTGCATACTTGTTGGTTTTAGGACTTGCGTTTTCTTGAACGGTTTCGATGGACTTCATTGTTTTCGTTCTTAGGATTTCGCATTTCGTATCGAGCCTTGGGGACCGAAGCAGGAGGTATTGATCATCCGTTGGTGCGTGCAGGTGATCATGTAGACAACGCGCGAGCGGAGTCTTAGGGATCTCTACTTCTTCTTCCTATACAACCAACGTGTGAGTGGCTCTATTTCGATAAGCACCTTCTTTCCAAAGGCTCCGTTCATAATAAAATTGACTCAGTTGGGCATTCAATCAAACGATACCAATTAAGTAACAAGTTGGATAACAAGATAAGATAAGAAGTAGGCTTGGAACACCCATTGCTTGTCAATACAAAACCTTGCATAAATTCATTGGTGCATGCATGTTCGTTGAATGTTTAATGGGTTGGTATTTATTGATAGTTCAAAGTGTTCTTCTATAAACTGCTGCATGTTATTTCATATAACTGTTGGTTGAATGTTATAGTACAGTAAAGCAGTTTCGTACATGATGTTCTTTAAATGGCTAGTAAGTAAATCTATGATATAGAGTTCATAAAAATGGTCATGGGAATTCTTGTGCACAAGGGATCCAGGTTCCTGCGAGCGGTTACCGGGGCACCGGGCCGTTTCGACCCGGGCGGAATCTACTTTCTTAGTCCTGGGAGCGGGGAATTGTAGCGGGGCTAGCTACCCGCGCTGCAAGCGTCGCCGCCAGCCCAGACTAAACCCATGATGGCTGGTAGACAACAAAGAAAGATGTTGTGTATATTTAAACTGTGCAGACTAACTATGTCTTCGTGACAGGGAAGGCTATGGTAAGTTGTACAGGTGGTTCAGACGGTACAGGTAAAATCACCGAACGGTGGCATGTGGAGTTATGTTATTTTGTTCTTGCATACCTGCTAAATGAAATCTGATCTAGGCAAGAATAGAAAGTCACATAAACACATAAATGTTGCATGTTCATTTAAAACGCATCTAAAGAGCTTGGTAAAGTTGAGCAGCTAGCATTCACCAGTACTTTTCGAAGTACTGACCCTCGTTGTAGCAGGTTCCCCGGCGCAAGGCAACGCGGCGAGGAGCTGAAGCTCTCTCCGGACTTTTGGGATTCTTGGCGGGTCGTGGCCAAGACTTTTGGAGGCTCAAGCTAGAAGCCTTCCCCTCTCTCTCCGTTGCGGAAATAACGCTAAGGCGATGGTGCTTACCCGCACCCAAGGTGTTTTGTGTTTTGAAACTATGTAAAGGGACATAATGTATGGATCGGCTATCTCATTTTGCGTCCAAGTTTGTAAGCCCGTGGGGCATTTTATACTTTTGAGTCAAGCAATGTAACAAGATGTTCATTATAAATAAAAGAGAAACTTTTCTATGCCTCAACCTTGTGTTATCTTATTTGTCTACTCTGTTGCATTGATCTAAAGAATATCCTTATGCCTAAGGCCTTGTGCACGCGCACCCTACGCGTGCACGGCATCACGCCCGGGGGACGATTATCGATTAGGCAAAATCGGGGCGTGACATATTGGTATCAGAGCATGCTTCAGATCCTTTGACCTCACAAAGAAAGTTTCTAAAGAGGACCTTGTTCCTCCCGAGTAGACCCTTGAATTCGCTTGGCCAAAATGAGATACGTTCCATACAATAAGTCTAAATATTTTTGAAAAGTGCGTGGAAATTATACGATTGCTTGGACGGGATTATGATGTGAGGGCTTTTGTCCCAACTCATAGAGGATGTTGTGAGAGGAGACTTGTTTTATAATCGGCAAGTTATATGTCTATATGAAAACACCAAACGAGTAGAGTGCGAGATAAGAATATCGTTCAGACAGTGGTCCATGCATATGGCCTTTTGGCCAATTTGTGTTAAGTATCGTGCACCAAGACCCTTGGTGCTAGTGTGTTGCAGCGAGATTTGGTTATTGTTGGGATGAGAATAAAGTTGACTTGGAGGGAAATCGATAGAGACGTTATCGAATTGCCGCTAAGGCGAGTAATGGGAATCGTGTAGGGAATTTTCGAAAAGAGTTGGACGGTTATTCATAACGATAAGTTATGATTTGAAGCATAGTCTGTATAGAGGACTGTGAATACAGGTGTGTACGAGTCTAAGATCGCTAAGGCGATAAATAGGGACGGTGTTGGAGTTCTAAGGAACGAATTGGGCATACGACTGTAGGATGCGAACGCGAATCAGGAGTTATTAGGATGACTCAATTCCTGAGTAGTGTATGCGATAAGTCCCCTGTTCGATTATGCAATTTGTGGATGTAATGAGTTGTAAAGATTCAAGGAGTATAACTCGAACCCTGAGTGGTGTATTTGTTGGCTTAGAAATGCTTGAACGAAGTTGTGGATTCGGAGAGTTAAGCGAGTCTAGCGACAAGCAACGAGATTGGGTAAAGCCTTAGTATAAATAAATAGTGCCTAACAAGTAAACGAACTCGGAGAAAGCATGCAATGTTTGGTTCGAACGAGTTACAATAAGTTGAATAAGGGATAAGGCTTACAACGAATAGAAATTCAGGGCAATTGGAAATCGATATCATGGTCGGAAAAGACTTAGAGGATTGTACGAGCGAGTTTGAGTTAAAACAAGCGAATTAAAACTTGAGTCGAGATTGAATAATTTGAGATGCGATCGAAATAAGTGCAATTAGAAATAATGGAGTGAACGAATGATAGCGTGCATGGAAAATTTAGATTTGAGTAGGATATCGCTCGATAGAATTCGGTTTGAGTATGAATGCGATGATTTCAAATTTTGGGAGATTTAGACCATAACAATGGTTGGAAAATAGTATAGATTGATGCAAGTTAGTAAAAAATTATGATTTTGATGGATTGAGTTAAGCGGTAATAGATTTGGCTTGGAGTTTGGAAGAACGATCTTGAAATCAAGTTCAGAAAGATAACATTCGAAATCTGTCCCAGTGAGAACGATTATTCTGCGGGAGCGTCGGCGTGGTGATTTCACGTACGGTAGGGATAAGCAAACTCAAGAGAACAGGTTCGGTGATTATTCTAAAACGAACTCGATGAATGGAACGTATCAATGGGATAGACTTGGGTTTGGGAATTGATCTTAGTTGTTTGAGGAATGCTAAGAGTAGACTAAGAAAATGAGTCTAAGGATTTTTCTTGAGGAGTTAGTCTAGAAACGTAAAGTAAGAGATATTGGACGTTTTCATGAACGGATATGTAGATCGTGCTGGACGACTTAGAGTTCATGATATACATCGATGGATTATAATGGAATTGTGGCTTAGTGATACAAGCGTAGAAAATGATGGATTGGTGAATCCTATTAAACGAGATAAAAGAGATAGTGTATGTGAATCGATGGGTTGAACCTGCAACGTGGGCGTATCGTGGGTTCGGTTGAACGAGCGTGTTGGTGTGATAGGGTGATCTGTGCTCGATGTTTAGAAATCTGAGTGAAACGAGCTTGGGTAGAATACCCGTGTAAAGGAACAATGGTTTGACCTTAGGGTGTTTGGGGCGAGCGTTGTGCAACACGGTTGCGCGATGAGTCACAAACTTGAGTTGTACCTATGACTGTGTGTGCTGGCCTAGGGACTAGGCAGACGACCCTATGCCTTGAGTTAAACTGGAATGGCTGACTTCAGAGTATCGTTCGGAAAGAATGATAGAACTGAGGCAAAAAGACTTAGAGTTAGAATTTGGAATTGGGAATATACACTAGCAACGTTCGCGTTGAAACAAACGTAATGCAAGATAGGACTCGGGTGATAATTGGTTTGGTTGGATAGGTTACGCGACGGTAAAGGATAAGACGATAACTGGATCGAACAAGAGTTCGGTCATTCATATAGCAGGACGATCTGCGTTTCAAAAGATTTTCACGAGTAGCTTGTCAGACTTAGCTGTCACTGAGCTTGGTTGAAATACACATATTTGGGGGACGTCTTGAATATGGGTACGATCCAGACTTAGCGATATGCATAACTCGGATGCAGCTGCAAAGAAAAATGTTCGAATTCGCATGGATGAGTATGGCAACTGAAATAATTTAGCCTCAACCTAAATTTTCATAGAGGAAAGATTGTATCGTTCCTCGTGCTACCGGGATAGTTCTGCGCTAAGGCGCAGTACGAGACTGAGTTTGGGGATGCAATAGTTGAACGAATAGATCATTCGGATAAAATGATTAAGCACTCTGGCGAACGGAACGAGTAAAAGCGAATAGAAAGTTAAGTTCGATTGAGCCAAAGGTGCGAAGGACTTGAGCGTACCCCAGGTAGGCAATTTAGCTCTGCGCTAAGGCGCAATATAGACTGAGTCAGAAAAAGTTGGTGATTGGGTGCAAATTTATTTAGTGAGATTGGACGGTGACTCAGAGAGATTTGATGCAAAAATGAGATTAGAAAATTGTCGAGATTCGAGCTTTTGGGTTAGGCGTAACGACGGGTTTTGATAGGCAACGTCAAGTGATAGGCTCAATTGTGTTGGGTTCCTATGGTGATAACATAACAAGTTGGGCAAGTCCACCCAATTATGAGTCGTAAGTGCCCGTTGAGTTATAGAATACCATGTGCTTGGGTAATACGGCCCTGCGCTAGGTGTAGTAGATTTTGAGACGGACGTGCAACGATCGAGTTGAGTATAACTCGATAGCATTGAACGATAAAGTCGTTCGATGAGAATTGGCCAACATTGGCGTAACGCATGGTGAGAAAATAGAGGATTGTAGTATTGAGACAGTCCTTGAAGGATAAGACGAGATGTATAGGGAAGTTTAGAAGTTATGCGATAGCACGAGTTGCGCTCAGGAAGTCTCGAGGACGGAACTTGTTTTGAGTGGTATATGGTGTAACAACCCACTCCGCTCAACCCGGAGGGCCGATTCAAACGGCACAAGTGTAGCTATTCAACCGCCTTGCTCAGCGAGATGGCTCGTTCGATACAAAGGCTTTCATGCTGGGATCTTTAATGGAGTCAGACTTAGGCTATCAGAAGCGCGTCCGGAGTCTAGCTCGACCGATGCAATACATCGCTAAGGTGGGTGACCCCGGTGAACCTGTCTCTACTTAGCTGCACACTAAGAAAATGAAAGTTACGTGCTAGTTTACAGGCGATAACCTTTGCATGCTAATAAAAGAGATGAACGCACATAGCTAAGGGGATAACCCCGCTTTATTATCGTATAGAACATGGAAATCTTACTTGCTAGTTGCGTAATCGACTTGGGTCAGTTGAATCTGCAAGCGGACTTGTCGTACGCGGCGGAGCCTGTCTAAATTTTGAATCGTAAAAAGAAGCAGTTGCGGAACCGAACGTCTCGCTAGTGCGCGTACTGTGGCGAAACCACTCGGTCGAGGAGTCGACCTGGGAACTTGAATCTGATATGAAGGAAAAATTTTCCCTCATTATTCCTTAGTGGTAGGTTCTATTCTTAAGTTTCGGGATAAAACTTCCTATTAGATGGTTATGATGTAACGTCCCGTTCGTCCCGTTCCCCCTATACGGGGAGCGCGGCCAAGAAATACTTACGACCGTCCGAACGGGACAGATTGAATCAAGATCCTTTCCTCGTTATGGATTGGTTTCTTCGGAATCAGGTCCCACAATCAATGGATCGTGCCTCAAGGAAGGACTCGGCGGCAGAGTAGAGAGAGGCCTTTCCGTTGTGTTGGTTTTCCCTTGCCCATTTTCGATTGCCGTTTGGTTGCATACTTGTTGGTTTTAGGACTTGCGTTTTCTTGAACGGTTTCGATGGACTTCATTGTTTTCGTTCTTAGGATTTCGCATTTCGTATCGAGCCTTGGGGACCGAAGCAGGAGGTATTGATCATCCGTTGGTGCGTGCAGGTGATCGTGTAGACAACGCGCGAGCGGAGTCTTAGGGATCTCTACTTCTTCTTCCTATACAACCAACGTGTGAGTGGCTCTATTTCGATAAGCATCTTCTTTCCAAAGGCTCCGTTCATAATAAAATTGACTCAGTTGGGCATTCAATCAAACGATACCAATTAAGTAACAAGTTGGATAACAAGATAAGATAAGAAGTAGGCTTGGAACACCCATTGCTTGTCAATACAAAACCTTGCATAAATTCATTGGTGCATGCATGTTCGTTGGATGTTTAATGGGTTAGTATTTATTGATAGTTCAAAGTGTTCTTCTATAAACTGCTGCATGTTATTTCATATAACTGTTGGTTGAATGTTATAGTACAGTAAAGCAGTTTCGTACATGATGTTCTTTAAATGGCTAGTAAGTAAATCTATGATGTAGAGTTCATAGAAATGGTCATGGGAATTCTTGTGCACAAGGGATCCAGGTTCCTGCGAGCGGTTACCGGGGCACCGGGCCGTTTTGACCCGGGCGGAATCTACTTTCTTAGTCCTGGGAGCGGGGAATTGTAGCGGGGCTAGCTACCCGCGCTGCAAGCGTCGCCGCCAGCCCAGACTAAACCCATGATGGCTGGTAGACAACAAAGAAAGATGTTGTGTATATTTAAACTGTGCAGACTAACTATGTCTTCGTGACAGGGAAGGCTATGGTAAGTTGTACAGGTGGTTCAGACGGTACAGGTAAAGTTACCGAACGGTGGCATGTGGAGTTATGTTATTTTGTTCTTGCATACCTGCTAAATAAAATCTGATCTAGGCAAGAATAGAAAGTCACATAAACACATAAATGTTGCATGTTCATTTAAAACGCATCTAAAGAGCTTGGTAAAGTTGAGCAGCTAGCCTTCACCAGTACTTTTCAAAGTACTGACCCTCGTTGTAGCAGGTTCCCCGGCGCAAGGCAACGCGGCGAGGAGCTGAAGCTCTCTCCGGACTTTTGGGATTCTTGGCGGGTCGTGGCCAAGACTTTTGGAGGCTCAAGCTAGAAGCCTTCCCCTCTCTCTCCGTTGCGGAAATAACGCTAAGGCGATGGTGCTTACCCGCACCCAAGGTGTTTTGTGTTTTGAAACTATGTAAAGGGACATAATGTATGGATCGGCTATCTCATTTTGCGTCCAAGTTTGTAAGCCCGTGGGGCATTTTATACTTTTGAGTCAAGCAATGTAACAAGATGTTCATTATAAATAAAAGAGAAACTTTTCTATGCCTCAACCTTGTGTTATCTTATTTGTCTACTCTGTTGCATTGATCTAAAGAATATCCTTATGCCTAAGGCCTTGTGCACGCGCGCCCTACGCGTGCACGGCATCACGCCCGGGGGACGATTATCGATTAGGCGAAATCGGGGCGTGACAGTCATCGTAAGCATCATGGTCGTGGACATCCATATACGGCTCCACATAGGGCTCCGACTCCGATGCTAGAGATACAAGTTCTCCGTGCGCGGTCCACTGATAGTAATTCGACGTGAAGCCCTTCGAGTACAAATGATATGTGACTTCCACTTCTGGATGATATTTCCTGTTACGATATCTCACACACGAAAACTTAATTTTTGTACCGTCCATGTACTGAGGGAATGCCTTGGCGAACTGCAGAACTGTTGTACACCCTCAATGAATTCATCCCGTACACCGCATATGTCATCAGGATGACGGTTGTACATCCATGAACGATGACGCATATAGTAATTCATATCCATTTTTAGATACTTCTGCAAAAATGACAATATGTATCAACATGTCTGCTCCTTTAAAACAGTATAGTACTAGGAAAAGAAGAGAAGTTCTAATAGCCAAAATGGCCAGATGAGCAACCTGTCGTTCAAGCACAAACAATCTCATTGCAAAATGAATTGGTCACAAAGGGAAAATGAAGCGCAATAGCGGGCAGTTAAATTTATACTTAAAAAGAATCTGGGTATCTCCTCTTTTATGGCAAAGATGTCTGATTGACCAATGGTCAATTAAGTCTTCATAGCACGTAAGCAACAATTGGGTTCTCTTTGAAATTCAGAGGATGAGTTCTGATTCAGGTGCAGATAGAATAAGCAGTCTCCCAAAAAATATCATTAAGGTCATTCTCATGTGTTTGCCCATTAGGGATGCTGTTAGAACAAGCATCCTATCTAGTGGCTGACAATAAATCAAGCCCATCTCCTAGGTCCTTTAAGTGCTACATGAATCATTTTTTACTTCACCTTCACAGGGACCATCTTACTGATCATGTTAAAAGTCGCTAATCCTTATTGCTTCATTCAAGGTTTGTTCATCTCTAATACATATTATAGTAGCATTAGTTACCATCCTATCAATTTCAATTGTTGTATCCATTGTCCATTATGTCCAAACCATCTCAAAGAATTTTCTTTCGTTTTTCAGCTTATATGTCCAAACCATCATAAACTGCTTAGCCTTATTTCAACCGCCACTGAAACTGCTTGTAACTTCGAATCATGTGTAATTCTATCATGTATCATATATTCTTAGCCATCTAAACATGTTTATAGTAAAACCTATCTAAATAAGCATATGTGACATCTAGTTATTCAATTCAGCAGAGTAGCTTAGAACTTTTCATATTGTAAGTAGACAGCTAGTTACTCAGTTAAGCATACATGTATATATGTGTGATAAGTTTAAGGACAGACTAGCTAAGCATATGTGACAACTTTTTACTTTGCAGGCTCACTATGCTATGGCAAGAGCCCTAAATATTGTACAAACACCTCATTCTTATGGCAATCTAATGCGCCTCACAAGAGCATCTGAACTTAAGGTATAAATTCCTTGGGGTTTTTTTTTTGTAAAATATCTATTAGTTGTATGCGTCAATTTTTAAGTTTTCATTCTAAAGCCCATTAATTTCTTTTAGTAGTGTTACTGATTGCTACTTCTTACTCCGGGTGTTAAAATCTAAGGTTAAAACCTTCCATTAACCTTCTGCAAGACCTCAGGTCTAAGTATGCTATAGGGAAATCCTTTTTTTGCAATAACTATTTGTACATTCTTCTACTTAACTTCTACAGGACCTAGAGAAGTTGCTAGAGAAGAATTTTCTTCAGCAGAGAGAAACTTGAGGTGCTTTTCTATGATTGTCCTACAGATTTATTTGCAACCATTACTTAATCATTGTCCTACAGATTTATTTGCAATGGTTTTCAACTGTTAGTGTGTGTCAGGTCGTGTCGTATCGTGTCGTGTCGTGTTGTGTCGTGTTAGAGAGAAAGAGAGAGAGAGAGAGACAGAGAAAGGAGACAGAGAGAGGAGCTCTCCGAGGAGGGGAGCCGGAGGAAGGACGCCGGGGGGAGAAGGGGAGCCGGAGGAAGGAGGAGCTGACGGCGGAGGGGGGAGGGCGCGGCCGGAGGGGGGACGCCGGGAGGGAGGAGGGGAGCCGGAGGGGGGGACGAGGCCGGAGGGGGGTCGCCGGAGGAGTAAGGGAGCCGGAGGAAGGAGGAGCGCCGGGAGAGGTTTCAAATTTGGGAGAGGGAGAGAGAGAGATCGAAGGAAATGGGGGAAACACCAGCCCTAAATGAAAATTTTAGCGACATTTTTAGCGACTCCAATAATGACGTCGCTAACTAGCGACGTTAGAGACGTCTTTAGCGACGCCAATAATGACGTCGCTAATTAGCGACGCCAATAATGACGTCGCTAATGACGTCGCTAAAATTCTAATAATAAATATGTCGCTAAATTAGTCCCTAAAAGTCGCTACATAAAATATATTAGCGACATTTAGCGACCTTAATTGAACTTATGGCGACTAATCTTTTAAAAACTGAATAAAAGTCGCTAAACGTCGCTAAACGTCGCTAATTAGCGACGTCTAGCGATGTTTTTACCTGGAGTCACTAATTTATATTATATTAGCGACGTTTTTCGTTTACGTCGCTAAAAAATGTCGCTAATCCCGCTTATTCTAGTAGTGAAGGGCCGAATAAGGTCCTGGAGAAGAGGGACTTGTTACATCAGCATTTGTGGGTACTAGCATAGGGACATCATGAGGAAGCTCATGCTGCTCCTGTTATTCCTGTTGCTGCTGCTGCTCATGCTCCCTATATACTCTAAACTCCCCTTGACTGTCGGCTCCCCTTGAGACACCATCACTCCTCGGTGACTCAAAAGGATATAGAATCATACCAACCACGATGCCACTCTCATTCTCCCTCTCTCTACTGGCATCAGTAGAGCCATCCTCGAACAAGGAACTTAACTCCGTCTTCTTCCCATAAAATGGTTCAAACTTCCAGAAGGTCACATCCATACTGACAAACAACCTTCTTTTAGTGGAACACCAATATTTGTATCCTTTCTGACTTGGTGAGTAGCCCACAAAGATACATTTAACTGCTTGTGGATCCAGCTTGCTCACCATCATTCTGTGATCTCGTACAAAACATGTACATCCAAACACTCTGGGAGGAACAATAAAAATATTAGAGCCCAAGAGCATCTCACATGGTGTCTTCATCCTTAATACCCTTGATGGTATACTGTTGATTAGATAAGTTACTGTTATAACAGTCTCACTCCACAAAAAATTTGGCATATTCATTGTCAGCATCAAAGAACGTGCCACTTTTAGTAGATGCCTGTTCTGCGTTCAGCTACCCCATTCTGAGCAGGAGTGTCTGGGCAAGTGGTTTGATGAATAATTCCCTGACTAGAGATAAAATTAGCAAACTCCTTGTTGGTGTACTCGGTCTCATTATCTGTCGAAGAATCTTCATATGTACTCCAAACTAGGTCTTCACATATGCCGAGAAGTCTTGAAAATATTTGTACACCTCAGATTTTTGCTTCATCATGTAGATCCAAGTTATACGTGAGTAGCAATCAATAAAGCTAACAAACCATCTGAATCTACTGATAGAAGTAGTAGGACATGGTCCCCAAACATCTGAATGAACAAGTGCAAATGGCTCAAAACTTCGAAGACCAACCATTTTATAAGTAGAACGTGTATGCTTTCCAAGTTCACAAGCATTACAAAATAACCTTTTTTTTGTCTACTTTATTCATTATCTTAGGTTCTAACTTATTCAAACTATCAATAGATAAATGCCCCAATCTGCAGTGTTGGAGCATTGCTTCTCTCTCTGGACCTCCACTAGTAGTATCAGCAAGCAATGTAGCCTCCCTGTCCAGATACCAAAGACCATCACACCTGATATCAGTCCCAAGCCTCTTCCCTGTGGCATTCTCCTGGAAAGAACACAAATCCCGATAAAAAATAACAGTACAATTCAATTGATCAATAAGCGAGCTAACAAAAATAAGTTGACCAAAAATGAAGAAACATACAATACAGATGACAGGGTAACATATGAAGTACAATGGACCGAGCCAGTACCCCTGATGGGTTGGGATATCCCATCAACAGTCTGAACTGTCTCGAAATGCATATGCTTGCTCGGATAATATAATTAAAACTCACTAGATGCACCTGTGATATGCCTAGATACACCTGAGTCTATGATCCAACCAGTATGAGATTTAGTGGATGCAAGTGCCTAAACCGGAATACCTTTGCCCATATGATCAGCGTTACCAGTAAAGTTACCAAGGTAGATAGTGTTATCCAAATCCTGAATGGCCAGTCCCTTGCCCTTAGAACTCTCAACTTGAAGCTTGAACTGATATAGTTCCTCTAGCTCTATCATCTTAGCTTCAGTCATTTCGGTAGTGGTCTTCTCCGTCACAACTAGGTGAGCAACTCCCCGACCTCTGCGTCCCCTGTCTCCTTGACCTGCACGTCCACCTCTCTGTCCTCTGTCTCCTAGGCCACGACTAAAATTGTGGGGTTGAGGGCAGTTGTAGCTGAGGTGCCATTCCTTTCCGCAATTATAGCACTCCCTGTCATTGTTGTTGGGAGCACTAGGAACCACCAATGGAAACTGACAGTTGGTGAGGTCTCGCCTTTCATCACCTTCTGTCGGATCTCCTCTTGCTCCATCGATGCAGCAGTCTCATTCAGGGATGAAAAAGATGACAAATGACACATTGCTGTCCTCTTAGCCTCAAACTGCGGGTTCAGACCCTTGAGAAAATAAGCCACACGCCTACGCTCAAGGTACTATTTTCCAAGGAGAACATCTGCCAAATTTTTTTAATGATAGCGGATTATAGTAGTCTAAGTCCGCCCATAAGCGATGTAGCTCTGCTACATACTGGAGTACTGTCTTTCCTCCCTGTGTTGTAGTAACAATCTTCTCCCCAACTTCCATCATCATCATGACACTCCCAACTCCAGAGTATATCCCAGCCAATGTCGTCCAAACATCAGCTGCACTGCAGATCGACTCCACCATCCTAGCTATGGATGGAGACACAGAAGCCAGCAGCAAAGAAATCACCAGAGAATTAAGGTGACTTCATGTGCTCCACTCAACACTCTTCTTATCCTTTGACTTAGTGCACTCTCCGTTCACATATTTTTTAAGCCCCTTGGTCCGAAGGTTCAGCAGAGCCCTCCTAGACCAACTTAGGTAGTTTCTCGTTCCCTCAAGTTTGATGTCATTGGGCATCGACTCTATCTTCTTTATCACCTGCTACAGTTCTGGTGCACGGGCACGACTGTCCTACTAGATGAGGTCTTACCTAATTTAGCCTGAAACACCCTGGCCACCTCCTCCAGTATCTCTTTCAACTCCTGCTAGTCATATGTGTTCCCATCTCTACAGTTGCACACATGGACGAGGTCAAACGCAACTCAAACACGTGTCATGCGCCTATATGCGATCACAAATTTCTACATCTATCTCTACACCCCCAAACTCATGCGGCATAAGAAATGCATGATAGATAGAACTTGCCGGAACGAGGGCTAGAAATAAAGATTTGTGCAAAACTTTCCAGGAAGTATGCTCTCTAATCTCAGAACCCACGTTAAGATCGAAATCAGAGGATCACAAAAGAGTTCTCTCTGATTATCCACGATCCAACGACGGGTTTGACGACACCCGCAGGGAACGTTGACGACACCCGAGGGTGGGGGGTAGGGGGGCTTCCACCCGGGTAGAGGAAAGCGGCGGGGGGGGGGGGGGGGGGGGGATCGGGTTAGAGACAGGGGGGAAAGGAATTCTCCTTAATTTTTTTTGGAAATTATTTTTTTTTGGAAAAATGATTCAGAGCTTTGGTTCTGATACCATGTAGTAAGAAAATAATTGATTAATTTATTTCCAAGAGAGGGGTACATATATATAGGAGGAGGCTCCTCCTTATTTTTTATCCGATGTGGGACTAAATAAGTCCCCCATAACTCAACAGATATGATATTTTATTGCAATTGAAAGTGTCATTTTTTTCTCAATTGCAGAAAAAATGGATTGGAACTCTATTGCAAGTGGCTATGCTCTATATTTTTTTAATTCTCAGCTAAACTTTCATTTTGTTATCCAAATAAATAGTTTGAAACTTCTCACTTGCAGAGAATAAAAAACTATGTATCCAAATATATTTTGAAAAATAATACCATACTTTTATTACAAGTGTACTGTATTACAACATGTTAAAAGTGATACTTTTATACTTTCAGCATCAAAATAGTCCCTAATATGCTAACTACCAATTTGAAAATGTCACTTGTTCATCTAATGATAGGGTTTTAACAATTAGATTTTTTTAGACATCAAATCAAAATTCTCATCCCAGTCTATTATTACTAACAAACATCATCGTAGATGCGTACTATTTTGTCTTTTCTTTTTTTGCAAATAAGCCATTCCAAGATTCAAATTGTCACCCCCTTCATAAACATAAATACAAGTTTTATCAGGTGTAATTGTTTGTCATATTTTTGTAATAATACAATAATACAATAATACATATACTATAGTTTATTATTTGTATCAGTAGATGGCTCAGAGCCAAGGCTTTTTAAGGAGAGAGGGGAAGAAGAAGAAGAAGAAGAAGAAGATCTCATTTTGTTGTTGAGCTCTCTCTTTGAAACCCTAACACTAGAAACCCTAGAATCCATTTGTAGGAGCTGCAAGTGGGATTTCCATGGCCCCTCTCTCTCTGTAAGCTTCCTTTTTTCATCTGGATTTGTTGTTCAATCTGCAACTCTTTTGAAGAACTAGGAGTTGTTCTTTCTTCAGGTTGCTCTTTTTTCCTCTTTTGAGTCTTGGGCATTTATTGCTTTGAGGAGATTTGTGGAGTTTAAGGGGATGCAAGCATCCGTGGATCTTAAATAGTGGAGTTCTTGGTAGGGTTAGGCTTAGGTCTTTTTTTTTGTTTACTCCTTAGGCCTTGTGGGGAGGAATAGCAATTGTAGCTTTGTAGTCTCGATTTAGTTATTCCTGAAAAAAAAAGATTTGATCTTTGGCATAAAATAGCCTAGTTTAGATTTGGTCTTCCAAAAAAGCTGATCTTTGTAGTAGAAATGGCCTAGGTTGCAAAGTATTGACTGAAATGGCTATCTGGACATAGAACCAGCTCAAAGAACTCCCAAAGTTTTGATCTTTGGTTGCTTTCTTGTCTTTGACGTGTTTGATGTATCGATTCGCCTTTTAGATCTGGGAAAAATATTTGGATCGTAAGCTCAAAGTGTGAAAAATATTTGGATCGTAAGCTCAAAGTGTGAAATCTTTGAAGAAGCCCCTCTAGTGGTAGTTTCGTAGAGAGTTGGAGAGATGGATGCCAAGAAGAAGAAAGAAATGGGGGAGGAAGAAAAGCCTCAGGAGATTTGCGTCTCCCCTTTCCCTGACGAAGTCTTGGAATGCGTCCTGTCCTTCGTCCAGTCCCGCAAGGACCGGAGTGCGGTGTCTTTGGTCTGCAAGGATTGGTACACTGCCGAGAGGTGGAGCAGAACCCATGTTTTTATTGGGAATTGTTATTCCGTGTCGCCAGAGATCGTGGCCCGGAGATTTCCGAAAGTCCGGACCTTGACCATTAAAGGGAAGCCTCGTTTCTCGGATTTCAACCTTCTGCCCCCGAATTGGGGGGCCAATATCGACTCTTGGCTTGCGGTGTTCGCATCGGCGTATCCGTTCCTCGAGGAGCTAAGGCTTAAGAGAATGACTGTATCGGATGAGAGTCTTGAGTACTTGGCTCGTTCATTTGCGGGATTTAAAGCTCTTTCACTTGTTAGCTGCGATGGGTTCAGCACCAATGGTCTTGCCTCCATTGCAAGCTATTGCAGGTATAGCTCCTGATATACATGTTTAACTTGGATTTCAGAGCTTATTGTATATATACACAGGTCTGTTTTTTGAACATATTTGTGGATGTCTGGGGTGATCTGTTTTGTCGATCTCATTATAATGCGTATGCATGTGTTCTTTTAGTAATAATACTGCTGATCTCAATTGTCAGAACGGCATCCCTGCTTTTGGTTGAATGACATAATGTTCTATTGTGTAACCATAAAAGTATGAACATGGGCATTTGAGCAAGGATCAAGGAATAAGAAGCTCCATGGTTTGATCTAGTGTTCAAATATTACATATGCTATGGTTAAAGCTTACTACACTACCACAAGTTTCTTGAGAAAAGTAAAGCCTGATAATAGATAAACCTTTGAGCAAGAGGTTCTCCACTGCCTACATTTCTTAAATGAAATATGTTTAGACAGAACAAAGATGTTTAGGCAGTATTCTTTACAAAAGTAATTGGTTCTAGAATTCATGAAATTTGTTAGTATATGGCTAATATAGGCTTCACTGATTGATTAGTCTAACTTTTGATTGCTGAGAGAACGGTGTAATGGTTGGAAAGAGCCAATTGTATTCATTGTAGAAATTAGTTCTGCTTTACACAATTATCTGGTTCTAGAAGACACAAAATCCATTCGTATGTGACCTATAAAAGCTTTTCTGAGTTACTGATATATCACAACAGTTGCTACCGTGTAATGATGATTGATGAATTATTTAGAGGATAACTCTAGTTATTGTCAGGAGATGGTTATCTGGTTGGAAAGACCCATTCATATGAAGTGCAGATCTTTGCTTCTGGAAATCACTAATAGATTGTCTTAGTGATTTGTCGTACACGATGTTTAATGACATGAATGCTACATATGCTTATTTGAAGCTTTTATTTTCCTTTTGTTCATCTATGGTCTACTGGAAAACTTTCTGCTGCTTCTTTCAGAGGTTCCTTTTATCATTAACTGAATTACTCCCATTAGTTCATCAAGTTGCTAAAAGCTAATTTGATTTTCAGGAACTTGGTTGAGCTTGATATACAAGAGAACGCAATTGATGATCTCGGTGGTAGTTGGCTAAATTGCTTTCCTGAAAGCTTTACATCATTGGAAATACTTAATTTTGCAAATCTCAATTCAGAAGTTAACTTTGACGCCTTGGAGAGGCTTGTGGTTAGGTGCAAGTCTCTGAAAGTCCTAAAAGTGAATAAGAATGTTTCCTTGGAGCAGCTGCAAAGGCTACTTGTCATAGTTCCTCATCTTACAGAGCTTGGAACTGGTTCATTTTCTCAAGATCACATGATCACCGCAGATGCCCAGGCCCAGCTAGAAAGTGTATTCAGTAACTGCAAGAACTTGTGTACTCTTTCAGGTTTATGGGCAGTTTCCTCTCTATTCCTCCCAGTATTATACCCTGCTTGCTCAAATCTGTCATTCTTGAATTTGAGTTATGCACCTCTGCAAAGTACAGAACTAGAAAAATTCCTGCCACATTGCCCTCTTCTTCGTCGACTTTGGGTAATGACCAAGTACATTTTGTTTTCCTGCTACTGTCCATTATTATGTTTCATTTAGTGTTTTTAGCCTTCCTGGATGCCTTTGTTAGAGCCCTCTCTGTTTCTTCTTCTTATATGTTTGTTAGGACATACTATAAGTTCTCTGTTTAATAAGGTTTCCATTAGTGGCACTAATTTTTCGAACCTTGTGGCTCGTTTGCTAGTACCAACGACTCACCTTAGACATCCTGATACAGACTATTATGTGCTCTTTTCTGGTTCAATTTCATGCATTTTATGGTACTAACTGCATAAGCTAATACAGATCTGTGCTGTGATTGCTTTTTCTCACATGTGATGCTTAATTAACAGAATCACAGCTCTCATTAAAAATTTCTATTGGAGCCCATCTTCTAGTTTGTTAATTGCTTTGCTGCCTCAGCTTCCAGATAAATAAATGATTATCTATCTTACAGATTTTCCATAACCTGCCACTAAGACAACGAGTACAGCTGTATTTCGGCATGTCCTAAAGAATTGTCTACAGTTCTAACTATAGTTAAAAGTTGTATTTTAGTGCACTGACAGCCTAACCTTTTTGATCCTCAAGTTTTTGATACCATAAAATTCTTGCAGTTAAGTATTGAGCTATCACTTAAAAGTTTCCACCTTCCTGAATTTACTTTGATACTTTTCTCACAGATTTTAGATACAGTAGAAGACAAAGGGTTAAAAGCCGTGGGCTCCAGCTGTCCTCTGCTCGAAGAACTTCGGGTATTCCCAGCTAACCCATTTGACGATGAAATTCTGGATGGAGGTGACAATGGTGTTACTGAATCTGGATTTATTGCTGTGTCGGAGGGCTGTCCTAATCTCCACTATGTGCTCTACTTCTGCCGTCAGATGACAAATGCTGCCGTAGCAACTGTGGTTCGAAATTGCCCCAACTTCACACATTTCCGTCTCTGTATAATGAGCATGTCTGAGCCTGATTATCTCACTGACGAGCCCATGGATGAAGCTTTTGGTGCTGTGGTGAAGACTTGTCCTAAACTCCGAAGGCTTGCTGTTTCTGGTCTTTTGACCGACCGGGCCTTTGAGTACATTGGCACCTATGCAAAGAACTTGGAGGCCCTGTCGGTTGCTTTTGCTGGTAGCAGCGACAAGGGCATGAAATATGTGCTGGACGGATGCCCAAAGCTTCGGAAGTTGGAAATAAGGGATAGCCCATTTGGGGATGTAGCATTGCTTTCAGGTCTTGACAGGTATGAGTCCATGAGGTCTCTTTGGATGTCAGATTGCCATGTGTCAATGAATGGGTGCCGGATTCTTGCAAGGAAGATGCCAAGATTAAATGTGGAGGTTATTAGGGAGGATGAAACCGATGATACACAGGCTGAAAAAGTTTATGTCTATCGGTCAGTTGCTGGACCAAGGAGGGATGCTCCTCCCTTCGTTCTCACACTCTGACTTTGTTCACTAATGATCGGTAATGCCCCTTCTCGTCTCTGATTATAAAATCCTATTGGTGCTAAGCTTCTTTTTGCTTCCAGTCTACCTTGTAAGGGATGCTACATATGCTCACTAGACTACAACTTCTTAACAATGTTATGCTTTGAACTATAACAACCTTCACACACTCTGATATATCAGGACTTATTTAGTATCCTGCAGCCTGAAATTAACACATTATGGATATATCTAGTTTATTGTGAGATGATTTGTCTTCTTACTTCTGTCTCTCTAAATCTTTGATGCGGCAACTTGAAATTAGGTGTTGAATCTTAATATTCACTGATGGGATTTAAGTTTGAGTAATATGATCTATATGCATATTTGTTTCAACTTTCTCACTTGTATATGACTGGAAAATGTTTCAGGTCGATATACCCTATTGCGGTCCTGACGTAGGTTCCATATTACACATACCTTTGATAATTTCAGTTGAATAGTATGATCCATGCACATTAGTCTTGACCTTCTCACACTTGGATAAGATTGGAAATCGTTTCAGGTCTAGATATCCCTATTACTTTGCAGTTGTGGGTTACACAATACACACAACCTTTTTGATAATTTCAGTTTATATAGTGTTCTACTTGAACAAAAATCTACCTCAAGTTTTCTCCTTTTGTTTTACTCCAGTGTTACTTGCTCCATTGTCACAGTTATAATTAAGGGATTTAATTTCTTTGTTCTTTTTACTTTTGTCCTGTTTGATTGCACAAGTTGGGAATTCCAGCTCCAAGATTTGGCCTAATCCATCTGTGTGGTTTCTACAATATGCATACAATTCCAATTCCCTGTAGAAAATTGAAACTCTCAACGTGGTCCAGTTTCAATTGGCATATCATGCCTAAAAATTTTGGGCCCAAATAAGGTACCTTCCAACTACCGAAAAAGAAAACAAGCAATATCATTCTACTATTTCTCAATTCAAATTACATGCCTTCTTGCTAATAACTGCAAAAGTTAGAGTACTTCTTTCCTCTTACACAGCATAGAACAATGACAAGAAAGATAAAATAAGAAAAAGTAGGAAGAATTCACGCTTTCGCTGTTTCTAAGGCTATTAACTTGTGCCTTCTCGGTCTCAGGAGCTGCAGCAACCTTGAAGAGCAAGATTGCAAGGCTTCCTATGCTGAAGTAGATGAAGCAGCCCAAATAATGGGTTACAAAAGAGCCAAAATCTGTTCCCACTATGCATTGCCACCCAGGGCCATACAACTTGTTGAAGTCCTGCATTGAAGTCCAGCATAAGAGGGAGACAAATAAGTGTAATGGATTTCCTCTGTTCTTGTTGGGACACTACCTTTTTGATGAAACGGGCAATCTTTGTGGAGTCTGTGATGTCGAATTCATCTAGAGCTTTTCCTGCAAGGTGCAGGGCATCCTGTTGCATGGTCTGCAGCATGTCACTATCACCAATGACTGCTTTGCTCTCCAGCATTTTCACCCTTTCCCCAGGCCTCTTTGCTTATTGAGGAGTGTTGCAGATACTGATACTAAAGAGCTCCTGCTTGAGGAAAAAAAGGGTTCAAGAGGTACTCTAGTTTATATGGACTTGCGGGAGGATGAAGGTGACAGTGGTGGGTGCTAGTGGAGAGGACACGTCAAGTGGAAATCAGGCTGTGGTCACAAGCCCTCACCCACAAAATTGGGAACATACCAAGTGGCAAAGGCCCCCCGTCAGTTCCCCATGACAGATGGCTCCACATTTCTGGTCCTGTTTTTGCCTACGAGGCACCTGGCAGCCGCTGATGAACTCATTGGCAGCTGCTGGTTCTCTCTTCTTGCATAGAACTCCGCTCATTCCTCCCCTTGCTGATAACTGAGAAGATGGGGAAATTATGTGCACAGGTTAGTTGTACTCCGATCCATCTAAGCACTATGAAGACTATAGTGTAATATAGCAGTTGATGGCTGAAGGAAATATGAAGCCTCTTGCTCATGCCATGCTGTTGTTACTGCATTATTAGTACCTGTACCCATCTGTCTGGTTTCCTCTGTTAATAAATCTACAATTTCAATTAATTTGCTTGGTGCAAGAGCTGAAATCTTAGTTGTGGTGGTCTCTGTTAGTTTTATTGGTATCGTGGATCGAATGGTCTTCCTGTTTGCTTTTTAGTTGTGTATCATTTGTGGTTTAAAAATGGAAGTTAGATTTAAGGTAAGGTGTCAATTCAAGGAGTTCAAAGAACATGAGGCCTGAAATATTTGGAGATTCTACTTTCCGAGTCTAGATCTAGAATGGGGCGGATTGTGGCTATAGAATATTTAGGTGCAAATTTTCTCTTGGCTAGTGACTATTGAGAGTATGAAAATGCCGACACACTATATAGACTCCAAACAACCACCACTTGCAAGCTCATGGTTCGGAATTTAGTCTTTAGCTTGGTAGATGCCACCTCATAGGACCCAACCACCTGTGAAAATGACCTAGGAAGGATTTGATTTCCTTTTTTTCCCAATAGGTGTTCTGACTTCAGAGCTATTATCAAACACTTGTGTTGCAGCACCTTTATTAAGCAATTTCTTTATGACCTTTTAAATGTTTGGAATGTGCCACTTTTCTAGGAGTTACGATAGACAAACTGCTTGATAATTGTTGCAGGTGCGACAAAGTTGAGCATCATCTGTGGTTGTTTATACTAAACCTTTCAATAATGGTGGTGAAAGTTGGTTGAAATTTCGTTGTCATTGTCATTGTAGCCATTTAAATGCTAAGCAAGTGGGCTAAAGCTTTACAAAACAGCGATTGTCAACTAAATTGTCTAACAAAGTAGCTGTAGGTAAGAGAGATGCAAGGCATGCATTCTATGAAAATTGTCAACTAGGTAAAGGGTATATTCTGCATAGGTACTATTTAGTTTAATGATTAAACTGCTAGTGGGTATTTGGTAGGCAGATTTTTTTTATTATTGCCGGACAAATTTAGGATGAAAAAAATTAATTTCGGGAATTGCGAATACACGGAACAATTTGTTCACAGCACATAAGAATTCTATCCAAATATTTTTATTTTTGTCCGGATAATATATATATATATATATATATATATATATATATATATATATATATATATATATATATATATATATATATTAGTGCTATAGAATTATCCGGGCCATCCTATGTTACATGTGTTGGATTTGGATTGGGTGGTTGAAATTAAAAATGTGGTGGGGTCTACATCTTTTAATCTCAATCACCAAATCCAAATCTAACTTATGTAACATAGGGTGGTTTCATTATATATATTTTAAAGCTTCATAAAAAAGATTGCTTGCGAGCATTAAACTATACTGTGGTATCTCACAGTCTAGGAGAGGCAACTTAGAGACTGCCAAAAGGATAATCTTGAGGAGAACAGAAATATACAGTTCTAGAAATGCTAGGGTTTTCTTCAAGCCTTCCAAGAACAACAGGTGAAATCAGACCATTAGGTTTATTAACCAGAGACCGCTAAAGTTAACTATAGCATACTACTTGGTCGCTGGGATTGTTTTTAAATTTTCTGAAAAGCAATTACTTACACAAAAGATTGAATAGAAGAAAAGGATTCATTTAAGTGGCGCAAAATATTCGGGTTTGCAGGCTTCTTGCTCTAGCTAATTACTACCAAAAATGCTATTCATCATTCCAGTTTTTTGGGTAATACCATCATCCATAACATGGTGTAGCATGACTTTGAGGTGACAATGATATTAGTGTTACATATCATATATTCTATCAAATTTCTTATTTTTGATTTTTGATTTTCTATTTTTTTTTTGAATTCTCTCATGAATTTTTTTATTTGTGATCGATTCTCTAACACTAAAACGTGATGCTGACGTGACGTAGAAATGACAGTAATTTTAGTTTTACAGATAACATATTTTTTTAAATTTATCATTTGTAAGATTTTAATTTTAATTTTGAATTATATCATGAAATCTCTCATTTGTGATGAAGATTTTCTAACACTAAAATCATGGCCACATCAGTGACACATCATCGTCATGTCATGGATGATGATATCATCCAAAAAACTTGAATAATAAATTATTTTTGAAATACTACAGTAGAAAGTATGGTTGGAAGAATCCTAAAGGGCAATAGGAGAAATGCTACTATAAGTATTTATATTTGAGAGTTGAAATATTATAAATGCTACTATAAGTATTTATATTCGAGAGTTGAAATTTTATAAGATTATGTTTGAAGGATTTAGCAATATACAGAAAAAATTCATACAAAGAAATGAAATTATTTTTATTTTCATGAAAGATGATATATTTGCAAAACTTGCAAATAGAGCTATGAGATGCCATTGAAAATAGCACATAGCATGGGGCGTCATCAGCAACGACGTCCTGCATTAATTTTTATATTGGGGCGTGTATATATTTTTTTTTTTAAATTTGACTGGCACACGAATCGTGTGCAAGTAGGAGAAAGAGCCTATAAAAGACGGAGGGAATCTAGTTTTAGAACTCAAACAAAGAAGAGGAAAAAGAGAGACGTCAGAGAGAGAGAGAGAGAGAGAGAGAGAGTTGAAAGATGAGTGAACAAAACTACGGACGTATTTTCGGTGGACCTACGATTCAGAGAGAGATCCAAGAACGTGAAAATTACGTATCTCAATTAGTATTTGCTGGAGAGATAATTTACTTGAATTAATTTTTATTTGTTATCTTATCAACTTCTTTTAATTATTTAATATTTCTATAAATTATATTTGTACTTGTACGATAATACTCCCTAATTACGCTTGGGAGAACATGTTCAATGAATTAACACAATAAATTACGTCAAATGTGAGCTAACTACCTCCCAAATTGAAAGTTACTGGTAACTTGGAGTTTTAGTTGTGTTTTAAAACTTTTGTAAGATCATGATATCTTAAATTTGAAATTATTTTATTATATTTTAAAGAGGATGAAGTTTTAAAAATATAAAAAATAAATATTAAAGGGGGTGGCATTGCTAGTTGTGTTACATGTACTGTCTCAGTGGGGACGTCATTGCTAGTGGTGTCCCATCCTTTTTTTCATTGGACGTGTCATCACCTATACTTTCAGCTTTTAGGTGCCATTTGCAATGACATCTCATTCCTCCATTTGCAATTTTTTGGAATCTCTTATCTTTTATGCAAATAGGAATAATACTGCTTTTAGGCGCCATTTATCCCTTTTAATACACTAAACTGCAAATGATCAAGAACAGGTTAATGTGTATTGAATGACCAGGGCATGTACGTACTTATCTTGGGAAATTCATATCTTATCTGATTAAAATATATAGCTATGGCTGAACAAGTTTATGTAGGTGGATCAATCACATTAGTGGTTGAGTGTTCGGTTTATTCGGTTTCAAATGATCAAAATAGTCAAAACCGAATATATCGAATTTAATAATTTTTAAAATTTAAATCAAAATTAACCATAACCGAAACCGATTCGAACCGAACAGATAATTAATTTAGTTTATTTAGTTTGTTCGGATGGTCTAATTTTATCGTTTAATGGGATGGCCAAAAGTTGAAATTGTGTAACTTATATTAAAAAAAATATATAATTTTTATACACACAATTGTTATGTTTCAAATTGTGTCCAAAGTTGGACTAATTGTTAAATTATCAAAGTTGAACTTTAAATACATACATACAATTGTTGTTGTTAAAATATACACTTAAAATATGCATAAAGTTGAGGATATTTATATAATTACACAAGTCTTATTTAGTAACCCAAAATCAATTCGATAAAGAATTTTAGTATTTTTAAAATCGAAATCGAACCAATTTTTTTTAACTGTTCGGTTTGATTCAGATCGATTTTCGGTTCAAAATCGAATAATGCTCACCCCTAAATCACATAGGAATAACTGTGTGATGAATGTATGTATACATAGAAGCATATGTCACTAAAGGAATGATAATCACAATATGAAAATTGGTATCAGATTTTTTCTATGAGTATTGCGATCGGCGGTATCGACTCTATTGACAGTTTTAGATCAGATTATTAGAATTTTTGGTATCAGAAAGTAAATAATTATCAAAAAGTTATAAGTTATTAAAATTGTAGAAAAATATTTTATACATTTACTCACAATTTTAAGTATTTCGTGTATTGTTTCTTAGTAGTTTTGAAATTGAATGAAATAGTAGTCATCCTTGTCGATTGGTTTATATGCGAATGATAAATTTTTTTCGTTTACATGCTTCTACAATCTTACTATGCTTTTACATCCTTGTTGATTGGTCTTTTTCGTTCAATTTTTTTTGCCGAATTGAGTATAAAAAAACTTCCAATCTCAGTATCAGTCAGTATTTGTATCGATCGGTATCGGATTGGAACAAGCCAAATTGTATCGATATCAGACGGATCGGCCGATACTGCAAACTATGGTTTAGCAATTAGTAGTAATATATCGTATAGATGCATCAAGGTCTAGCCATACACAAATATCAGATCTTTATCCATGAAAAAGATATGCTCATAATTTATAAAGATCCTTCAAGAGAAATGACTAGGTAACAAACATACTGTCTCTACCTTTGCGATATTTTGCTTACATTTATGGTTTTAGAAGTTTTAAGATTCAAGGATAAGGTCCGTTCAAGCATGAGGAACCTTTAACAAGTTCTTTGTGATTTAAAAACCAATTCGACTACAGAAACTCAAATAAAAATTTAAAATAATAACTTATAATATGGATGTGACTCGAAGTGTACTTATTTATCTTTAGTTTCTTGCAAAAAAAAGAAAAAGAAATTTGGTGTATGTAATTCAATGGATTTCATGGCCGAGTTCTAAAAATTAAGAACTCATGAGTTCTAGGAATTGATTTAAAAACAGTGTAAAACACTTGTCCTTTATTATTAGAGTAATGTTATTCGTACCTTCAAAATATTTCTTCAAACCATCTCTTCTTATGTGGCGGCTGACGTAACATGCTAAATAGCATTATGTGGTAGCTGACATGACAAATTTTAACCCCAAAAATTAATCACCCAAATTTGTTTAATGTTAATATTAATATTAATTTTAATATTAACGTTAATGTTAATTTTAATATTAACGTTAATGTTAATGTTAATGTTAATGTTAATTTTAATTTTAATTTTATAATTTGTCATGTCAACTGTTACATTAACCGTTACGTCATCTGCCACATAATAAGGGATGATTTGGAAGAATTTTTTGGAGATACAAATAACATTATTTTTATTATTATATGGAGGAAAATGCTTTTGGTACCGCCAAAACAGGTCCCGCTTGTCCCGTCCCCCAACCCCCCGGCCTTATATGCTTGGTCTTTCCCGGACCTCCACCTAAAAAAACCCTTGCCAATCAGGCACTGACACGTGACAGGCGGAACGGATACGGATTCGCTTTTGGCGGTGTAAATAACATAGTTCTATTATGGGCATCTGAAATTGGAAGCATATACAGTTTCAAAGAAAAAAAAAAGACATTCTCATTATATACTGTGGAGTCAACATGATGACAATATCTTAATGTACAAGAGTAGTAGAATCCGGCGTTAGCCTACTCCCAAGTGTTTTCTGTTATATGAAGGCACAACATCTATTCCTTTGTATTAGATGTAGAATGGAACCTAGACCCTCTCTTGTAAGCTAAGGAACTCGTACATGATGCATGTGTACCTACAGTTTCCTTCTTCCTTACTCATTTGATTCCCTCAAGCAACAGAAACCTTTCTTCATCACAACCAAAGGTTTTCCCACCTACGTACCTAACGTAATAATCATCATCTTTAAACAGTCAAACATGCGAAAGTAAATCACTTTGATCCATAACCAAAGGTGTTGGTTAAGTCCATGAAATTTGATATGGAAAGGGACTTGCGTGTTGCCCCTCCTTTTCTCTTCTCGGAAGCTTGTCCTCATGTAATTGGCTCTATTTTCCAGCATAGATGCTTGCAATTGTGCTTTCCAAATCAACAAATATCTCATGAACTGATATGCTGCCGACTACTTCAACCTCTACCATCATCATCATCATCTTAGCATCAAACTATCAACTTCAATACCACGCACGTACATACGTACGTACTGGAGAAGGAGAATCGAAATCTGTTAATATGTAGGGATGCGTGGGTCAAGATAATGTGACTCGAACTTGCATCCTTCTTGATACAAATACAGTTATGGTCTAATATGTTCCATGCACTCCAAATACATGCCTTCACCTTTTCACCATAAATTATAGACATGATTCACCAGTTAATGTGTGCACTAATAAGCTATGTTGCACGGATTACGGTACAAATACGACGTGATACAAAGTACAGGAACACGGAAATGATGGTGGTTTTTACTGTGTCCTAGAGTATTTTATAGTGCACGTTTCGTGTCGATTTGTCCGATACAGGTAAGGTACAAGCACGTGCAAAAATAGACGAGAGTATGTGGCTATAATTTTGTAGTGGCACATGGAATCTTTCCAGGGCCAGCATCCATGTCATTAGAGAGGTTGATTATGATTAAAGAGGCCAATAACTCCAAAAGGAGGCACACTAATTTGTTCCATTAGAGAAGATGGGTCTTAGTAAATTGGCCACCTTACCTACTGACAAACTAGGGCCTCTGGCTAACAAAATTTTGGTAGTGTTATATGATTACTTTCTCATCCTCAGCATCTTCCTCCAAAGGCTCATCTTCTTGCATTGGATGGGACCCATGCCTTTAGTATTGTTTGATAGAGGTCTTTCTGGCATTTGTGGTTCCTTTTCTACAAAAATCCTATGAAAATGCACCCAAACCAAGGAAAAATTATTCAGTGGATCGGTCTCTCCACGTGGCAGTAATAAGATCTTGCTCTCCTCCAATAACAAAATGATATACCATCATACTTCTTGGTTCTTCTTGTTATAGCTGATGAGGTTGCAAAGATGCCGTGACATATTGAAAATCACAATTTGAACTTGACTCCAACGGTGCTCAACCAAAATTGATTACAAACTGACTTGATGCTTGCAAACTAGAAGACGATAAAAATTAAATCAGTTCTTCTCTTTGCACTTCCCTTTGCAATCGTAGTTTCTACAATGGGATAGAACTTTTACAAGATCTATAAGAAGAAGATACAGAACAAACTCTTATTGGGGGGGTAATGGAGATCACCGTTGCTCAAAGCAATATTCGTCCACTTTCGACGATCTGCTCCCAGAAACCAGCAAGTTCAATTGATGAACTTCTGGAACGCTCCCTTGTCACCTCTGTGATGACCTCGAAAAAAATGAAATCCTTAGACAAAAATTCATGGATGGACGGCGGCCACTGTGAGACCTGAAAGTAGCAAGAACTCTCTCTCTCTTTTCCTTTTGTATATTTATAAGAGAGCAAAGAAGAGACTATTTATAGGGAGATGAAAAAAACCTTAACTAACCTTTATCCAGCCGCCACCCACAACAAAGATTAGGCACAATCAAAACAGAATCCCAAAAAGATTAGAATCAATTTAAATTGATTACTTACCATAACTGTTCACTTAGCGCAATCTGGGCATATTCAGTGCAATCTGTGCAGTAGCATAACTATGCATGCCGTGCAGGCGCATATGCTTACAGACCGCGCAGGCTCGTAGGCCACGCAGCCGCGCACATGCGCACACGTGCACCCACGCACCCGCTGCTCCCATGCATTGTGCAACAACGACACAAAAATGAGCACACGAGTGCAACAATGCGCACGAGAGCCATCTTGCACTCGATGCGAACGTGTAAAGTACAAAGTACATCATCAAAGTGCCACTTTGTGCCCTTCTCCTTTCGCCCAAGTCTGAGTCGCTAAGACCATATGGCGCTTAGGTCCTAAGAAATTTTTTCAAAGAGTGTGACAAAAAAAACTTAAATATTTCTTTGAGGATTTAAACTTTTTTCCTTTTAGGAAAACACTCTACCATGGCAACCACATGGGCCATCACTCCTCATGAAGTTTAGTCCCATATTTGAAATATATATATATATGGAGGTTTTTCAAATGTGGGACTAAACTTCCTAGTGCACAAGCAAAAACCTCCCAACAATCTCCTACATATCTCAATATATGGACTTAGCGTTCCCCACAGTGACTATACATCATGCATTATGATAGATGTTGCTTACGACTTGAATATTTTTGCACGTGTCAAACAATAGTACAATACATAATGAACTATGCCTTGAATTCAGTATCATATCTGATATCCTTTCTTCTCATATAGTGACATTAGTTGTGCCTCTGGTAGAACATTGAAGTCTCTGTGCTGACATGGTATCAGTATATGTATCTTAGTTGTCTACAAGCTTACCCTTAAGAGACGAACTATATCTCTATTTATACACTTAGGTGAGTTCTTTTCAAAGAGTTTAACATTTTTCAACATAAAGCCTTTTGCTTTTTTGTGGTACTATGCCGCATGATATGGCCCAAAGTTAAGGTCAAACATTATGGTCGTGTCATAGCATTGTAGCATGAGGTCCCAGCCTCTTTGTAGTATTGTATTACTACTCTCCACTTTTCAATATTTGGTTACATGTCTCTATGGGGTTCTACACCACCATGACATGGCTCGAAGCCGAGGTCCCACCTCATGTGGTGTCACACAACTGTAGCATGGGAGGTTACCATCCCCTTTGTAGTGCTGAGCTACCCGTGCTTGCTGCAAAGAACGTCGGATATTCCAAGTGTCCAAGAACACATTACGGCTTAATGCCATTCTTCCACAAGACTTGCTCTATACCAAGAGCAAACAATAGACCATAGAGGTTATGAGATCCAACCTCATCAATGTCCACACGAACGAACCTTTGTACTTGATATTTTACTAGACAATGGTCCTTCCTTGAACAAAAAATTAGATGTCTAGTAGATTTGTCTTTGAACTAATAACATAAACTTTTATGGTAGAATTACAAAGACATAATATCAGAATATTTTTAATTCTATTTTCCTTACTGTGTCCTCAACCAGCTGGCTCTTGAGGCTTTTGGTGAACAGATCTACCAGATTCTCCTGACTCAGAAAATCAACCACTATAATGATGCCATTCTTGATGAGCTCATTCAGTATTATGTGAGAAGTAGCACAATCCTCTTCTTAACATTGAAGAGATCATTAACTAGATACCACTGTTGCAGCCGCCTAGTTGTCGCAGTAGATCGGTATTGTCGGAATCTATTTACCAACCATAGGAAGATCGTACATGAGCTCCCGAAGCCATTCTATTTCATTCGTTGCAGCTGCTATAGTAAAAAACCCACTCTATTAAAGAGTGAGAGAGCATAGTCTGCCTCTTCAACTTTCATGATACAACAGCTCCACCCATGGAGAAGATGTATCCTCCCGTGGACCTTTTACTATCTTCTTCTGAACACTAACTTGCATCACTGAAGTCTTCCACCACTACTAGATAACCATTGTAGTGTAATGCAAACTTTTGAGTCTTTTTGATATATCTTATACCTATTTTTATAACTTTTCAGTGGCAAACTTATCAACAGTTCCGTCGGTTCATCTTCTTCTTGAAGATCCATTTACATTTGATATGTTTTTCTTTTTCAGGCAAATTGACTAACACCTAAGGATTATTGAATGTTATAGAGTCAATCTCGTTATTGACAGCCTCCTTCTAGAAGATAACGTCCCTGGTCTTTATCGCCTCATCATAAATAAGTGGACCTGCTTCCACATGATAGGTGACAAAATATTCTCCGAAGTCCTTCGGCCTCCTCAATTTCTTTGATTATGGCTCAACAAGTTCTAGTTCAAACATTGTCTCTTCTATGACAACCTCTGTCATGTTCCGATTCTGTAAAATCGATAATCGTCCCCCGGACGTGATGCCGTGCGAGCATAAGGCTCACCCATACAAGGCCTAGGCATAATGATATATATAGAAACACAACAACAGAGTGCACAAGTTGAAGAACACATAATAAAACGAAGAAATATTCTCTTTATTGATAATGTACATCTTTGTTATAAACTTTTGACTCAAAAGTAAATGGGTGCTGCACGGGCTTACAAGATGGACACAAAATGAGATAGCTGTTGTCACGACCCGCACCCGGTGTAAGGGCACGAGTACGTGGGTACGTCCAGCCTACACCGCAGGATCGGAGATAGAACGCTATCTAGGTCTACAATACTATCTATCTATCTCACACAATATCATATCATAACCTCTCAATGATATATTAACTCCAAAAGGAGAAAAATATGATAATATCTAATAATAATCAATACTTAATAACAATAAAACTAGAGGAAGATAATGACACGATAACAAATAAAAATAAAGAACTCCAAGTCACAACTAGAATACTAAAAACAACTATCAACTCCATCAAGAGTCTAAACAACAACAACGACAAGTATTATCAATAATGCATCCCAAAGTAAGTAAAGCCGAAAACAAATTATGTACCAAAATACTAGGTAGAGATACTAAGATAGCTAGTGTCACCGGCTAGACCTCCCGGTAGTTACTCCTGAACTATAGGGTCCATGGCTTCTACTGCTACCTCCTGCGATCCGTAGTGAGTTGGACACAAGTCCTCCAAATAATCGTCTGAAAAATATATCCAGTCAGGATGGAGCGAGTACGACCCTAACAGTAGTTCCAATACATGGTAGAAACTATAATACTGTAAATAGCAATAACTACATGATGAGATAAACAAATAAAACATCAGATCAGAATAAGCAGTAGAAAATAAATGAGCATATACCATATGGCAATGAGTAATACCGAAAAATAAGTAGACATATATAATGTGGCAATAGAAAAAAATATGGAACAAATACAAGAAAGATTATACTAAACTGACTGTGTATTTGAAGTGCTGCTTTCAATATGTGATCAATCATCCACGATACTATACGATGTCTACAATAGTATGGCTTAATCATACTGGTAAGGTATGATTAGCTATCAAACAATGTCTATGATGGTATGGCTCAATCACATAAGTGATTAGCTATCATACAATGTCTACGATGGCTAAAATGGTTGATCACATATCTATTTAGCACTCTCCCATCCCGACTAGTACAATAGGTCCAAGTCACAACACGTCACGACACGATAATCACGATCCAAGGTCTATAATACGAGCACGATGATTACGGTCTATATAATCAATATGATATACAAGGTAATCACAATAGAGTAACATCTCATGACGGGGATCCACTATATACCAATTTGTGTAGCCATTATGTCAGAAATCAAGTAAGATATAACTAAATACATGCATTATAATAACTATCAAGTAAAAAAACTGTCAGAGAATGTACTCGCCTGTGGTCCAGAGCAATGTATATCAAACAATATCTATCTCGGTGTCTCAAAGACCTAAATATGAAATTCTATGTCATTTGGTGTAACAAAGTGATAAACAAGTTTAAATAAGCTAATTATGGGTTTCTAGGTCAAGACTATGTCATACTAGTTAAACTAGGTCTACACCTTGATTTAGGTTCAAACTACCTATTGAGTTGATGTTTAGAGTCAAACTAGTCAACACTAGTCAATACTAGGTCAAACATATATTTCTAGATCAATTATAGCTACATCTAGATTATACTAACCAATACTAGCTAATATCTTGCTAACATTAGGATACACTAGTTAATACCAAGTTATATCAGCTAATATTAACTAATACTAGTCTATGCTAGGTAACTGGGCCATATTAACTAGTTTATATATATATGATACTTATATCCCGTTACCTTGGCCTAGATTTGGTATTCCAACCAATACCTAACTAATAACTAGTAATACCTTATAATACCCTAACCCCCTCAATACCTAGATATCATATACTAATATCCTAATATCATAACTTGCTAGTATACATATACTAACTTAACACCTAGCTAATCTTAACTGATACTAACCCCCCAACTTTCTCGAATTGCCGGCACTACAAGTCTGTACCTACCTGCAATATACATGAGCAAAGACATGGGTGAACCCAAGCTTGCAGACAATACAAGCACCATTGCACCATAGATCGTTAGCCCCCAACCCACTGTATCAGCAGCAACAATACAAAACTGATACCCAAACAATTACCTACACTCAAGCCTATTACCTTGACCACATTGGTTCATGTGTACCATGTGGTACTAAGGTATCATTCTTTAACCCACATTAACCTTACTTCAATCAGGTACCAGATATCTCAATATTAACCCATTAGTATTGGTGTACCATGATACTACATTAATTAGGTGTGGTATCGAGGTAACACAAATACCAACTCACTATCCTCACTAACATTTCACTCATACCAAGACACAGTTTACCCAAATATCAATACTCCATACTTATTCTCACATTAAGTCACCCATACAATCCCTCAACCCTCGCTACTTGTCTCAACACCAGAACAGACACCCCATTTACACTGCCTGTGCAATAAATATCCCTCAACCTTACACACTGCTGACCCCCAATTACCTGAACACCCCCATCACATATCTGTCTACATCTACTATTCGAGCTCCTCAACTCACCAGACCTGGAATAAAATCCCCAGGTAGTTCCCTGCACCCCACTCCCTGTCACACCCCCTAGTAATAACCCCTTGCTACTCACTGGGTTAACATCCTAAGGATTTTGAACCATTAGTACCTAATATATATATGGATACACCATAGACTTTCCATATACTAATACCACATCCATTACTCACAACCACACATATACCTCTTATACTCATAAACACTTTGAACCTACTTAATACACATGAATATCCATATTAACATGTATCTTAACCTTGAAACCACTTACCTTGACAGACATATCATATCTACTCTAACTGTAACGTTCAACACTCACTCACCTATACTAACTAACTACTGTGATACCCTCACTACTACAGTTACCTCAACTCCCTCACTCATGTACACAGGCCAGTTGCCTATACTCCATACACTAGCCAACTTAACCAAAAGTACCCCTACCCGAGCTTGGACATATATCCACAGTACTTATATTGCATAACCAACCTCTCAAACTCACCTACAAATTCATCCATAACGCAAGACCCTCTGAATTACCACTTGCACATCACATCCTCCCCATCACTTGTGTAATCCCCCTCATTCACATCACCCTGCACTTGGATATTCACCCACATGAAATCCCTGACCTTGCACTGCCTACTCTGACATACAACTATACCATCCTTAACATTCATCACACTACCTAATATTCAACACCTACTAATACCCCTTCACTACACCACTAGGTTACTGATACACCCAGTCACCTGTGTATCACACACCCTTCTACTGATAATCATGTATCAATTCACCCTTCACAAATTACACACTTATCACATAGGCACTCAAACTCTCTCCACTGTGCACCTGCACCAATGTGCACAAAACTTAAATCAAAATATGATATTCACACATACACACACACACACACACACACACACACACACACACCCCTATTCTAGACACTCATAACACCTTTCTGTATATTGCCCTCCAAGCTACTGTCACTGCAAACAAATGCAGATGCACCCGACCATGCTCCCCCCTGGAACAACCTGCCCACTCAAACTGTGAGGACAACAGTATTGCACTGCATCCTCACTCGAGGAAAGTCCCACCATCCTGCAGTACAAGATGTGTGCTGCAAACTCCTCGAGCCTACTCCTGCCTATTGCTTCTACCTGAGTGAAACATCCCTCTCACTGCTCACTGCGGCTATACTATATTGGTCACACACCCACACCTATCACTCTCACACATCAATGAATACCCACGGTTCTCATATACAACAACCACAATATATATATATATATATATATATATATATATATATATATATATATATATATATATATAGACAAAAAAAAGATACCTAAACACTAGTCAAAATTATAAACACTTGGTGTACACACCAAGATACTTACCATAGTGTCATGATACACCCTTAACCATAGTACCAAACCCTCAATATCCAACAAACACTATGTATACATATCAACTTGGGTCTCTAATAGCAAATAAACATATTTACAAACACTCGGTGCACCAAATTCGGATTTATCCTAATTTGGGCACAAATCTCAATGTAGAAGTCACAATAAGGGTCCTATGAACCTAATTCTTCTTTCTATGTGTAGTCCTTAGCTATGGAAGGGTTTCTAATGGTCAAATATAAGAATTATACCTATTAAAAGATGGATTCCCAATAAATTGCTCAATGGACATAATATGGACACAAGACTCAAGCCAATGCTCCCCTCCTCAAGTGCTTCTTACAATCCAAGCTCCTAGCCTCCCATGAAATAGAAATTAAGAGGAATGTGAATTGATTTAGGAATGCATAGGATTGGGGCTTCTTCTCAAATTTGGGGATGAACCAATTAAGAAATAAAGTAGGCTATTAATGAACTAAGAGAGCTTAAATATCCCCTTATTAGGAACGGCCCCTATTCTAGGGTTGTGTGACATCTACAAAGTCTAAAATGCCCTTTATTGCTTGTTACGAAAGAATATTAATTATAAGGATTAACTATATAAGGGTTCTAATCTAGTGAAAGGAATATTCTACTCATACTCTTCAATCTAATGAGTCAAATCATGACTAACCAATTGGTTTCACTAATGGGTCAAGTCAAGTCTAGTTAGGTTCACATAGGTTCCCTAACACTATCCTAACTAATAGGCTAGTCCACTAATAAATATTAAACACAATATATAAAAATATACACAATATATGAATAATGAGAAATGACAAAATATCCCTCTCCCAAATTTAGGTGGTTTAGCTGTTCCATACATTACATCGCATACTAAAACTTCAAAAGATAATAGACCTTTGGGCGAAGCTATCGCCTTGCCACAGAGCTGCATAAAGTATGTACAGGAGCTCCAAGAGATTTATACAAGAGCTCCCAAAACACGAACACGAGTGCATCAAAGTGATAAATCGTTGAAGAATGGCCTTAGCTGTTCGTAGATTCGTCTTGGCTCAGAGAACCTGTTGCAACGAGTGTCAGTATATCGAAATATACCGGTGAGGGTGAGCTAACCTGACTAACCAAATCAACACGGTATTCATGTGAAGCATATAAATTATTATTGTGGTGTTTCTATCTTGCCTTAGTTCAAGTTATAGCATGTAATAGATATGAAATGACTGAAATAAATATGCCATAGTTCGGTGACTTTTACCTACAACGTCGCATCCACCTGCACAAGACTCACCATGTTCTTCCTTGCCAAGACGACATCATTATCTTGAAAAAATAATGCAAACATATTAGGTCATGGTATTACAAAACCACCATGGACACTAGCTACAGTAAGATGGTTACTCGTGCAGCCATGGGTAGCAAGCCCCGCTACACGTTCTTGTGTTACCCGTGCCGGACTTGCTAGCGTAGCTTTTCCAATTTCGCCCGGGACGAATCGGCCCCAGTGCCCCGACAACCGTTCACAGGAACTAAACCTTATGCAAAAGTTGTCTATGACCAAACGATATTTAAAATACTATTTTATCATATCAAGTAATTCAAGACATCATAATAAACATAACTACTTAGCACAGCACGATGGCATAGTCTACATGTTCCAGTTGATCATATTGCACATATATAGTACTTATTGCACAGTTATAGATAAAAATGAATTCTAGCTACAACCGAAAGATAAATAGGCACATACATAGCGGGAAAGCACGCGATAGTGTGATCATTCAATAGTTTAAGTGCGACAAGCATTGAGTGTTCCAAGCCTAACTTATTATCTTGACTTAATTGTTATTATTATGGTATTGTTGATCGGAATGCACGAGTCAGATTATTTAGAGTGAAGACTTGAAAGAAGATTCAGCTAATCGAAAGTAAGGCCACTCATAAGTTGGTTAATTGGGGAAGAGAAATAAGAGATCTTCAAGACCCCGCTAGTGCGTCGCCTACTCGATCACCTGCATGCATCAACAGATGATCAATATTTTCTACCTCGGTCTTCCAGAGTTCGATATGAAATACGAAGTTCAAAGAATGAACTTGTTCTCTAAATTATATAGACAATATTCTAGTTCTCTTACTTGTAGTTTATTCCATATTGCCTGTATTCACCTTTCCAGTTTTCTATTGTATTTACCTGCTTGTTTTAGCTATATTTTTATTTTCTAATTACTTATGCATCTTGTATTCTTTTCTATTACTTGTCATATATTCTCTACCATGTATTTGGATCTGCTTTCAGAGTTTTGTACTTTGCTCCAATCCTGGCTGGATAATATTTTTCAGATGACTTCTTAGAGGACTTGTGTCCCACATATTACAGACCACGGGAGGTTGACGGTGCGGACTTGGACCCAGTAGCTCAGGAGTGATTGCCGGGAGGCCTAGCCGGAATCACTAGTTATCCTAGTTAGTTTTCATTAGCATTATGGTACCATATTTGTTTTCGGCTTATACATTGAGACTTTGTGGTTGTTGTTGAGTTGGATGTTGTTGATGTTTAGATTTTGTAGTTATATTAGACTTCTTTGATATCTTATCGTGCTTTAGATTTGTGATTGCGTATTTATTACTATCATTATTATCATATTGTCATCCTTCTTGGAGTTGAGATATCATTGACATGTTATATATTACTGTGTGATATTGATAGTTAGTTGACCTAGACAACGTTCTACCGCTGATGCTGTGGCGTAGGCTGGACATACCCACGTACTCGTGCCCTAACACCGGGTGCAGGTCGTGACACAAGATTTATTAAAAGAAGATGCAGAACAAAACCCTTGTCGGGATGGTAAAGATCAGCGTTGCTCAAAGCAAGATTTGTTCTCTTTCAACGTTCTGCTCCTAGGAACAACCAAGTTCAATTGATAATCTTCTGGAACGCTTCCTTGTCACCTTTGTGATGAACTCGAACAGACAAACACCTTGGACACAACTTCGTGGATGGTTAGCGGCCACTGCGAGTCCTAAAGATAGCAGAAACCCTCTCTCCTTTTTTCTCTTGTATATTTATAAAAGAGCAAAGAAGAGACTATTTATAGGGAGATGGGAAAACCCTAACCTTAATCCAGGCTCCGCCCACAATCCTCAAAGATTAGGCTCAATGAAAACAAAATTCCAAAAAGATAAGGAACAATTTAAATTGATTACCTATCACGATTGACCTCTCAGCACAATATGCGCATATTCAGTACAATCTGTGCAGTCGCATAGGCTCTCAGGCCATGGAGGCTCACAGATCGCATAGGCTCCCAGAATGTGCACTTGCGAAACCACGCACCCACTGCTCCCGTGCAGCAACCGCGCAAAAAAGAGTGCACGAAAATGATACTAATTATTACTGTGTCCTAGTATATTTTGTAGTGCACATTTCATGTCGATTCCTTCGATATAGATAAGATTCAAGCATGTGCAAAAATAGTCAAGAGTATGTTGTTATAATTTTGTAGTGGCATTTGGGATCTTTCCAGGGCCCGCATCCATGTCATTAGAGGTTGATTATGATAAAAGAGGCCACTAACTACAAAAGGAGGCACACTAATTTGTCCCTTTAGAGAAGATGGTCTTAGTAAATTGGCCACCTACCTACTGATAAACTAGGTCCACTGGCTAACAAAATTTTGGTAGTGTTATATGACTACTTTCTCATCCTCAGCATCTTCTTCCTCCAAAGGCTTTATCTTCTTGCTTTGGATGGGAAGACCCATGCCTCTGGTCTTGTTTGATAGAGGTCTTTCTGGCATTTGTGGTCTCCCTTCTCTAAAAATTCCATGAAAATGCATCACAACAAAAGAAAAATTATTCAGTGGGTCGGACTCACCATATGATATTGACGAGGTCTTGTTTTTCTCCTATAACAGTATGACAGATTATCATGCTGTTTGTTCTTTCTATGACGTATCATGCTGTTATTTGAGAAGAATATTACTTCATCACTGTCACGTGGTGAGACCGAAACACTGAATAGTTTTTCCAAACAAAGAACTCACATGGATGACAATTGACATATGCAGCTTGAGATATGCGGATGTGGGTTTCTTTCACCTGTGAACTGCCTTCACGCTAACACACATACTCCTTAGTCTCAGCTTTTGCTGTCTTTTTTTTTTTTTGTACCCCACCTTAAAAAGAAACAAAGGAAAAGTTCTGCACTCTATAAAAACTATTCATACAAGGGGTCTGGAATAGCACAGTACAACTCATGACTCGATGTAGTGCTGCCATTTTGCAAATTTGTTCTGCAACTCTGTTAAGGAAATGAAAGTAGAGTTTTTTAATGTTAGGAATGAGGATACGTGAATCGTGGTAAAACGCTAGATAACATCTGACAACTCCTTGATTGCCTGTTAAAAAAGATTTTCTTTGTCCTTCAGATCGGTTCGATTTTTATGTTGGATTTTAGTTGGAATGCAGAAGTTTTACGCTAGATACCCTTTGCTTCATTCTAGACTCTTCTTCTTTGATACAATCAAAGTAGTAACTGCACCTTTCTGCAATGTCATGGACAGTTTCGAAGTTCAAGTGAGACTGATAATTCAAGTGAAACTTTGTCATAGTTGTTGTATTCTTTTGCATAGGGAAAAAAAAAATAAAAAAAAATCAATGTAGCAAAATTAATTTATATTAAATTAATACAAACGAAATAAGTTTACTTAAATAAAAAATAAAGAAACAGAAAACAGACGCAGCTGACACGTGTGTATATCAAAAGGCAAATGTTGGCCCCAACCTGGGCCCACTGCTCAATTTCTGCCAACCGAGTTGGCCGCCAACTTGGTTGGCGGAATTTGGACAGTGGAGCCCGCGGGTTGGGATGGTTTGGTTAGGTTTGGTTTGGTTTGGTTTGTTTTATGATTTTTTTGATTTAGTTTATTTTTGGAATTTGGTTTAAGAAAATTTACTTTAACGAAATAAAATTTAAATAAATTAATTGTAAAGAAAAATTTAGAAAAAAATTTTAAAAAAAAGAAATGGTTTGGTTTTTTTAGAAAATTGTAAAAAAAAAAAAAATTATGTTTGCAATGTTTGATAAGAAAAAAAAACTAAATAAAGAAAGAAAAAAAATAGTATTTTTTGTGTTCTCTAAGGTTTAGTTTATTTTAATGGTTTAGTTTTTTTTATATGAAAAATAAAATAAGAAGACTAAGTAAAGAAGAAAGACAAATAATAGGTTGGGGAATGATTTGGTTTTTATTTGGGTTTAAAATTGGGTCTGGGTCTATGGATTGGTGTTGGTTTATGTTCAACGGCTATTTCACAACCGCTCTTTCAACGGCTCTTTTATTTTTTCAACGTTCATATCCAACGTTCGTTTCGAAGTTACCTATATAAATCCAGTATTTGTTTCATATCAGCATATCAAACATTGCAAATTTTTCTATTGACTATGAATTTTTATTGCTACATATTTATCTATCTAATTGTATAAATTTAGTTAGTAAGGAAGCATGAAAATTTATTCTTGAAGTTAATATACAATCACCGTATATTAATATTTTTGTGATTCCACCACCACCACCATCAAGAATTAGTAGTGCTCATAGTTCTTCTCACCAAGTTATTTCATTTACTGAAGAAAAACATAGAGTAGATGATGGTAATACCGAAGATGAAAATAGTGACCATTTAATAGAAAATATAGATGATGAACTTGATGATAATGTTGATAGTTTGAACAATTTATTCATTGGAAGAGAATTTATGAATCGTCATACATTTAGAAGTTTTATTAGTGATATAGCAATTGCAAAAAAAAAATTGTTGCTTGGCTGCTAGAAACAATGCCAGTAAAATTGTATATAAATGTAACGTTTCTAGTTGTAATTGGAGAGTGTATGCTAAAGCCATTGACAACGACGAAATATTCGTTATTAGTACGCTAGAAAATGTACCTTCTTGTTTAGGTGGACTTACAACGAAAAATCATCCATTAGCGATAACTATAGGGATTAAGAATAAAATTATTTGTTTCAAGACAGCAAAACTATATATATATATATATATATATATATATATATATATATATATATATATATATATATATATACTCATATGTTCAGTTGGGAATATACAACAGAAACAAGACAACTATGTCTCAAATCTCTCTCCTCCATCTCTAAACAACTCTGTTGAAATTTTTAATTTTTTTTTCTCTAGTCAAAGCCAAGTTTAGATCGTTCTTTCGAAGCTGTATGCAGTGATGGAAAGTCGGTAGCTACAAAATTTTATTTTTAGAAAAAATTCGAAAAAAAATCTGCACATAGACTTCAAATAATCTCTTAGGATAATGTTTCGTATACGACTTTTTCAGTAGACCGGTAACACTAAATCTTTTCATTGTTGTTTGTTATTCTGGTACATGAAAAGAAGAATTTTTTTTTTCTAACAATCTAATATATTATTATTAATGTTTACATATTCTGTTTAAAAGTTCTTAAAATTAAATCTCGTCTTAATACAAAATTCATATTGATAAAGTCTAGCTTACTGTTGAATAGTAACAAATAGAAAAAAAAAAAAACTTTAAGTCTTTGAAACAGAAAAATGTTGTTAAATATAGTTGGTGTTAACATTTTTACATATAGTTACTGTTAACAACACAATTTTATATACTGCCAAAATATTTGTATATAATTTTGTTAGATAGAATTTATATAGAATTTGTTAACATTTTGTTAAGGTTAAATAATACTATTAATATTGTCGAATTCGAGTGACCCTTGTGGTTATCGAAAATAGCCATAAGAGTCATATCTAGATGGTAGAAGATCTGTGGATCGAGCCACATGACGTATTATTCCTTCCATTTATAAAAAAAAATGATGGGAATTGGAGACAGTGGACCCAAAAAACATCCAATACAGCGTGACAAAGTCCCGAACATTACACCGGATATTACTTCTATTTATAAAAAAAATGATGGGAGTTGGGTACAGTGGGCACAAAAAGCATGTAATGCCAGCGTGCACAAAGTCCAAAGCATTATGTCAAGCATCTAAAATATATACCGTTTAAAAAATATAGTTATATATAACTATGTATATAATACAATTAACATTTTGTTAAGTGTACACAGTAATCAAATTCTGGTTCCATTTTTTTTTATAATCATGAACCGTGTAATAGAATATATATATATATATAGAGAGAATAAGGGAGGTGAGATGGCACCTCACTCCCAAAACAAGGGTGGCGGTGACGTGGCACAATTCCAACAACACATTTTATAATTGGCAAATTGCACTTAACCCCCTCCCCTCGTTTGTGTGGTTGTGATTGTGCCACATCACCGCCACCCTTGTTTTGAGAGTGAGGTGCCACCTCACCTCCCTTATTCTCTATATATATATATATATATATATATATATATATATATATAGAGAGAGAGAGAGAGAGAGAGAGAGAATAAGGGAGGTGAGATGGCACCTCACTCTAAAAACAAAGGTGGCGGTGACGTGGCACAATCTCAACCACACAAACGAGGGGAGGGGGTTAAGTGCAAATTGCCAATTATGAAATGTGTGGTTGAGATTGTGCCACGTCACCGCCACCCTTGTTTTTAGAGTGAGGTGCCATCTCACCTCCCTTATTCTCTACATATATATATATATATATATATATATATATATATATATATATATATATATATATATATATATAACAAGTTCTAAATTTACATTCTATTCAGCACAATATTGTTTTATATATCGATATAAAGACTATTATAATTTGTGACATTAGGGATTGTTTAAACTTTCTAGTTAAAAAAAAAATAGTTTAGTCATATTGCAAAATCTCTTTGAATCTAACTTTGTAAGTAAATATTAGTTTAGGTACAAACCGAAATGTTCCTTCTTACAAAGAGTGTAAATAGTCCTAAAATATACGGTATTTAAGAGTTATCGAACCACCGCTTGCTAGGATCCGGCCCCTACAATTAATCTAAGTTGACCAACACTTGATAGACTAAAGATTTGTTAAGGTTGAGTAGCAAAACTCATTCAAACTATTACTCTAGTACTCTAGGCAGTTGTATTGATTCAATACGCTTTTATTGTAGAACTTATAGATTGTCATTTTTTACAATGGCTGAAAAAGATGATTCTTCTAGTGTCATGCGTGAAAAGTTCAATGAATATTATTTTAAGAGGTGGCAGTGTCAGATGAGGTTTTGACTCACTACTCTAGGACCTATATTAGCAATTAATTGAACCATATATGTGACAAATAATTCTGATGAAACCGCGAGTCTGACGTAGGAATAATCGAATCATCTAGCTTAGTTAAACTAAAATTTCTAAGGAAATAGATTACTATTACTTTCACAGAATTCTAAGTGCTTCGTCTGAGTCATTATATGACATATTCTTTGAATATAAAATCGATAAAGAACTCTGGGATGCATTGGAAAAAGAATATAATTGTAATGATGCTGGAATAGAAAGATTGATTCCTCCTCATTCAATATATATGTATTTTATGGTAGAAAACAAACCTATGAATGACAAAATCTATGAATCCCAAAATATCTTAAACACACTCAAGCCAAAAGTAAAAATTTCGCTAATGATCATAAGACAACATGCTTGATAGATAAGCTTCCTCCTTGGTCTGTTTATGTTAGAGAACTTATCCATAATAAATAAACCCTTACTTTGTACAAGTCTTAAATGACATTAGAATAGAAGAACAACTTAGTTTAAGTCTAAACCTAAGACTGGGTCTAAGATTAAGGTAAACCTTGTAAAAATAAGAGTAAATCTAGGTCTAACCATCACAAGCCCAAGAGGAATTTTTCCAGGAAGATTTTTTAGCCTCATCACTAGAACCATCAAAATCGGTAAAACTATAAATCTAGAAATTCTAGTTAGACTCTGGATCAATTTTTTTTTTTTTGCTTAGTTTGCGAAAGAACAAACCATTTGTCCTTCAACTATTTTGTCACACCCCAGATCCAAAATATTGGAGAGTGGGAGAATGACTCAGCCAACCACACCTTGCGGAATACCGAAGTAACTCGCAATGTGTTAAGGTTGTCTAGAGACAAAGGGTGCACACTACAATTAGGTCTCCTAGGGTCAAAAACTTTTATATCTCAATCATTCAAACAAGTAGCAATAATATAGAATATCTCAGAATAAGCAGTAAGGCATCCAAAATATCGCATCAGAATGTTCTCAGAGATATAGCAACACAAAATGATATGTCAGATACAAGATCAAAGTATACATGACAATATATATATATATATATATATATATATATATATATATATATATATATTACATTCATGTAGGGAATAGTATCCAGATTTGTCGGCTAACAGGTGCCGGTTTGCTAAACGTCCAAAGAATATAGTTCAAATAAGAACCCACTCATGTCCCTCAGCATCCATCCTTCGAGTCCGTGCCATCAGTGAGGGGAAAGTAAGATTGATCCTGAGGTACTGGCTCTAAACCTGGCCATGCAAAATCAGTGGGGTCAGACCCCAAATAGCAAGTATCACAAAGGAAGCACGAAATGAAGAAATAAAATCAGTTCTATAATATGAGATGCATGAGCCAACAATCAATGGCATATATCCCATATATGACATGGTATGCCCACCCCTTCACCAAACAAGGACATGGAGTGCCCTAATACATCAGGATAGAATACGTTCCCTGATTATGGTCAAGCTAAAATAACTATGCTTCATAGTTTCAGTCCACATCCTATCGTAAAATAACAGCGCAACCCAACAACTAAATAAGGATATGAGTTGAACCATCATGCCACCACAGTCTGTGTCCCTAATTCTACTTTACAGATGGCACAATACACAATCAGAGAAACAATATAGGAGAAATGATATAGCTTCAGTCCATGGATTATCGTAACACAACAACGCAATCCAACATTCAAACAAGGACATAGGTTAAATAATCATCCATGATAGTCCACTTTTTTGGATAGGCATATATTATAAGCAATTTAAACGGCCAATAATGTATTACAGCTTGATATGTGATCTCTGGGTTATCCTAGTAACGCAATATATAAGTATCTTCAGATCGTGCCCTAATCGAGCATGGCTGGCCGAACTAATGATATACGAGCAAGAATACATGCATATGATGCACTGGTCCCTTGCAAAGGCACTGAGCTAATTAATGATTAGTGGGTTCCAGGCTTTCTATAGAAAAGATACTAGCTCAGTCATATAATTAGATCAGATATTGCACTCTACTAGTGCGGATGATATACAATATCCATGGTGGCCATCCTTTACGCCCAACTAATTTAGGGTGGCTCGACATGCACGATCTCGAGATACCGTTCCCTCCTAATACTCTACAAATTGAGTTGACTAGTTAATCCTAGGTTAATTAGAATCTCATATCGTGGTCACATGAATATTCCTTCTTAGATGTCATACTATAAGTACGGGAACTCTTGATACGAACCCATATTGTCACTCGAGAGTTAAATTTGGATTCACTCAAGTGTGGTGCAAAAATCAGTATTATCTAGCCACGACTAAAGTCACTGTCCAACGACCAGATCAGTGCATGGAAAAAATTACATATATCATGTAGCAAGAGTATGTGGCACAACGTCTCACTATATATATATATATATATATATATATATATATATATATATATATATATATATATATATATATATTAATTAGCACTTTCGGTACGATCAAGTGTATCAACACGGATACAATAGTCAGGGCAAGAATAAGTTCTAGTATCAGGATCATGGACAAGTTATCAAGTAGCAAGTTATTCAGGACATGAAAGTTAAGCACTGGTCACTTTAATTGTCACTTCATTATATCGATAGATGAGAATAAGAGTAGTGCGAGAACTCCTCGAGATTAGATCTATAATTCTTAAACCAAACAAGGACCCGGGATTGCAGACCTTCCCCTGAGTAGAACTACTTCCCTTATTCTATCCAATATATAATAAAGCGATCAAGAAAAATTAGCAAGTATGTGCATATAAGGCCACATCTACAGGGCTCATGTCAGGTACTCAATCAAATTTGGCACATGGTCATATCTGGGTCATACAAGTCATTCCTAAGTTTAACACATAGCATTGCAATCACTCAACAAAACAAAAATATTAAACCAAGCAAGTGTCCAACATATGCAGAAGGCAATAGGCTGCATGTTGTCTAGGCCGCATGGATGTCAAGGCCACATGCATTCGAGGCCGCATGCAATCGAGACTGCATGGGCGGGGCAAGGTCCACTCCTCGGGACGAGTGCCGAAGTGATGGCCCATAAATGTAACTCGAAAAAGTGACATGCAAATAAAGTGTGTCAGAAGAACAAGACAAAATCATAAAAAGATGAGCCAATGCAGTGTTGAGTCATGCTTTCAAAGAAAGAGGAACGCATAGTTCGAGGCCGCATGTTGTCCTTGGCGACATGCTCCTCTGGGCCGCATGGATGACATGGACTTTGAGAAATTTATTAGTTCAAGTTTCATGCATTTGGCCAAGGGACACATGTGCGGATTTCAGTCATGCGTCCAACAAGATGGTCGTATGCTAACTTTGGAGCGAGAAGTCCAGGCCACATGCTGAATGGGCCGTATGGAGCTCCTTCGTCCCAGAACAACAGGTTTTGGCCATGGAAGCTCCGAACACCTAAATTTTGTTTCTTTTATGGGAAACTCAAACGAAGTTCAAATCCAACAAAGTAAAGTTCTAACTACTCATAATTAAATGCTCATCAACATGGAACAATAAGTTTTTGAAAATAATAAGTTTTAAGCAATCAAAACCCAAGAAAACTCAAGAACACACAAAAAGCTTTAAACTAAAAAAATGCATATCTACACTAATTCATCCACCAAATCCGAAAATACCAAGTTTTAAACATGTGGAGAATCATATAGCAAACATAATGGACTCACAAAATAGAAAGTTTCTCCATTTTTATGCAAGGTGTACTTGCCTATGGAGGGAGAGAGAAAACGTAAGAGAGAGAATAGAAAAGAAATAATGAGAAGAGAGAGAGAGAGAGAGAGAGAGAGAGAGAGAGTTTTGGTTTATATAGGGAGGATTTGGGTTCACTTGACCAATGGTTCAAGTCATGACCAAGCCTTGATCTCAAAATAAACCAAGACCCAAACTCTACCAAAAAATAGTCCAGCCTCCAACCAACCTGACAATAATGTCAGCAAGTAAGAATACATTTCAAATACGTATATCGAAAATGGGGAGTGACATCTCTACCCACCTTAAAAAAAAATTGTCCTCGGAATTCAAGCTCAAGGCTCGCTAGAGATATCAAGACAAGCAACAAACTAACTACAAGCAAACTACTCATATATATATATATATATATATATATATATATATATATATATATATATATATATATATATATATATATATATATATATATATATATATATATATATATAAGCAATTACAATTAACACATATAATGAAGCAAAGCAACATCTCTTCACATGAGTGCTTGTCGATCACGGAATAAAAGATGTAAAGGCATATGAAGGAAATATACCTTATGAGTCGAATCTGTACCAACTCCAAGATTGAATATCGTCCTCGCGCTCCCACGTCGACTCCCCCAAGGAGTGATGACCCCAAGCAACACGAACAAGGCGGATAGTCCAGTTCTTGAATACCTTCTCTCTCTGATCCAAAATGGACACAGACTATTCCTCGTAAGTTAAGTTGGTACCAACGACTAACTCGGAGTGGTCGAGGACATGACTAGGATCCGGGATATACCTACACAACTGAGATATATGAAATACATCATATACTTCATAAAGAAAAGATGGAAGGGCAAGACGATAAGCAATATCCCCTACCCTCTCGAGAATATTGAACGGTCCTACATATCACAGACTAAGCTTCCCGCGAACCCCGAATCCGATGACTCTACGGATAGGCAAAATTCGTAAAAATACTTGGTCCCGACAGAAAACTCTAACGTCCTACGATGCTGACCTGTCCAAAGACGATGACGATCTTGTGCAACCCGAAGTCGCTCCCTGATCTGCTTAACCACTTTAATCGTTTGAGTGATCATTTCAGGCCCCAACATTTTTCGTTCGCCAATGTCATCCTATGCCAAGGGTGATATACACTTTCTTCCATATAATGCCTCGAAGGGAGCCATTTATATGTTGGCATAATAACTATTTTTGTATAAGAATTCCACTAAATGAAGATGATCATCCTTGGATCCACCAAAGTCTAAGGTACAAGACCGTAACATATCTTCCAAAGTCTGGATTGTCCTTTCTGATTGCCCATCTGTCTGGGGATGATACGTGCAACTGAATCTTAATCTGGTACCCAAACGTTCGTGCAAACTTCTCCAGAAATGAAATATAAAGCGAGTATCATGATCTGATACTATACTTGCTAGAACTCCGTGCTGCTTCATTATCTCCCGCATATACATATCTGTTAAATGTTCTGTGGACTGTCCCACTCGAAAGGGAAGAAAATGTGTCACTTTCGTGAGTCAATCTACTATTACCCAAATATATCACGAATAGTAGAAGATCTCAGTAAACCAGTCACAAAGTCCATCATAATGTGTTCCTACTTCCACACTGGAATAGACAGTGGTTGTAACAATACTGCTAGCCTTTGCTGCTCTGCCTTTATTTGCTGGCACACGAGACATCGTAAAACAAACCGAGCTATCTCTCTTTTTATTTCGTTCCACCAAAAATGCTGCTTGATATCATGGTACATCTTCGTGTCTCCCGAATGAATAGAATATTGGAAATTGTGTGCCTCGGTCATCACTTCCTGTATGATATCTCAACTTGGCACACAAAGACGATTTCCAAACCTGAGTGTTTTGTCTTCCTGAATCCTTAATTTCTTCCTAAGACCTGACTCATATTCTGTCCTAAGGTTCTGAATCTGGGAATCTTCCGCTTGAGCTGACTTAATCCACTCCACCAAAGTTGGCTATATCTGAAGACTGGCTAACACTCTCGTCTCTTGAGATAACACCACCTTGATGCACATCTCTTGAAGATCCTCTAGAATGTTGACACAAAGTGGTCACAGTCAACCTGATTCTGATAATCGTCAAACATCATATCAAAACACAGATGAAGCAGATACTTGATGCAAAGATAATAAACTCCATCAGTACTAAAGACAGACTCTACAATAGCTATTGGTTTCTATTCAAATATAATCTTTTATTTATTTGATTCTAGGACTGATGTAAGCTGAGTCGCACTAGCAAATCCCAAGTACCTATACCCAGATACTTAGTTCACTCAAATGAACCAAAGAACCTGTAAACCCCCCTGAATTTTCAAAATTATTAAATCTTGGATTTTTCCCAATTTTCTGGAATTTTCTGGGAATTTTCTGAAATTAAAATCAGGGTTTTGAATTATTACATAATTTTTAATTGATAATAAACAACATTAAAATAGTGTGAAAATAATATTTTTGGGTGTAAAATGGAAAACTGGACTTAGGGCAATTTTTCTGGAATTTATTGGACCCCGGATCTATTTTTAATCACCTAAAAACTATTTTTATTAATTAATTAATTATTTTATTATTATTTATTTATTTATATTCATTTTTATTTTTATTTTCGGGCCGCCCCGGCCCATTGGGCCGCGGCCCAGCCCGCTAGCCAAGCCCGGCCCAGCTCCCTCGCGGGTCGGGTCGGATCCGCCAACCCGACCCGTCCGCCCGGAGACCCGTTCTCCTCCCCAGCCCCGTCCCCGCGTCGTGCGGCACCTCCGCCGCGTCCGGCGCCGCTCCGCCCGCTCGAGCCCACGTCCACCCGCTCGGCTCCGCCTCCCCCGCTCGGCTCCGCCTCCCCCGCCGCAACCGCCTCCTCCACCGCCTATATAATCCCCGCCCACTTCTCCTCCGATTCCCCGAACCGCCACCGCCACCACCCGCTCAGGCCCGCCACCGAGCTCCGCCGTGCCGACTACCTCGCCTCCCCCAGCCACCCACAGCTCCTCCTTGCCTCGCCGTGCCCGCGGACCGCCGCCCCCTTCTTCTCCAGCGTCGACGTCGACGAGCAGCAACAGCAGCAGCTGTTTCAGCCGCCTCCGCCGGAATCCGGCGCCGCCCGGCCGCCAGCATCCCCGCCTCACCTCGGCGAACCACCCCCCACCCTCGCCGGCGCACCTCCGGCACTGCCCCGCCGTCCACGGCCAGAAAATCCCAAAACCCTAACCCTAGCCCTAATTCCCAATCCCCGTGTCCGACACGAGTCGGACACGACGCGACCCTGATTTTCGGGTCCCCTTCAGGTACGTGTAACTTTCGCCTCGTAGCTCTGTTTCCATTTCCGCAAATTGCGTTGTGAAGCCTGTATGACCCTCTCGGTGTCCGGACAAACTGTTCGGGGCACCGCGTCCTGTGGTGATCGCACACCGCGATCCAAAAACAGGAAAAACCAGACCCTGTTTCACCCCGGAACTGAGTACGTCCCGCCAAACGGGACGACTTGGTCGCGCACGGTCTTCACAGATACGTGCGCAGCGTCGATACGGACGTGTGAGATTTCGCGGAAGCTGATTCGGGTGTGCGTGCACACCGGAATCAACGCGTATCCGCGGACATCGCCCCGTATCCGCATTTTCTGCAATTCGCCCTAACTTCTTGTACACTCGTCGGATCGAGACGAAACTTGCGCCATCAGACTCGTAGCGATACGCTGGTCCTGTGGGTCAAGTTTGGTTCGATTCTGAGAACGTTGACGAAATCGCGTGTCGTGGGGCCCACAAGCCCCGCTCGACGGGCGATTTCGTGATCGGCTCATCGGAATCCAAATCTGGAAGTTCCGTTGGGTTCGTATCAGCGTTCCTGACCTGTTGACACTAAGTTTGGTGAATTTGGAGACTTTTGACCCGGACACGTTTTTCGGTGCAAAGCGGGCCCAACGGCGGACCTCGTTTTGATCCGAAACTGCCGTTTTTGCCCTTGTCTCCAAATTGGACCCAAGGACAGGCGTTTCTAGCTATTTGACATCTTCTGAGCATAATGGTAATGTCTATTTCAGCTTTTGGACTCATCTGTGGAAACTTTCCCTAGAACATTAAACAGATCCAAACATCAGGCAAGTACCTGCACTTCAAGTTAATCTTTATATTGTGATAATTAAATTCCCTGCTCTACTAGTACTCTTGCTGATTACACCTAGTGTTAGAAATATTGAATTTCATGTCTTGAATATTGGTAGTTCCTGTCTTGTTTTTCATGTCGGGTGGGAGAATACCTAGAAGGCATGTAGTTTACCCTTTCCCCTGGATTGACTAATAGCTGTTGGTACACGACTGTCCATCAGCCGGATCTCGATTGAATTGTCTAATAGCCGTTTATGACGGCCGGATTAGCCTTATAAACCCCTACATGCCAACTATGTATTCTAAAAACAAACACAAGTTCACACAGATAGTTCTGGTCATGTTATATTTCTTGCTGGCTATTGTAGTTTCATTTCCTGTTTCATTTATTTCAGTTTCTCATATTCCTGTTTACAGCTAACTCTGAGATAATAATGTTCTGCTAATGCTGTTTCTCAACATGATATCCAATATTTAATTGTCATAATTATTTAGTTTAATCTTGATGTGCACTGTGTACTTTGCTCCTTTCCTGACTGGATACGTTGTTTAGGCGATGATGAGAACCTTGCCCCTACCTATTATGGACCCTATGAGCCAGCAGGTGATACCGTTGCAGAGCCAGTTCCCGCACAGGAAGCTACTCCTGCTGAGTAGTTAGCAGTAGTTATCTTAGTTTTGCTCTTTATCTTATTTAATCGGGTTTGTCCCCGATTTATTTTGGAATTTCTGTACTAAACATTGGAATCTGTTGTTACATTTATTTCCAGTTGCAAATCTTGAGTTTCATTTCTCCTTATTATCTTGCCCATGTTGTTGTGAATGAGCTAGTTAGTAAATCTGGACTTGACCTAGACAGCGTACTACCGCCGATTCTGCGGCGTAGGCTGGACGTAACCACGCACTCGTGCCCGAATTTCCGGGTGCGGGTCGTGACACGTTTTTATGGTGGCCCATGCAGGTCAAACGACTAAATTGTTCGGTTTCAACTTAGGGACCGAACAGGCCTGCAATAAGATTGAGGATTTTAGGAAAGCTCATCCACTTGATTGAATCGTTCTTGATATTCATATCGCCTTCGAATCATTTTATTGACTTGCATCCTGCCTTGATTCCTGTGCGCCTTTATCGTTTATTTTTGGATGCAGGATCTACTAGCAAGCGACGAGGTTCCTACAAGATCACCACGAGATGCTCTACCAGCATAACCATGGAGAACGCGCAGACTCTTAGAGTCACTAATGCGCGTAAGTGATTCGTAGATACCGTTCCTAGTATTGTTTAGCCGTGCCTATTGGTTCGTGACCTCAGCCCCAACCTAGTAATTTTAAACTTGCTAAATAACCTGGTATGCTTTTAAAATTTGATAACTGTTTTAGAGACTTTTTGCTATTGTGCTTATTTTGTGTTATTTTGTTAACTTCAATAATTTTGCACCTCCTTTTCATCATCATCTAGCGCACTTAAATTTTGCTGGACTCGACATATGCTGCTATTTTATAGCTTAGTTTTGCAAGCTCACCCTTTATCGGGCTTGTTCATGACACATGTATTATTGAGGCCTGATCAACCCCACTAATACAAGTGTCTACTCAGAATCAGTGTACTACGGTCTGATCAACCTTAGTGCATTTTGATTCGCACTTCGCACGACTACCTTACGTGGATTGAGAGATATAGTGACTAGTATACTTGCCCCTAAATGTGTCCGAGCATATCGTATCAGTTACATAATTATACTGATACGAGCATGCGGATAAATGATTACCAGAATAGGATCTCAATCCATAACCGCCTGACAATCCCCATTAGAATTCTTTAAACGTCTTGATCCCTATACCTCTGTTCTACCACCTCGCCCTTAAACTCTTGATCCTCGTCTTCCCTTACTTCGGAAAGACAAAATCCTGTGTTTGGTATGAGTTTGATTGTAGTGCTAGATGATAACCCTTTATGACTAGGCAATACCCTAGGTGATGTGTTTTGTGTTACAGACTAAAAGATTCAATACCATGATTTATTAAGTTGAGACCTAGCCTTACTAGTTGTACAGCCTTAGATGATATATGGGTAAAATTCTAAGTTGGGTAGTGACCGCAATCAAGTGAGATTGGACAGAGAGAACCCTGCTATAATTTTAAATTTCGAGGACGAAATTTTTGTAAGTTGGGTAGGTTGTAAACCCCCCTGAATTTTCAAAATTATTAAATCTTGGATTTTTCCCAATTTTCTGGAATTTTCTGGGAATTTTCTGAAATTAAAATCAGGGTTTTGAATTATTACATAATTTTTAATTGATAATAAACAACATTAAAATAGTGTGAAAATAATATTTTTGGGTGTAAAATGGAAAACTGGACTTAGGGCAATTTTTCTGGAATTTATTGGACCCCGGATCTATTTTTAATCACCTAAAAACTATTTTTATTAATTAATTAATTATTTTATTATTATTTATTTATTTATATTCATTTTTATTTTTATTTTCGGGCCGCCCCGGCCCATTGGGCCGCGGCCCAGCCCGCTAGCCAAGCCCGGCCCAGCTCCCTCGCGGGTCGGGTCGGATCCGCCAACCCGACCCGTCCGCCCGGAGACCCGTTCTCCTCCCCAGCCCCGTCCCCGCGTCGTGCGGCACCTCCGCCGCGTCCGGCGCCGCTCCGCCCGCTCGAGCCCACGTCCACCCGCTCGGCTCCGCCTCCCCCGCTCGGCTCCGCCTCCCCCGCCGCAACCGCCTCCTCCACCGCCTATATAATCCCCGCCCACTTCTCCTCCGATTCCCCGAACCGCCACCCGCCACCACCCGCTCAGGCCCGCCACCGAGCTCCGCCGTGCCGACTACCTCGCCTCCCCCAGCCACCCACAGCTCCTCCTTGCCTCGCCGTGCCCGCGGACCGCCGCCCCCTTCTTCTCCAGCGTCGACGTCGACGAGCAGCAACAGCAGCAGCTGTTTCAGCCGCCTCCGCCGGAATCCGGCGCCGCCCGGCCGCCAGCATCCCCGCCTCACCTCGGCGAACCACCCCCCACCCTCGCCGGCGCACCTCCGGCACTGCCCCGCCGTCCACGGCCAGAAAATCCCAAAACCCTAACCCTAGCCCTAATTCCCAATCCCCGTGTCCGACACGAGTCGGACACGACGCGACCCTGATTTTCGGGTCCCCTTCAGGTACGTGTAACTTTCGCCTCGTAGCTCTGTTTCCATTTCCGCAAATTGCGTTGTGAAGCCTGTATGACCCTCTCGGTGTCCGGACAAACTGTTCGGGGCACCGCGTCCTGTGGTGATCGCACACCGCGATCCAAAAACAGGAAAAACCAGACCCTGTTTCACCCCGGAACTGAGTACGTCCCGCCAAACGGGACGACTTGGTCGCGCACGGTCTTCACAGATACGTGCGCAGCGTCGATACGGACGTGTGAGATTTCGCGGAAGCTGATTCGGGTGTGCGTGCACACCGGAATCAACGCGTATCCGCGGACATCGCCCCGTATCCGCATTTTCTGCAATTCGCCCTAACTTCTTGTACACTCGTCGGATCGAGACGAAACTTGCGCCATCAGACTCGTAGCGATACGCTGGTCCTGTGGGTCAAGTTTGGTTCGATTCTGAGAACGTTGACGAAATCGCGTGTCGTGGGGCCCACAAGCCCCGCTCGACGGGCGATTTCGTGATCGGCTCATCGGAATCCAAATCTGGAAGTTCCGTTGGGTTCGTATCAGCGTTCCTGACCTGTTGACACTAAGTTTGGTGAATTTGGAGACTTTTGACCCGGACACGTTTTTCGGTGCAAAGCGGGCCCAACGGCGGACCTCGTTTTGATCCGAAACTGCCGTTTTTGCCCTTGTCTCCAAATTGGACCCAAGGACAGGCGTTTCTAGCTATTTGACATCTTCTGAGCATAATGGTAATGTCTATTTCAGCTTTTGGACTCATCTGTGGAAACTTTCCCTAGAACATTAAACAGATCCAAACATCAGGCAAGTACCTGCACTTCAAGTTAATCTTTATATTGTGATAATTAAATTCCCTGCTCTACTAGTACTCTTGCTGATTACACCTAGTGTTAGAAATATTGAATTTCATGTCTTGAATATTGGTAGTTCCTGTCTTGTTTTTCATGTCGGGTGGGAGAATACCTAGAAGGCATGTAGTTTACCCTTTCCCCTGGATTGACTAATAGCTGTTGGTACACGACTGTCCATCAGCCGGATCTCGATTGAATTGTCTAATAGCCGTTTATGACGGCCGGATTAGCCTTATAAACCCCTACATGCCAACTATGTATTCTAAAAACAAACACAAGTTCACACAGATAGTTCTGGTCATGTTATATTTCTTGCTGGCTATTGTAGTTTCATTTCCTGTTTCATTTATTTCAGTTTCTCATATTCCTGTTTACAGCTAACTCTGAGATAATAATGTTCTGCTAATGCTGTTTCTCAACATGATATCCAATATTTAATTGTCATAATTATTTAGTTTAATCTTGATGTGCACTGTGTACTTTGCTCCTTTCCTGACTGGATACGTTGTTTAGGCGATGATGAGAACCTTGCCCCTACCTATTATGGACCCTATGAGCCAGCAGGTGATACCGTTGCAGAGCCAGTTCCCGCACAGGAAGCTACTCCTGCTGAGTAGTTAGCAGTAGTTATCTTAGTTTTGCTCTTTATCTTATTTAATCGGGTTTGTCCCCGATTTATTTTGGAATTTCTGTACTAAACATTGGAATCTGTTGTTACATTTATTTCCAGTTGCAAATCTTGAGTTTCATTTCTCCTTATTATCTTGCCCATGTTGTTGTGAATGAGCTAGTTAGTAAATCTGGACTTGACCTAGACAGCGTACTACCGCCGATTCTGCGGCGTAGGCTGGACGTAACCACGCACTCGTGCCCGAATTTCCGGGTGCGGGTCGTGACAGAACCTATCCACAAAGTCAGGTCATATTCATTAACAAAGTCTACCATACTAAGAGAACGAATTCGGGCCAAACTTGTGCCGAACTCGGACCGAACTCGGTTACCCTTTTGGTATAAAGTTAACCAGTTCAATAAGCTCCTGATTTCTTGGCCCAACGGTTGAAAATTTGAATTAAACCCCATCTGAATTCTGACCAAATTCTGTTTGCCTATACCCTATAAATAGGATTGAAATTCTTCATTCTAACAATAACTCAACCATTCTTAAGTCTTCTATCATATTGCGAGCAAACCCCTACAGCCTAAAATTTTTTATCTCAAAGAGCAACTCCCTAGCCTTTCTAGTGCCAAGTGCGATCTCGGTTTAGAAGTCTTCAGGGTTGTAAAAAGCTTTGTTCCAACAGTTACTCTCTCTATCAAGCTGTGAAGTTATGAGACTTCGGATCAAATCTCATATTTGTAAGAACTGGCAAGCCTTCAGATCAAAGCTTGTGATTCACTATTAGTGATTATAGTGGATACAACTCCGAGATTGAGTTCTAGAGAGAAAAATCAGTATACATCTTGGTGTTTGCGTTTGCTTTCTCTCACTCTATTACATATATTCATAACACTGCTAGTAGTATCACTTACACATGAGATATATTCTAACTGCTAGTAGTTGATTACCATTGCATGCTATAGAATTATATTTTAACAGGTAATTTTATTCTGTTGCATACATACACTCTATTCACCCCCCTCTAGAGTTATTATACACGTTCCTACAATTGGTATCAGAGCAGGTACTATTACATTGGAACTATTACTGATATCAATTGCTCCACAATTGGTATCAGAGCAGATAGTCTCTTAATTAGTTTCTGATCCCAATTTCTCTTTCAATTGGTATCAGAACATGTGCTCTCTTTATATAGATATTATTGATATCATTTGCTCCTAAATTGGTATCAGAACTAGTACTTTTTATATAGGAACTATTGCTCACAATCAAAGCAAGTTCTATTGATTATCAAATTAACATTCAAAGAGTATAACATATGGAAACAACAAGATCACTATTTTCCATCAATGGTGAAAGCCAACTCCTTGATAAGCTACCTATTTTTAACAGCACTAACTATTTATTTTGGAAAATACATATGAGTGCTTTTCTAAAATCTCTTGGCTTTAACTTATAGACTTACGTTACTAATGGTTACAAAAGAGTTGACAAAGCAGATAATAAATATACCGAAGATAAAAGAAAAGTTGCAAGCGATGATGCAAAGGCAATATATATGCTCTACTGTACTCTAGGAGAAGATGAATTTAAACTTATCTCCAAGTGCAAAATATCATATGAGATATGGAAAATGCTGAAAGCAACCTATGGCGACAACGAAGAAGATGAAGAAGAACCTCATGATATTGCAATCTTGTATCAAAATAAAGAAGCTACATATACAAAGAAAGATGCAGACCTCAGTGCAACAATAATGACAAAAAGGAAGAAGATGTTGCAAACTTATGCCCAAGTGAAAGTCTAGAAATAAATGCAAGCATCCAGTACGAGAATGACAAAAATCTTCAACATACGACAGACTTATGCTTAATGGTAAGCAAGGTAAATGATGACTCACGAACAAAAGATATTTTGTATGATGAATTATCTGATGCTTTTAATGATCTGTTTGAAGACTATAATAAGCTTAGAAATAACTATAAACAAGCTCAAAAAGATATAAAATTTAATCAGCTTAAGAATGATCAGATTATTTGCTTACTTAAGGAAGCTAGAGAAAACTCTTCTTCTGATGAATCAATTGAAATATCCAAACTTGAGCTTAGCTTACAAGAAGCTTTTGACTGCTTTGATGAAAGCAATCAAGAAAATGCTAAACTTATGGAGGACTTAAAATAGGAAAAGGAGAAGTACTCTAATGCCTTACTTAAGATAGATGCTCTTACTGCCAAATATGATAATTTATATGCCACCTCTAAAAGGTTAGAGATTAGATTGGAAAAGCAGGTCGTACAACCTATTATTCAGTCTAACACGAGACACATGGCTAAACAAAAGAGCACTCACAATAAGACACCAACAAGCAAACCAAATGCTTCACACTATTATGTATGTAGAACACATCATACTTCACACAATCATGCATTCTATTATAAATATTCACCAAGAAATGTCACACTACTTCACATACTCATCCTTCTATACCCAACACAAATGCCTATCATATATGTCATTATTGTGGTTTAAAAGTATTATACTTCAGTGTAAGGCTAGAAAATTGGTTGATATGAATATATATAAGTAGATTCCTAAAGCTAACAAATACGGATCCAAATCCTGGATACCAAAATCTTGTTCAATCTTATAGGTGGAACGATTTGCGGCAAGACGTAATGGTAAAGGAGAACGTTTGTGATTGCAAAAAGCCAAATGGATATTCTTATGGCAATTGCACCAATAACGAAACATGACTATTAAGTCATTATTGTAACACAAACCTTTATATTTATAGTAGTATACTATACTCATTTAATATGATAAAATAATTGTTCTTAAACTATGTATGAAGAAACTCTTGTTAAATAATTCTTTAATATTATGCTCTAAAGGTATATAAATTATTGTTGAAAAGCCTAAAGGATCCTTCTGTCAACAAGGTGTAAACAACCTTAAGCGACACGGTACTTAAGTATCTTCGGACCACCGCTAGCTGAAAACCGGCCCCTATAGCTAATTAATAATAACAAAATACCTCACTGAGTAATGATATACAAAGAACTATTTACAAATTTTTCCTAAATAGAATTTTTATTCATTCAGTATTGACTGCTATAATTTCTGTTAAATGACTTGTCTAAATAGCAATGACTGATATTAGCCTGTCATAGTTATAGACCTCATATATTTTATACTTTTATTATTATAAGATCACTTATATATTTTTTATAACTATTTTAGTATTCTACAAAAATATATTTTTAAAATCCTGAGATATCAGAACTCGGACAGAGTTCGGTCCGAACTCGGTCCAAATTCGGTTTAAGTATTTTTATATAACAGCAGCAGCCACAGATTTGATCTCATTACTTCATCCTCCCAAACCCTTCTTTTCAAAACCGGAACAAACCCTTTCCTCCCAAACCCTAGTTTTGTGATCTCCTTCCACAAAGGCTTTTTCTCTCTCAACTTAAGATCTAAGGCTCTTGGTGAGATTATCCTTCATCCCCTTCAATATTTTCAAGGTACAATCTTCACATTCTCAAACCCTAATTCATGGCTCCTAAATTTGGAAAAAAGAAGAAAAAAGCAAATGAAGCTTCCTCTTCTCAACCCTATAGTGATGATGCTATATATTCCTTATTTTCTCCAAATATTCCAAATCCAGGAGAATATGATAATTTTATTTTTTACTTCTATTGATGCCTCAAACCTATGGTTCAATGATTTTGTGCAAAGAAATATTTTTAAGGGCAATCCTATTAATTTTACTACTTTTCATGCCAAAAATTCTAAACTTGTAGAATTCCATCTTCATCGTCTAGTGAAAAGTAGAAAACCCATATATTTGAATGCCATTCGCAGGTTTTACTGTAATCTTTCTCATGATCTGGTCTATCTCTTCGAGAGTGGGTGTAATCGATATTGAATTTGATGATACAACTTTGGGTAAAAATTTTGACATCCCTAACGAGGGAGATGTCCTAGTTGAGATCGACAAACTCAATCTCAGATACAACATCACTCTTGACTCTTTCAGGGACATACTTTGCACCCCTCATCCTTGTCCTGACGGAAAGTTTCGTGCTCATTATTTTAACCAATATTTTTACGAACTTCACCGTATCATATACTCTGCTATCATTCCCAAGAAAACCTCCAAAGATGATGTGACCTCTAGGGCGATGTCTGCTTTATATTACTTCTACACATCCACTCCCTTTAGCCTTCATAAAACCATGATTCGGCAGATGATTGGCTGTTGTAAACAAAAACATCAACTTTTGTATGCCATTTATCTACCACTCATCTTTGAGAACTTCCATATTCCTATGGAAGAACCCACTTATCTATCTGAACCAGCTTATCTGACCAAAGCCCACATGATTCATCCTATTTCTCTTATTCCTGATGAGGACGTCTCATCTAGATCTGATTTTGATGCATCAACTGATCCAGCCCCAGCTCCTCCTGCTCCTATTTCTACTCCATCATGCTCTACACAGCCTGCTACCTTGGACTCTATCCAAGAGATGTTCCGCGAGCAATTCAAGTTGCAAAACAAGATGATAGCTGCTCAACACCAGGAGCAGAATACTATAATTATTACTCGGCTTCGCGACCAGTTTTATCGTACCACTCTTCAGGCTCACACTTTAGCCAACTCTCTAGCAGATCTTCATTATCACCTAGTCCATCATCCTACTGCACCTCACCCAGTGGCTCGTGATCCTTCCCGTTCTGGCTACAAGATCGATGACCCATTTGTTCAGCAGTACTTTGACCCTACCGGAGCATACTTTGACGATCACCCGCCTGCTGATGCTGCTGCTGATGACTTATGATAGTTTCTTGTGGCTAATTGGATGTATTATGTTTCTATTTTAGTGTACTAGAAATATTTGCTTAAATATTCATAAAACTTTTATGCTATTTGCATCTCTATATATTTTCCAGTCTTGTTACTTATTTTGATTAAAATATTCCATGTTCTGATTAATTTTTCTTTTTCCAAATTTGTCATTTTACGAGGGAGTTTTCCCCTATGATATATTGACAAAGGGGGAAAAATGACAAAATATGATAACAAATATGATAAACAAAATATTTCGATTATAGCTAATGTATGGTTGATAAACATATAACTGTGATATATTTTGTTGATATATCTACACCTAATTTTACTATAAAGAAATGCCAAGTTACATGTCTTTTAAATGTTCCCGTTCAAAGAAAAGATCTACTTACGGGGGAGCTTTTTCTAAAAAGCTAGTTTTCAACGAAAGATCTACGTTCAAAGAAACTTCATCTACATTTCAACTATTTGCATTAAGGCTACATCAGACTCACCATATGTGTATTTTGGCATAATTTGTCAATTATCATAATGGGGGAGATTGTCGACACAAAGTTGTCACAGTCAACCTAATTTTGATAATCGTCAAACATTATATCAAAATACAGATGAAACAGATACTCGATGCAAAGCATATCAACTCCGTCAGTACTAAAGACAGACTCTGTAAAAGCTATTAATTTTTATTCAAATGTAATCTTTCATTTATTTGATTCTAGGACTGATGTAAGCTGAGTCACATTAGCAAATCCCAAGTACCTATACCCTGATACTTAGTCCACTCAAAAGAACCAAAGAACCTATCCACCAAATCAGGCCACATTTATTAATAAAGTCTACCATACTAAGAGACCGAACTTGGGCCAAACTCGTGCCAAACTCGGACCTAACTCGTGCCGAACTCGGACCGAACTCGGTTACCCTTTTGGTATGAAATCAACCAGTTCAATAAGCTCCTGATTTCTTGGCCCAACGGTTAAAAATTTAAATTAAACCCCATCTGAATTCTGATCGAATTATGTTTGCCTACACCCTATAAATAGAATAAGAATTCTTTATTCTAACAATAACTCAACCATTCTTAAGTCTTCTATCCTATTGTGAGCAAACCCCTAAAGCCTTAAATTTTTTATCTCAAAGAGCAACTCCCTAGCCTTCCTAATGCTACGTACAATCTCGGTCTAGAAGTCTTCAGGGTTGTAAAAATCTTTGTTCCAACTGTTACTCTCTCTATCAAGCTGTGAAGTTGTGAGACTTCGGATCAAACCTCGTGGTTGTAAGAAGTTGCCAGCCTTTGATCAAAGCTTATGATTCACTATTGGTGATTATAGTGGATACAATTCTGAGCTTGAGTTCTTGGGACTGGACTAGTCCTCTCAGAGGAAAACCAGTATACATCTTGGTGTTTGCGTTTGCTTTCTCTTACTCTATTATATATGTTCATAACATTGCTAGTAGTATCACTTACACATGAGATATATTCTAACTGCTAGTTGTTGATGACCATTGCATGCCATAGAATTATATTTTAACAGGTAATATTATTCTGTTGCATACATACACTCTATTTACCCCCTCTAAAGTTTTCATACACGGTTAGAATATATTTTTGAGTTATCAAGATGAATATGATGCCTCTTCTACTTAGAGCATCTGTCACCATATTTGCCTTGCCTGGATGATACTGAAGTGCTATATCGCAATCACCAAACAATTTTAGCTACCTTCTCTATCTTATGTTCAAGTTCTTCTGAGTGAATATGTACTTCAAACTCTCATGATCTGTGAATATCTCTATCCGATCACCATATAGGTAATGCATCCATAACTTGAGTTCAAATACTACTATTTCTAACTCCAAATTATGTGTTAGATAATTTTTCTCATGATCTCGAAGCTATCAAAATGTGTAAGCTATCACTCTCTCATGCTGCATTAACACACACCCGAGTCCTTTTTCAGATCTGTCATAATAAACTGTGACTCCTCCTGATCCTACGAGAAGTGTAAAGATTTGTGTTGATATCAACTTCTCTTTTAACTTCTTGAATGCTGCTTGACACTCTGTCATCCAAAGAAACTTCACCTCCTTACGGGTCAGACGAGTCATTGGTGCTAAAATTCATGCAAATTCTGCAACGAACCTTAGGTAATATTCCACTAATCCCAAGAAACTTCGTACATCTGCTACTGTCTTCGGGACTGGCCAATTCTTCACTGCTTCAACATTCTTGGGGTCCATTGATACTCTTGTCCCTAAGATGATGTGGCCCAAGAATGACACATGATCTAGCCAGAACTCGCACTTACTGAGATTAGCATATAACTGATGCTCCCTCAGAACTTGTAACACTTTTCGAAGATGTTCTTCATGCTCTTCTTCACTGATGGAATAAAAAAAATATTATCTATAAATACCACTAAAAATTGATCTAGGTATGGCATGAAGATACTATTCATCAAATTCATAAATATTGTTGGTGCATTATTCAATCTTAATGGCATAACTAAGAATTTGTAATGCCCATATCGAGATCGAAATACTGTCTTCAGTATATCTTGCTCCTGGACTCTTACTTGATGATATCCCGATCAAAGATCTATCTTTGAAAATACTTTTGCTCCACTCAATTGATAAAAAAAGTCATTAATCCTAGGCAAAAGATACTTGTTCTTTACTGTTACTGCATATAGTCGATATATAATTGTGTCGACCCATATTTCTTCGTTACTAGAACCACTGGTGCTCCCCATGGGGATCCACTAGCTCGAATAAACTTCTTCGTCTTCAGTTCTTCCACATGTTGATATAGTTTGTTGAGTTTCATTTGTGACATCAGATAGACTTTGTTGGAAATTAGTTTTGCTTATGGCTTCAGCTCTATGCAGAACTCTACTTCTCTTACTGGGGATAATCCTGGAAGCTCTTCCAAAATACGTCAAAAATTTCTTCAATTACTCTGGAAAACTGATCTTCAACTCCTGCTACTGCTATAATGCCACATTTATGTTGGTCCTTTACCATTCTGTTGAAGATAAACTCTTCTTTGCCTGGGATGTTAAACAACACTCTACCCCTACGACAATCTATCGTCGCATAACTGTCTCTCAACTAGTCAATGCCTAAAATAACGTTGAAGTTACCCATATGGAACTCGATCAACCTTGTAGGTAATAAATGCATGCATACTACGATTGGACATGCTAAACATACCCTACTGACTCTTATGAGACCATTACCAGTGAGTATATTCTGCCTCTCTGACAATGCCTCGAACTCCAATCCAATACGTGTCGTAAATCATGCACATACAAATGAATGGGATGCTCCTGAATCAAATAATGCTAAGGCAGAAAAAGATGTAACAAGAATGTTACCTGCCACCACGTCATCTGATGCTAAGGCCTCCTCCAGAAATAGGGTAAAAGCTTGCCCTTGGCCTTGTTGTTCTCCTAGTTGCTATTTTTCTTGAATACACAGTTGTGGCCTCTGTTGCCCATACTTCTGATTCCTATACTGGTTATACATCTGAGTTTGTATCGACAATAAAATCTGAGCTAATGGCCTGATTTCCAATTCTGGCCCCTAAACTGAGTTGCCCCTAGTGCTGGTAATATTAACCGCTGCATCGCTCCTTTAATCCTCAACATCATCGGATAATTGGCAATTCGATGATCTGGAATATCACATCGCAGGAACAAGCCTTGTTCTATCCTACACACATCTCGCATATGGCCTCCTTTGCCACAATACGTATATCTGACGGGGGCTCCCAATCGCTATTGCTATTACTGCCTCTGCTGATTCCGCCAAACTGGTGCTGTTTTTGCTGATGCCACTGGCCTTCTTTGTATTGTATTATGAATGTAAATTCCAAAAGATGGTGCTGACGTCCGCTGTGCTGGTCCTCCCTCTCTGCTCTGTGCATGAGACCTCTTCTGGCATCCCGTCCTTGAAGTTAACCTTTGCATTGTCAACTCATGTCGCATAGATGCGATCAACACTTCATCAAAAGTCTGGTAGTTATGTCCCTCTACCAGTTGGTGAATCTCCAGATGAAGTCCGTACTGGAACCTTATCGCCCTCTCCAGTTCTGTTGCTACCATTGTTGGGGCAAATCTGCTAAGCCTGTAAAACTCTTTCTTGTAGCCATCAACTGTCCTTCCAGGCTTCTTGATATTGATAACCTTTGTTGTAGCTCATATTGTTCTACCACTCCAAAATACTTAACCCTAAAATGGGCCCTGAAGTTGTCCTATGAGATATGTTGTCTTAAACCTTCTTTTGTGCCCACCAATCTCTAGCAAGGTCCTGGAGCTGCAATCGGACATGATCAACTTGTTCCTCAGCTGGAACATTTGTCGCTATTAGTATCGTTTGAATGCTTTCAATACAAGCGTATGCGGTAATGGCATCCTCCGTGCCATCAAAGTACTTAGGGTTGAGTCGAAAGAATCTCACCGATGCCCCTGAGTCCGTTCTAACATTCCTCTCCAAGGTCGTTTATAATCCATGATTCACCAAGATATTCTACTCTTGTTGCTGAAGCTGCTGAGGTTATTGTGTTTTCATCATTTCTCGTATAATCTCCAGCAATGCCGGTATATCAAGTGCTACTGGCGCTACTGGTACGACCGAGGGTACTGGAGCTTCTGGTACATGTTGTTCCCCATGCTCCTCTACTGGTTCTATCCTAATTCCTCAAGAAACAGGTATTGCCTCTCGCTGTGGGCCAATGGAACCTTGCCCTGCATCCTATGATCAAGCCACCTCACAAGTCTGAAAAGTAAGATAGGCCTACATAGATGTCATATCCCAAAACCAGAATACTAGAGAGTAGAAACTGACAAGGCCAGCTACGTATACCTAGATCACTTTGGTACTCTACATATACGGTAAAGCTGTGAGACATGAGGGGTCACTACTATAATCCAACAGACAAGCCTAGGTCCAACAATCCTAGTGTCTTAATCAAAAGAATAACAAAAATAATATAAAGATGTAAGATCAGCTGAAATATAATAGTAAAGCATCATAAACTATAATATACAGATGATCATGAAGCTAGTGAACACAAAATGAATAAACTAGCCAGAGTATAAGTCATATATGATAAACCCTAGGATATGTCAATCATGCTATTGTCCGTAGGTTAACAGATCAAACCAAAACACGAGCTAAACATGTGCTCGGTGGCTAAATGCCAACAAAATAATAATGTACAATAGAGTGGGGAAGTAAGAAAACCCACTCAAGTGGTCTGGTGCTCCTGGTGGTCACTATCCTCAAGAAAGTATGAAAGATCCTCCAGCGCTGCTACAGGATCTGGTCATACAAAACCAGTGGGGTCAGACCCCAAATAGAAAGTACGACAAAGGAAGCCAATCTATGAACTTAAACCAACAACATAAGCAATACAAATAACAGAAAGTAAAGACTGAATGTAAATGATCTCAAGATAAAAGAAATACTGTAAACCTGCAATGAGACATATCCTGAAATGATAGCAATATAGAATAACAAGTACAGAAGTAAATGGTGTGATCATGTAAATTCTAGACTAACCATCATCCATCAATCATAATAAATCATATAAGTAAGGCTTGGTACTTTAACTAACTAGGATTATCATAATCACAATTACTAATAATTATAATATAACGCGATGCTAGAGTTCCTTCTGATCGCATGCCCCTGCAATCTTTTCGGGATATCCATGCGCACAAATTAGCACCGGATACTCCTCAAGATACTCCACAAGATAAACCACTGGATACTCCATAAGATAATTGTATGAATAACCGGGACTGCATACAATCTAGAAAAATCCCTAGCCATATTCTAAGTGAATCTCTAGTTATTAACCCTTAGCAGTTTCTTGTATGAATTTGGGTGTGGCATCCCGTATAATCCATCCTAGACATGATGCAATAAATCAATTTCTAATAGTAATATAAACCAGTTTCAATATACATTGTACAAACGGACTAATGTAAGCCACAACAACAACCAAGCCATGTGAAACCAAGTGAAGCCAGGTAAAGCCATGTACAACCATGTAAATCTATGTCAATCCAGGTGAAGCCAAGTGAAGCCAAGTGAAACCAAGTCAAGCTATGTCCGATGAAACCAAGTAAAGTCATGCCAAGTCAAGTCCAGTCAATCATGTCATCACGTGTAACCGGGCAAATCCGAGTGAAACCGAGTAAATCCAAGTCAAGTCAAGTCATCTGAAGCCATGTAAGTTCATGTCTAGTTAGGTCAAGTCATCATGTGTCCAAACAAATCTAGAAGAATCAAACCAAGATTACGAAAAACCGAGAAATCCTAAAGAAAGAGCATGATCGGTATACCGTCGGTACAGTCCAGTACACCATCGGTATACTGGTCCAGAGATAGAAAAAATACAGCAAGTTCTAGATTCTAACAAATTGGTATAACATCAGTATACTGTAGTATACCATCGGTATGTCGTTCCAAGTAGGCAAAAAAGTTACTGGAAAATAAAATTCCATAAATCAGTATACCGTCGGTATACTGTAGTATACCATCGGTATACTGTAGTATACCATCGGTATATCGGCCAAGAAAATATCTAATAATGTCGGCAAGATCGGTATACCATCGGTACAATATAGTATACCGTCAGTATGCAGATAAGGTTCACTGAAAATATCTAGAAATTTAAGTCGGACAAAATTGGTATACCGTCGATATATTGTAGTATACCGTCGGTATGCCGATTTCCTGGAAAAAACTAGTCAAAGTCAATTATAATTCTCGGACCTAAATCAAACTCCAAAAATTGCCAGAACCAAGTCTAAGAAGGAGTCAAGTCTAGTGGTAAGTCTCATATCACAATATGGACTAAATCTCACGGTCACAACTCCGGTACTGCTTCCGTTACCGAGTTACCAAAAAGGAAAGGAACAAGTTTCTTCCAGAAATTAAAACCGAGACAATCAAATGACTAAAAATTATGAGATGAACAAATATAGTAAATCAAGTCTAAGCTAAAAAGCAACAACCAAAGCTACAGGAATAAAAATGACAGAAAGTAAAAGAAGTTCTTAGAATCGGCAAGGTGTACTTGCCTAAAGCAAGCTCCCAGCCTAAACCCTCTAGTCTACCACCATGAAGGGGTTCAGAAACCACACTCCAGGTCTCAAGACCAAACTTCAAGCTCAAGAGAGAAAGGAAGAAGGGAGAGAGAGAGAGAAGAGAAAAAAAGAAAGAAAAGAAACCAAGAACTATATATAGAGGATTCTCAAAATATCTAAAAAGTGAAACAAATATCTGCCGAGCAATATACCGTCAGTATACTATAGTATACCGCTGGTATACCGGTCAGGTAGTAAAGTTTCAATTTTGAGAATTTTTAAGCTTTCTCGAGATTTAATAAAATAAAATAAATAGCACAAAATACGTATCCGCATAAAATACGAATACTATGAGACGAGTCTCACAACTCTTCCATCCTTAAAAAAATTTTATCCTCAAAATTTCCATAAGGATCCAAAATCAACTAACAAAAAAATCGAAGAAAGCAAGCACGGAGCTAATGACAAGCAACAAACTCATGTGAGCATAAAATTTCCTAGAAAACAACAAGAAATCAGGAAAGAAAACAATAACATACATAACATATAAGCTAACGATCAATCACATGCACAGGTTAAGATAGGATACTGGTATACGAATAAGTATACCTCCCAAGTCGAAGAAAAATGGATAACGAGTACGCATATCATCCTCGTGTTCCCACGTTGACTCGCCCAATGAGTGATGCCCTAAAGCAACACGAACTAATCTAATAGTCCGGTTCTTGAGAACCTTCTCCCTCTGGACCAAAATAGACATGGGTCTCTCCTCATATGATAGGTCGGTACCAACGACCAACTCAGAATGATACAGTATATGGCTCGGGTGTGGAATATACCGACACAATTGAGATATATTAAAGATGTCATGTACCTCACGAAGTGATAGTAAAAGAACTAGACGATAAGATACGTCTCCAACTCGCTCGAGAATATCGAACGGACCTATATATCTGGGACTAAGCTTTTTCCGTACTCCAAATCTGATAACTCTACGGGTAGGCAAAATCCTAAGAAATACATGGTCATCGACAAAGAACTCAAGATGACGACGGTGCTGATCTGCCCAATAAGGCTGGCGATCCTGAGCTACTCTGAGATGCTCTCTGATCTGCCTGATCACTCTAACTGACTGAGCAATCATCTCTGGATCAAGCATCTATCTCTTGCCAATGTCATCCCAAGCTAACGGTGATCTGCATCTCCTACCATATTAAGCCTCGAAGGGTGCCATCTGAATGCTCTCCTGGAAGTTGTTGTTATAGGAGAACTCTACTACATGCAAGTGATCCTCCTAAGATTCACCAAAGTCAAGTGTACAAGCTCAAAGCATATTCTCCAAAGTCTGAATAGTATGCTCTGACTTCCCGTATATTTGCGGATGGTAGGCTCAACTAAACTTCAACCTAGTACCCAGACTCTATTGTAGGCTCTGCTAAAAATGAGATATGAACTACGAATCTCTATCTGAGATTTTCTTCTGTTCCAGGAACCATGATTAATTAACATGCCATGCAATCTGACTATTTGTCTCATGTACATCTCTGCTAGATGCTCTGTAGATTGGTCCACTCTAAAAGGAAGAAAGTGAGTAACCTTCATGAGTCGATACACTATAACCCATATAGCATCTCTTCCAGACGGTGATCTAGGTAGACCAGTCACAAAGTCTATAGTAATATGGTCACACTTATACTCCAGAATCGATAAAGGCTGAAGTGATTCGGCCGATCTCTGATGCTCTGACTTTACCTGTTAACAGACTAAACACTGAGAAATGAACTGAGCTATCTCCCTCTTCATACCATTCCACCAGAAGTGCTAACAAATATCCTGATACATCTTCGTCCCTCCTGGATGTACTGAGTACTAAGAATTGTGGGCCTCTGATATAATCTTCTGCCGGATATCTCCTCTTGACACACAAAGTCAACTCCCAAACCTGAGAGTTCTATCCACATGAATGTTCAACTCTTGTCTGTATCCTGATTCATACTATGCTCTGAGTCACTGAAGCATGACATTACCAGTCTTCTCTACTATGATCCTCTCAACTGTAGAAGATAGAACCTGTAGACTCGCCATCAAATCGATATCATCAGGTAATAATATATCGATACCCAACTCCTGCAGATCCTCCAAAATATGGCACTGCTCCGTCAAGAAGTAATCTTCTCCTCTCCTGCTCAAAGTATCTTCTACGATATTAGCCTTCCCTAGATGATACTAAAGGTCAAGATCGTAGTTTGTCAATAACTCGAGCCACCTCCTCTGCCATATGTTGAGTTCCTTATGTGTGAATACATACCTCAAACTCTTGTGGTCTGTGAAGATCTCTACTCGATCACCATATGGGTAATGCCTCCATAGCTTAAGTGCAAATACAACTGTTGCCAACTCAAGATCATGCGTCAGATAACTCTTCTCATGGTCTCAAAGATGTCGAGATGCATATGCTATCACTCTGCCATGCTTCAAAAGGACATACCCTAGTCCCACTCCTGAAGTATCACAATACAGTGAGAACCCACCTGGTCCCACTAGAAGTATCAGAATAGGAGCCAAAATCAAACTCTGCTTGAGAATCTCGAAGGAAGTCTGACAAGCATCTAACCACTCAAAGCATACATTCTTACACGTCAGCCATGTCAAGGGTGCGGAGATCCTAGCAAAGTCTTCCACAAATCGCCTATAGTAGCCTATTAGACCCAGAAAACTGCACACATCTGAAACTGTGCGGGTTACTGGCCAACTCTCTATATCCTCCACCTTCTTGGGATCTACCTTGACTCCTACACTAGAAATGATATGTTCCAAGAATGAGATATGATCAAGGTCAAACTCACACTTGTTGAACTTCGCGTACAGCTGCTGCTCTCGAAGAATCTGAAGAACTACATGAAGATGTTGCTCATGCTCTTCCTCACTCCTACTATAGATCAAAATATCATCAATAAATACTATAACAAACTGGTCTAGGTAAGGCATAAAGATGCTATTTATGAGAGACATGTATATAACTGGTGTATTGGTCGCTCCAAATGGTATAACTAGGAACTCACAATGACCATATCTAGATCTGAGCATCATCTTGGGTATGTCCTGCTCTCTGACTCTGATCTGATGATACCCAGACCGCAAATCGATCTTAGAAAATATAGCTGCTCCACTAAGCTGATCAAACAAGTCATCTATCCTGGATAAGGGATACTTATTCTTAATGGTTGCCATATTTAGTGTTATATAATCGATAACTAAACGCGATAAACTATTCTACTTTTTAACAAGAAGTAACAGGGCTCCCCAAGGTGATGGACTAGGTCTAATAAATCACTTGGCTCTCAAATCCTCAATCATCCGATACAAGATCTCTAACTCAGATGGTGACATCCTATAAACTCTTTCTAAAACTGGCTCTGCTCCCAGGATCAAATTAATATAGAATTCTATATCTCTAACTGGTGGTACACCTGGTAGCTCATCGAGAAATACGTCAGAAAACTCAAAAAACTACCATAGGAAAGTGTGCCTCATCGGCCTCCGTCAGCATCAATGTAACCACCAGTGACTCTACCGTACCTCTCATAAATGAGAACTCCTCTCCACCAGCATGAAAGATAATCTTGCCATTATGGCAATCTATCGTCGTGTGTCTCACACTTAACCAATCTATTCTAAGGACGATATCATAATCGCCCATAGAAAACTCTATCAGCCTAGCGAAAAACTCTCTCCCATATACTATGACTCTATATGAGGGATATACTCTATCTACTCCCATAAGACCATTACCAGTAAGTATATTTAACCTTACAGGTAAGGACTCGGACTCCAATCCAACTCGTGTCATAAATCGTGCAAATATAAATGAATATGATGCACCAAAATCAAATAAAGCTGAAGCTGAATGAAAGTGGACGAGAATGATACCTGCTACCATCTCTCATGCTGCCTAGGCCTCCTCTATCGATAGCAAGAATGCTCGACCCTGCCCTTCGGGTGTTGGTCTTCTCTGCTGCTGATCTCTAGGTCATGCATGTGCTGGGCCAACGCATACTGCTGAGGCCTTTGCCGGTATGCCTAAGCATGTGGAGGCAAAGGCCTCTGAACCTGCTGCTGATGCATCGGTGCTGGTGCCTTGTACTATGGTGCTGTTGGCCGAACTGCTGACTGGGCTGACGATAATCTAGTCTGGTTCCTCCTAGGACATGCTCCGACCATGTGGTCTGATGCCCCGTATACCAAGCTTAATTATTGTGCCCTACGGTACTCTGATATAATATTCCTAGGTTTTCCACAATGGAAACAACTATGGGAGGAATAAGAAGATGACTGCCTCTGTTGAGGATGCATCTGGTAAGTCTGTTAAGATGATGATGTCCTCCTCGAGGATCTAATTGTCAGGGCTCGAACTGCGAGAGCTGGTGCTGATGATTGGGATAATGATCCTCCTGAAATATTGGACCTCTTCTGGCTCCCAACTCGATCTGTAATCCTCTATGATGTGTACTCATACCTCCTGGCTTCCCGTATTATCATGTCAAAGGTCTGAAACTCATGTTGCTCCATCGCAAAGATTCTCTCTAAATAGAGTCACTGCTGGAACCTTCTCACCCTCTACAACTTGATCTCTACCAAAGTGGGAGCAAACCGATTAAGTTTTGCAAACTCCGTCGCATAACCGTCGACGGTCCTACCCTCCTGCCTGAGGTTGTTAAACTTTTGCTGAAGCTTGTAACTCAAATACCTCGCCTGAAATCTCTTAGTAAAAACTTACTATGGAATTAGTGTCGTGAGAGAGCCCTCATGTGCTGGCCACCAGTCATAAGTCAAGTCCAACAACTATAGCCTCACTACTGCTACACGCCCTCTATTCAGAGTCCTTGTTGCCTCCAAGATGGCCTTAGTGTCCTGCAGCCAATCATTAGACGAGATCTCATCCTCTGTGCCCAAGAAGTACAGAGGATTGAGACGACTGAAGCTGTTCGCAGAATTATGAATATGAGAACCACCTTGCTCCAACGCTGTCTGGGCCGACTGAGTGAGTACGTTACTCTGGTGCTGATAGGTCATCATGAAACCATGAAGGACATCCATCAATGCTCCGATAATACCCTCTAGCTGCTCGAGCTGAATTGGGTGCACTGGGTACACTGGCTACATCAGTGCTGCCTGCTGGTCCGATGCTGTCGGCCGATCTGCCTCGGGATCTACTCTAGACTCTGCTCCTGAGTGGTGAGGGTAATCCCTAGGAATACTCTGAGCTCCCGAATACTGACCCTCCTTGATCTACACTCGATCCATCTGGCCGATAGTAACTGGAACAGTACCCCTGAAAGTTAAGGACACAAGAGTCAATCGTAGTAAATTTTAGATCAACGAATAGGCATATATCAGGTCAAGAATCTGGGATGGAGAAAAATGACTAGGGATCAAGGGGAATAGTTTAGGATTTAAGATATCTTACAACAACAACAACCCCCACATATCTGTAAAAATCAGACCTGCTTGGGCCACCACTAAAACCATGTCACGCCCCAAAACAAAAATATTGGAGAGCGAAGACTGACAAGGCCAGCTACATATACTTAGAACACTTCGGTACTCTGCATATACGGTGAAGCAGTGAGACATGAGGGGTCACTACTATAATCCAACAGACAAGCCTAGGTCCAACAATCCTAGTGTCTCAATCACAAGAACAACAGATATAATATTAATATATAAAATTAGTTAAAATATAATAGTAAAGCATCCCAAACTATAATATACAGATGATTATGAATCTAGTGAACACAAAATGAATAAACTAGCCAAAGTATAAATAATACATGATCAACCCTAGGATATGTCAATCATGCTATTGCCCGTAGGCTAACAGATCAAACCAAAACACGAGCTAAATACGCGCTCGGTGGCTAAAGGCCAACAAAAAAGAATGTACAATAGAGTAGAAAAGTAAGAAAACCCACTCATGTGGTCTGGTGCTCCTGGTGGTAAGAGGATGGAAGATCCCTCGACGCTGCTACATGATCTAGAAATGTAAAATCAGTGAGGTCAGACCCAAAATAGAAAGTACCACAAATGAAGCCATCTAGGTGTGAGGTTAGTTCGATAATTAATAATTTTTTATTTTAATATTTATTCAATAATCTAATTAAATTTTGGAAACCAACCACCATATTTTTAAGATCTTGAGTGCAACACCAGCCTTTTCCTTCCAACCAAACTAGTATGCTCGACTTAGACGAGTCAAATTAGGCTCCTGCAATAACTGTCCCTCACAAATTCGCAATCCCATGGCTTGTTTTGGTCGCACAACTTTCGCGACACAATTAAGAGAAAACGATGATTAATTAACCATTTTATCGTGTCGTATGATATTAACACGCTATACCAACCCATTGCTTCCAACTAAATTCATGCTATGAGCCTAATTGGTCATATTACGCACATGACACTCGAGTGGCGTTATTCGACCCCCCCTGCATGCTCCTAATATAATATTGAGTAGAAAATAAAATTTATAGATTTATTTAATTATTTTAATATTTAGTAAATATCTTTTTAATTAATATAAATTTGGTTGTAATTGTTTATTGGAGGAAATATAAATTTTTTAAAAATTTTCCAAGTGCCTAACTATTTTTTAAAATTTTCTACATATAATTATTGTATAAAAAAACAAAAAAAAAGATATAAACCTTAGACCCTAACCCTACCCGTTAACCCAAACCCAAACCCATTAACTAAACCTAAACTCTAAACTACCTAACCCGCGTACAGGAACCACCCCCTCCTATATATATATATATGCATCTACAATAAGCCCCAACCCTAATCCCACACCACCTCAACCATCACCCACGCCTACACAACCTACACCACCTGCCGAAGTCGCCGACCGCCGTAGCCAGTGCCACCACGAGCGAGAAGCAACATCAGCGGCAGATCCGATCCCCCCCCCAGGGGCGCACATGCATAGCCGTGCGGCCCCCCTTCGCACAGAGCTTTCACCATTCTCGTTCATCCGTTTCATGCTCCGTCTTCACTGGTATGTTCACAACCAAATTTAGGCACCCTCTAGGATTTTCTTCAAGTGGAACGAATTTATGCACCCGAGTTTGATCGAAAAATTGATCGGAAGTTGCCAAAAAACTGTTCAACAACAGTTAAGAAATTCAATCCAAGTACCCCTGTTCATGTCAAATTTTTTACCATCTCGTTAATTATTTTTAAAATATAATTGAAAGAACTTCTTCATAATATAACCAAGATTTTTACTATTCTTTAGTTTTTATTGTTTGCTATAATGGTTAAATTATTCTGGCTCCAAAATGACCAAAAATTGGTTTTTAAAACACCAAAAATCTCGCAATACGGGGTACGTCCTGCCAAACGAGACGACTTCGTCGTGTGCGAGTTATACCGAAAGGTGCATAACATAAACACGGACGTGTGAGCTTCCGCGGAACTTGATTTGGATGTGCGTGCACACCGAAATAAACGTGTATCCGTCGAAAAGTCCCATATCGACATATTCTGACACTCGTTATAATTTTGTGTGTGTTTGTTGTTTCGCAACATAATTTATGCTATCAGATTCATAGTATTACGCTGGTCCTGTGCCCCAAGTTTGATTAGATTCTGAGAACATTGATGAAACCCCATTTCGTGGGCCCCATGGTTCCACTTAACGGGCAATTTTGTGACCGGCTCATCGAAATCCAGTTTTGAACATTCCGTTGGGTTCGTATAATCGTTTTGGACTCGTAGACACTGAGTTTGACAAATTTAGAGAACTTTGTCTCCGACATATTTTTCGGTGCGAAGTGGACCACATGTGGACCCCACTTTGATCCAAAACTGTCAATTTTATCCCTGTGTCCAAATTGGACTTATGGGTAGTAAATCCTAACTATTTCAACTATTCTAAAAATAATGGTGATGTTTGTTTCAGCATCCGGAGGTGTACGTGCAAATTCTACTTTTCTAGGAGCAGTTGACGGAGTTCAGAACCCAGGTAAGTGTACCTTGCCAAACCTGCAGAGATCCTGTTATATTATCTGCTTGTGTTTCTTTTTGTTTATATATATTCTTGTGATGTTCATGTTCAACCTAGGACCGTGAGACGTTGCTTAGCGTCCGAATATGATTCGGGTGTCAACGGCGTCCTACGCGGAGTCGTGCAACGTCACTTAGAGATTTGATTCCACGATCCTATTTTTATGTGCTTGCTTTACCAAGTACGCCATACCGTAGGACACTTGACATTATTTTATGTGATATAATCTTTCTTGAGTTATTCATGGTGATTCTGTATAGGCTTACAGGATTCGTGATATGAGACGTGCATATTACATGGATATTATTATGACTCGTGGTACTAGCTAGAGGTTATGATCTTGCGTGTTATGGACATGAGATATAATGGACATGAGACATGATATTACATTGGGCGGGGAGAGACACACAGGCTACTAGCTGATTATTATATATATACTACTGGAGGTGCCTTAGACTTTGTCTCAGATCTTTGGCACATATACTGGAGTCGTGATACCTCCCCGACACAGAGCCTGTAGTGGTCTCAGCCTGAGTACTAGTGATGCTCTCATTTACATTTCACTTAGCTGGTTACATAGCTTGCCCTGAGGATCTGTTTATATTTACTTGCTGTAATTTATTTGGCTTGAGTATTTATTGTACCTTGTTATGTCCCCTGAGTACTTGGATCCGGATTATGTCCCCAGGTGTAGACGAGGAGAGCTATCCCAAAGTTTATGGACAAGTGCTACTATTGGAGATGTACATATTATAAAGGACGAGATTGTTGAGCACACAGTATTCTCACCATTCTTTAATTATGCTTAGTGTTCTTAGATATTTGATCTTGTAATGACTCCTGGATATTTGTACTTGGAGTTATTTTCCTTTCTATTGTGATGACGGGTTGTTCCCCGTGATATTATTTATATTGCTTTGGTTGGACAAATTATTTTATATTCATTATGACTGGACTTGTCTCTTTGTGATTTCAATGCTTATTGTGGATGAGATTAGATATATAGACTGTGATAGATATTTTTAGACAATTTTATATGTATTACAGCTTAAGTGCACTCTAATGGGTCCATCAAATTGGATTTGTCCATTGAAGTTGTGCTGTTGGCTATTGTCACGTGGCTAGTCCCTTGGTATTTTGGGACTGGGTCGTGACATAATTTTTGTGGTGGCCTATGCATGTCTACGAATATATTGCTTTAGTTTCAAGTAAGGGACCGAGCAAGCCTGTGATTTGGATATAATAAATTATTGGATCTCATCCACTTGTTGATCTATTCTTGACCTCTATATCGACTTCAAAATAATTTTTTGACTTGCATCCTGCCTTCATTCCTCTGTGCGCCTCTCATAGTTTACTTTGTATGCAGAGCAATGGATCCACGAGCCAGCGATGAGACTCCCGCAGGTACACCACCAGGTGTTGTGGTTACCTACGATGATGGAGTGACGCCATCGAGTGGAGATCCCTCCACTCAACAAAGCAATCAAGCAAATTAGCATGCCTCGAGGTTCCAGCGAGACGATATTCCACCACCGTAATTTAATCCACCGATACCACTGATGCCAGCTTTTCAGCCAGGGAAGCCTATGGACGGACATCATCTATTTCAGCTATTCTATGCAATGATGCAAGCTCAACAACAGGTTCAGCAAGAGGTCCAACAACGCCAGGCAGAGAACTTAAGGAATAGTATAGTGACAGCATTGGAGCAGGCGACTTTACCAGCCAAACAGCCATCGACAAGATCCATCTCGAATTTTTGCCACCTGTAGCCATGTACATTCTCAGGCAAGGAGGAGCCCACGGAGGTCCATGAGTGGCCCACTAACATCCAGCATCAGTTGGAAGCAGCAGAGCTTCCTATGGAGCGTTGGATGACTGCCGTCAAGATGCAGTTGACGGAAAATGCACATCACTGGTGGCTATCTGAAGAGAGACGACTTAGGCCAGACCAAGTTACTTGGAAGGAGTTCTCTAGACTCTTCCAGGAGATGTACATTCCATCTATTGCTCGGGCAAAACTTCGAGAAAAGTTTAATCGTCTCACCCAGGACAATATGACGGTGGAAGAGTACAATGCAGAGTTCATATAATTGAGCCGCTTTGCACCTATACTGATCCCGACAGAAGAAGATAAGGCAGAAAAATTCTTTGACGGACTGAGCTTTGAACTACAGAGACAGATTGGCGCAATTGCACATACTTCTTATATGGATGTTCTTGTAGCAGATCGACGCATGGAGCGCATTCACAGGAGGGAGTCCAACCAGATGAGACCGTACGCATTAGTACCAGCTCGAACACTACACGGGGAGCCGGGAAGGAACACCAATGGTTCACCGACTAGATTTACCAGCACTGAATCCAGTCCAGCAGCCACATCGAGCAGCTTATCCAGCAACAGGAGCATCACAGGCGGAAGATAGAGGATTCAGACCACCAGCACCGGAAGAAAATCAGTCGAGGCCACCCTTGGTACCACAGGCAGCACTCTTCCTGCAGGCCCAGCAACAGCAGAGGGCACCACCACAGGGACGTGGACAAGCTTTTGCGATGACAGTAGAGGAGGAACGGACTCGAGGAGTAGCAAATATGGGTAAGATTTAGTCTTATCATAGCAAGTTATAGTAACGAATATTCTTGGTAGTACTTTAGCATGTGTCTGTTAGTTTCATTCCCTAGCCTATACCTAGTATTATGTTAGCATAAACTTATTAGTCTAGAGTTGTAATATGTAAGAGGTACCCAAGTTTTCAGAAGCTGTAGTTGATCCTTACTCTAATCATACTCCTTTACTCTTGAGTTACTAATCTCTCATTGCCTAGGAGAAGTTTTCATTGCTTTCCTACGTGTTCTGCTTGAACAAAACCCTCACCCTTCCTCTCAATTTTTTTTTCTTGTTCATGGTTTTTATCCTTTGTGTCATGCTTCAACAAATGTCATACAACCGCGTCATCTCTTCTGGAGCAAACATTTTCTGACCGGTTACGTTTTATTTTTCTTAATTGTGAGGACGCAATTCTTTTAAGGTGGGTAGATTGTGAGCACCCTAATTTTTTACATAGCGTTAGTTCGGTAATTAATATTTTTTTATTTTAATATTTATTCGATAATCTAATTGAACTTTGGAAATTAACCACCATAGTTTTAAGATCTTGAGTGCAACACTAGCATTTTCCTTCCAACCAACCTAGCATGCTCGACTTAGACGAGTCAAAGTAGGCTTCTGCCATGACTGTCCCTCACAAATTAGTAATTCCATGCCTTATTTTGGTCGCACAACTTTTGCGACACAATTACGAGAAAACGATGATTAATTAATCCTTTTGTCGTGGCGTACGATTTCAACATGTCACACCAACCCATTGCTTCCAACTAAATCCATGCTATGAGCCTAACTGGTCCTATTACGCACATGACACTCGAGTTGCGTTATTCGAACCCCCTACATGCTCCCAATATAATATTAAGTTGAAAATAGAATTTATAGATTTATTTAATTATTTTAATATTTATTAATATTTAGTAAATATATTTTTAATTAATATAAATTTGGTTGTAATTATTTATTGGAGGAAATATAAATTTTCTAGAATTTTTCAAGTGCCTAACTATGTTTAGAAATTTTCTACATATAATTATTGTATAAACAAAACAAAAGAAAAAAAAAACCTAAGACCCTAACCCTACCCGTTAACCCAAATCCAAACCCATTAACTAAATCTAAACTCTAAACTACCCAACCCGCGTACAGGAACTACCCCCACTCCTATATATATCTTATATATATATATGCATCTACAACAAGCCCTAACCCTAATCCCACACTACCTCAACCATCACCCACGCCTACACCACCTATACCACCAGTCGGAGCCGCTAACCGCCGCATCCCCGACGACCGTCACCCGCAGCACCATCGCGCGAGAAGTAGCAGCAGCCGCCGTAGATCCCCCCTCCCGCGCGCGCACGCACACAGCCGTGTGGCCCCCCTTCGCGCAGGGCTTCTGCCCTCCTTGCTCGTCCGTTTCGTGCTCCGTCTTCGCTAGTATGTTTACAACCTAACCCTCTAGTATTCTCTTAAAGTGGAACAAATTTAGGCACCCAGGTTTGATCAAAAAATTGATCGAAAGTTGGCCGAAAAACTGTTCAACAACAGTTCAGAAATTCAGTCCAAGTACCCCTGTTCATGTCCAATTTTCTACCATATCGTTAATTATTTTTAAAATATAATTGAATTTTTTTCCACAATATAACCAAGATTTTTACTATTCTTTTAGTTTTTATTAGTTTGCTATAATGGTTAGATTATTCTAGTTCTAGAACGACCAAAAAATTGTTTTTAAATAACCTAAAATCTCGCAATACGGGGTACGTCTCGCCAAACAAGATGACTTTGTCGTGTGCGAGTTGCATCGAAAGGCGCATAACGTAAACGCGGACGTGTGAGCTTCCACAGAACTTGATTTGGATGTGTGTGCACACCAAAATTAACGTATATCCATCAAAAAGCCCCGTATCGACCTGTTCTGACACTCTTCATAATTTCATGTGTGCTTGTTGTTTCACAATAAAACTTGAGCCATCCGATTCGTAGCGTTATGCTGGTCCTGTGACCTAAGTTTGGTTTGATTCTGAGAACATTGACAAAATCCCGTTTTGTGGGTCCCACGGTTCCACTTAACGGGCGATTTCATGACTGGCTCATCGCAATCCAGTTTTGTACATTCCGTTGGATACGTATCATCATTCTGGATTTGTAGACACTAAGTTTGACAAATTTAGAGAACTTTTATCTTTGGCACATTTTTCAGTGCGAAGTGGGCCACATGTGACCCCGCTTTGACCCAAAATTGTTAATTTTGCCCCTGTGTCCAAATTGGACTTATGGGTAGTCAATAATAGATATTTTAACTATTCTAAAAATAATGGTGATGTTTTTTTCAGCATCCGGAGGTGTACGTGCAGATTCTACCTTTCTAGTAGTAGTTGACGGAGTTCAAAATCCAGGCAAGTACTTTGCCAAACCTGCAGAGATCATGTTATATTATATGGTTGTGTTTTATTTTATTTTATATATTCTTATGATGTGTTTGTTCAACCTAGGACCGTGAGACGTTGCTTAGCGTCCGAACAAGATTCAGGTGTCGACGCCGTACGCGGATTCGTGCAACGTCACTTAGAGAGTTGATTTTACGATCCTATTTTTACGTGCTTACTTTACCAAGTACGCCATACCGTAGGATACTTGACACTATTTTATATGAAAGAATCTTTCTTGAGCTATTCATAGTGATTATGTATAGGCTTACATGATTCATGATATGAGACGTGCATATTATATGGATATTATTATGACTCGTTGTACTAGCTAAAGGTCATGATCTTGCGTGTTATGGATATGAGATATCGGGAACATGAGATATGAGGTTACATTGGGTGGGAAGAGACACACAGGCTACAGGCTAATTATTATATATATACTACCGGAGGTGCCTTAGACTCTGTCTCATATCTTTGGCACATATATTGGAGTCGTAATACTACTTGCTGCTATGGGATCCCCGACACAGCCTGTAGTGGTCTCAGCCTGAGTACTAATGATGCTCTCATTTACATTTTACTTAGCTGGTTACATAGCTTGCACTGAGAATATGTTTATATTTACTTGCTACAATTCATTTGGCTTGAGTGTTTATTGTACCTTGCCATGACCCCTGAGGACCTGGTTCTGGATTATGTCCCCAGGTGTAGACGAGGAGAGCTATCCCGAGGTTTACGGGGCAGGTGCTACTATTGGAGACGTACAGCTTGTAGAGGACAAAGTTGTTCCAGAGGACTTCTCTTGAGCACACAGTATTCTTACCATTCTTTTATTATGCTTAGTGTTCTTAGATATTTGATCTTGTAGTGACTCCTGAATATTTGTACTTGCAGTTATTTTTCTTTTCATTGTGATGATGGGTTGTTCCCCGTGATATTATTTATATTGCTTTGGTTGGACAGATTATTTTATGTTTATTGTGAATAGACTTGTCTCTTTGTGATTTCGATGCTTATTATGGATGAAATTAGATATATAGGCTGTAATAGATATTTGTAGACCATTTTATATGTATTACAGCTTAAGTGCACTCTAACGGGTCCATTAAATTGGATTTGTCCATTGGAGTTGTGCTGCTGGCCATTGCCACATGGCTAATCCCTTAGTATTTTGGGACTGGGGCATGACACTAGGAACTTAAATCAACAACTCAAGCTATACAACTACTGAAAGTAATTACTAAATGTAATGATCTCAGGATAATAAAAAAATACTGTAAACCTGCAATGAGACATCCTGAACTGATAAGCAAAATAGAACAACATGTACAGAAAATAAAGGTGTAATCATGTAAAGAATAGACTAACCATCATCCATCAATCACGACAAATCATATAAGTACGACTTGATACTTTAACTAACTAGGGTTATCTCAATCCTAATTACTAACCATTATAATGCAATGCGATGCTAGAGTTTCTTCTTATCGCATGTCCCTGTAGTTTATCCGAAATATCCATGCGCACAAACCAGCACCGGATACTCCTCAAGATACTCCACAAGATAAACCACTGGATACTCTACAAGATAACTGTATGAATAACCGGGAGTGCATACAATCTCGGAAAATCCCTAGCCATATACTAAGTGAATCTCTAGTTATTAACCTCTAGCAATTTCTTGTATTAATTCGAGTATGGCATTTCGCATAATCCATTCTAGACATGATGCAACAAATCAAGTTCTCATAGTAATATAAACCAGTTTCAATATACATTGTACAAACGGACTCATGTAAGCTACGATAACAACCAAGCCATGTGAAACCAAGTGAAGCCAGGTAAAGCCATGTACAACCATGTGATGCCATGTCAATCCAGGTGAAGCCAAATGAAACCAAGTCAAGCCATGTCCGATGAAACCAAGTAAAGTCATGCCAAGTCAAGTCCAGTCAATTATGTCATCACGTGTAGCTGGGCAAAGCCGGATGAAATCAAGTAAAGCCAAGTCAAGTCAAGTCATCTGAAGCTATGTAAGTTCATGTCTAGTCAGGTCAAGTCATCACCTGTCCAAACAAAGCCAGAAGAATCAAAACAAAATCACGAAAAACCAAAAATTCATAAAGAAAGAGCACGATCGGTATACCGTCAGTACAGTCCAGTACACATCGGTATACCAGTCCAGAGATAGGAAAAATACATCAAGTTTTAGATTTCAACAATTTGGTATACCGTCAGTATACTATAGTACCTTCGGTATGTCATTCCAAGTAGGCAAAAAAGTTACTGAAAAACAAAGTTCCACAAATCGGTATACCGTCGGTGTACTGTAATATACCGTCGGTATGTCGGCCAAGGAAATATCTAACAAAGTCGGCAAGATCGGTATACCATAAGTACAATATAGTATACCGTCGGTATGCCGATAAGGTTCACTGAAAATATCTAGAAATCTATGTCGGACGAAATCGGTATACTGTAGTATACCGTCGATATGTCGATTTTCTGGAAAAAAACTAGGCAAAGTCAAATATGATTCCGGGTCCCAAATCAAATCCCAAAAATCGCCAGAACCAAGTCTAACAAGGAGTCAAGTCTAGTGGTAAGTCTCATATCACAATATGGACTAAATCTCTCGATCATAACTCTGATACTGCTTTCGTTACCGAGTTACCAAAAATGGACGGAAAAAGATTCTACCAGAAACCAAAATCGAAATGATCAAAATACTAGAAATTATGAGATAAATTGATAAAGTAAAGCAAGTCTAAGCTAAAAAGTAACAACCAAAGCTCCAGGAAAAAAATAACAGAAAGTAAAAGAAGTTCATAGAATCGGCAAGGTATACTTGCCTAAAGCGAGCTCCCAGCCTAAACCCTCTAGCCCACCACCACGAATGAGTTTAGAAACCACACTCCAGGTCTCATGACCAAGCTCCAAGATCAAGAGAGAAAGGAAGAAGGTAAGAGAGAAGAGAAAAGAATAAAGAAAAGAAACCAAGAACTATATATAGAGGAATCACAAAATATCTAAAAAGTGAAACAAATATCTGTTGGACAGTATACCATCGATATACTGTAGTATACCGCCGGTATATCGTTCAGGTAGTAAAGTTTAAATTTTGAGAATTTTTGAGCTTACTCGAGATCCAATAAAATATAATAAATAACATAAAATACGTATCTGCATAAAATATGAATACTGTGAGATGAGTCTCACAATGGGCCACCACTAAAATCTTGTCACATCCCAGATCTAGAATACTAGAGAGCGGAAGAATGACTCAGCCAACCACACCTTATGAAATACCTAAGCAACCCGCAATATTTTAAGGTTTTCTAGAGACAATGGGAAGCATACTACAATCAGGTCTCCTAGGGTCAAGAACTTCTATATCTTAATCATTCAAACGAGTAGCAATAATATAGAACATCTCAAAATAAGCAGTATGGCATCCCAAACGCTGCATCAGAATGCTCTCAGAGATCTAGTAATACAAAATAATATGCCAAATACAAGATCAAAGTATACATGATAGTAAGTCAGTTACAGTCTAAATATATATATATATATTACAGTCATGTAGGAAACTAGTGTCCAGATTTGTCGGCTAACATGTGCTGATTGGCTAAACGCCAAAAAGAATATAGTTCAAAAAATAATGAGTAGTGAATAAAGGAACCCACTCGTGTCCCTCAGCAGCCATCATTCGAGTGCGTGCCATTAGTGAGGGGAAAGTAAGCTTGACCCTCAAGTACTGGCTTTAAACCTGGCTATACAAAACCAGTGGGGTCAGACCCCAAATAGCAAATATAATAAAGGAAGCACAAAATAAAAAAATAAAATCAGTTCTATAGCATGAGATGCATGAGCCAAAAATTAATGGCATATGTCCCATCCATGATACGATACAATACCCCTTCACCAAACAAGGATATGGAGTTCCCTATCACATCAGAATAGAATACGTCCCTTGATTATGGTCAAGCTAAAATAACTATGCGTCGTAGTTTCAGTCCACAGCCTATCGTAACATAACAACGCAACCTAACAACCAAAAAAGGATATGAGTTGAACCATCATGCCACCATTTTCTGTGTCCCTAATTCCACTTTACAGAAGATATAATACACAATCAGAGATAAAATACAACAGAAATGATATAGCTTCAGTCCATGGATTATCGTAACACAATAATGGAGCCCAACAACCAAATAAGGATATGGGTTGAATCATCATGCCATGATAGCCCACTTTCCTGGCTAGGCATATATTATAAGCAATTTAAACTGTCATGCCCCAGTCCTAGAATATACGGGACTAGGCCACGTGAAAATGGCCAGCTACGTACCAAGGGGACTCCAGTCCGACTCCAATACGTATAAGCTGTAAATGAGGGTCACTATCTAGATAACACAGTATATATGTCTATGTCTCAATCCACAAGGATATGTAATAAATAAGGGAAAATATTTATCATGGTGTGCACCCCACACTACACTCGTCTGAATAGACTCGAAGAAAATAATATGAGTCTACGAATACTGGGCTATACTAGAAAAAAATAAGCAAAGATTATAATAGCTGAACAATAAAAAGGTGATACAAATATCGAGTAATAATACATGCATATCAGTATAATACTCATCAGCAGCTGCAGCCTCCCGTCAACGATCGACCCTACAATCTGGCAGGAAACCAGATCCTCAGAGGGACGTAACAAGGTATAAAAATAGCATGCCATAGTAAAACAGAAAGAAAATAAGTGATACGCCGGTATAATCTAGAATAACCACCTAAGTGAGACGCAACTTGAAGACAATGTTTGACATGTGGGCTTTCTAAATATAAATCTGTAGCTCCGAGACACAGAGACACACGATTCATACTGTAGCTCCAAGCACAGAGTCACACGGGTAATACTACAAATCTGGATACATGATCTCTACATAAATAAAGATATATTTATAGATATAGCGTATGCGAAGTAGCCCAAGCATCTAGTAACTGTCTTTTCCTCCCAATACGGTCAAAGAGACACATCCGCTGCTCGCTGAGCCTAAACCTCTATCTAACAATCTCGTCATACTGAAGTATCTAGTACCGATCATGATCCTATAGTCATCACAGATTTCGGTCATGCTGATACTATCAGGATACAGGAAGTCTGGCACGATGACAGTGTCTGATTGTGTCCTAGAGTTCCGATATAACCAAGTAGGTACATCAAGGTATCGAGAAACATCTAACAATCGATACTAGATATTATCGACGAACGTCTGTACCCGGATATGATCCGGACGCAAAGTAACAATTATGATCCAAAGTGCACACAATGTATAGATAAAATAAATAGTGAATCTGGAATTGAGATACAGAATGACAAGGTACACTTGCCTGGATCGGGATGCTGAAAGAGAAACTCCAGTACAACGTCCAAGTCCGAGGATTCCAAAGTACCTGAGTTTGTCCAATCTGTGTTGAGATTGAGGTATCTAAAGTCCAGTCCTAGCCTAGGCACTATGGCCCAAGAAAAATCCCTAAAATAGGTTTTCTGCTAAAGTTGTTCCTTCATCTTTGACAACAGATCTGGACCACGGGGTGCTTGTCGACATCGCATCTCAATGAGATGCCGGTGATGACACCTTCAATGTCGCTGCCTCCTGCTACCACTGTATGCTCTTGTTTATCCTTCTTTCTCACGTGCGCAGGTGCTTCATCTTCTTCTTCTTTCAGATGATGACAACACATATATGACGGACTGGCCCGCGACGTAGGAGACACTGGGATGCATGCGAGACCGTAGGAAGGACGGTACGACGAATGTGGGGTAGTTGGCGATGCTGGATGCGTTGTGCGATGGTGTGATAGCTGACTGTTCGTACGGTGTCATCCACTATGATGGGGCAATAACAGCGGTAGCTGCTCAGCCTGGCGGCAGTAACGTCTGTGCAAGGGGAGGAAACCCCGGGTGGTGGGTTGGTGTTGGTTATGGGTCTCAACTACAGGGGACTTGTGGTGGTCGGGCATGGAGCAGTCTGGTAGGACCATACGTGCAACTCGGTTCTGTCGATGGTGTCCGTGCAGTCGGGATGAGGAGGCAGGGATGCACGATCTTTGCGTCAAATTGGCATTGTCGGAGGGTGTATCTTGACCTTTGGTTCTCAACGAAGAGAAGAGACACGGGTCAATGGTCTTTGCCATGGCAGCCGAAAAACAAAGGAGGAAGCTGGGCCTGGGGTGTAGTATGTTAGGGTGGAAGGACTTGAGAGAGGCTGCGGTGGTCAGGTGAATGGTTGAACGGCGCTAGGGGTGGCACAGATTGCGCATGACAGGTCGTATAGACTCCTAGGAAATGCCATAGTGGTCGCCAGCGACGAGCGTGCCAAACAAAAATGGAGGTGCGACACTTGTTGGTGGTATAGTGATTGTGTGGACAGCGGAGGTGGATGGCGTCGACGAAACTCGATAAGAACTCAGGTCGATGAGTTGAGGTTGCGTGGAGTCGGGAAGCAAGGTAGAGGAGGACGATGGTGTTGAGAGAGTTGGTGCTGCTGGGTTATCGAGGAGATTGTGGGGCCGAAGCTGGTGGTGATGATTGTAAGGGTGGTGGAGGTAATCGTGAGGGTGGTGGTGATGGTAGTGATGAGGGTGGTTGTGGTCGTGTAGAAGAAGGAGAATAGTGATGGTAAAGGTAGTAGTATTATGAAGGAGGAGAGGAAGGAGGTATAATAAATGATGAGAGAGAGATTATGTGTATTTAGTGAAGGAGAGTGAAAGGAGCTTGGGGATTAGGGCCGGCTAGGTTTCCTAGGGGGATGTGTGCGTGGGGTGTTGTCATAAAGGGATGAGTGGTGGGAGATGATGGGAGTTTGAATGGAGGATTATGATTTAAAGGGAATGGATAGTGATGTATAATACCATGCAAAAGGAGAGGGGGAGTTGTATGACCGGTCAAGCCTCACCAAAAATGGGTTTTCTTTATTTGTTCCAACCAATAGGAGTGTGACACCTAGCGCCCTCTTTGCATTTTAGCCCCTTAACATTTGGGTGTTTACACATGAAGGAAAAAGAGTAAAAATTTGATGTGGAAAGTTGTGTTTGGTATTTTGTAGGATGAGAGGATGTTGGGTGTTTTGTATGAGACTCATGAATGGGTATTGGGTTAAGTTTGGGTTAGGTTAAGTCGATTTTCCCTAATTTAATTAAATAAAGTGCCATAGGTGATTTTAAATTAAATGAAAGTACATGGGGTCTCAATTGGGAGTGACATAAATATCATAGACGGTGTAGGCTTGGTGTCAGTTTTGGGCCCTTTAATTGGTTTGGCGAAACGGGTTGAGTTTGTGTTCCCAAATCGATGCAACAATATAGGTACAAGGCATAGGATTAAAGAATTAATTTTGGTGACTGGAAAGTTGTGTAATTAAAATAGAGCATAAGGGAGTATGTTTGTGAGTGACAGAAATGTCCAGTGCCTAGGTTGGCTTGTCAGGTCAAGAGTGCAAAAAATTGTTGGAAAGTAATGGCTATTATTGTGCTCCAATTATTGAAGCAACGGTAAGGTGCACCAATAGATTAAATTAAAGAACACATCTACACAATCCTAATTTCTAATCCTTAGACAACCTGAAACTAAACCAAAATTCTTACCATATCAAATCTACCTAAAAATTTTGAGGGGGTTTATATAAATGGCCAATCATGTATTACGACTTGATATGTGATCTCTGGGTTATCCCATTAATATAATATATAAGTATCCTCAGATCGTTCCCTAATCGAGCAGGGCTGGCTGAACCAATAATATACGAGCAAGAATACATGTATATGATGCACCAGTCCCTTACTAGGGCACTAAGCTAATTAATGATTAGTAACGGTTCCAGACTTTCTATATAAAATATACTGGCTCGGTCTTATAATTAGATCAGATACTGCACTCCACTAGTGCGGATGATATACAGTATCCATGGTACTCGGCATTTACTCCCAGCTAATTTATAGTGGCTTGATATGCATGATCTCGAGATACCGTTCCCTCCCAATGCTCTAGAAATTGAGTTGCCAAGTTAACCCTAGGTTAATTAGAATCTCATGTTGTGGTCACATGAATAAACCTTTTTAGATGTCGTACTATAAGTACGTGCACTCTTGATACGAACCCATATTGTCACTCGAGAGTTAAATTTGGATTCACCCAAGTGTGGTGCAACAATCAGTGCTATCTAACCACCGCTATCATCACGGATATACTAGTTAGGATAGGAACAAGTTCTAGTATCAAGAACATGGACAAGTTATCAAGTAATAAGTTATTTAGGACATGACAGTTAAGCACTGGTCACTTTAATTATCACTTTATTATATCGATAGATGAGAATAAGTGTAGTACGATAACCTTCTCAAGATCATATCTATAATCCTTAAACCAAACAAGGACCGGGGTTGCAGACCTTCCCCTGAGTTGAACTACGTCCCTTATTCTATCTAACGTTTAATAAAGTGATCAAGGAAAATTAGCAAGTATGTGCATATAAAGCCACATCTACAAGGCTCATGTTAGGTACTTAATCAAATTTGGCACATGGTCATATCTGGGTCATACAAGTCATTCCTAAGTTCAACACATAGCATTACAATCATTCAACCAAACAAAAACATTAAACCAAGCAAGTATCCAACGTGTGCAGAAGGCAATAGGCCGCATGCAGTCGAGGCCGCATAGGTGGGGTAAGGTCCACTCCTCGGGACGAGTGCCGAAGTGATGGCCCATAAATGTTAGTCAAAAAAGTGGCATACAAATAAAATGTGTCAGAAGAACAAGATAAAATTATGAAACGATGAGCCAAGGTGGTGCTGAGTCATGCGTTCAAAGAAAGAGGAACACAAAGCTCGAGGTAGCATGTTGTCCTTGGTCGTATTCTCCTCTGGACCGCATGGATGACTTGTACTTAGAAAATTTTATTCGTTCATTTTTCATGCATTTGGCCTTGGGGCGCATGTGCAAATTTCAATCATGTGTCCAACAGGATAGCCACATGCTGACTTTGGTGAGAGAAGTCCAAGCCGCATGCTAAGCGGGCTACATGGAGCTCCTTAATCCCAGAATATCAGCTTTCGACCATAGAAGCTCCGAAAATCTAAATTTTGTTTCTTCTATGGGAACCTCAAACGAAGTCCAAATCCAATAAAGTAAAGTTTTAAAGTACTCAAAATTAAATGCTCATCAACATGGAACAACATATTTTCGAAAAAAAAAGTTTTAAGAGATCAAAATCCAAGAAAACTCAAGAACACACAAAAAGCTCTAAACTGAAAAAATGTAGATCTACACTAATCCATACATCAAATTCGAAAATACCAAGTTTTAAACATGTGGAGAATCATGTAGCAAACATAACAGACTCATAAAATAGAAAGTTTCTCTATTTTCATGCAAGCTGTACTTTTCTATTGAGGGAGAGAGAAAACCTAAGAAAGAGAATGGAAAGGAAATAATGAGTAGAGAGTGTGTGTTTTTGTTTATATAGGGAGGCTTTGGGTTCACTTGACCTATGGTTCAAGTCATGACCAAGCCCTGATCTCAAAATAAACCAATACCCAAACTCTACCAGAAAATAGTCTGGCCTCCAACCAACCTAACAACCATATTAGCAAGCAAGAATACGTTCCAAATACGTATATCAAAAATGAGAAGTCACATATTTCTACAAAAAAGAAAGCTACCAAGATCCTTTTAAGGAAAAAGGTACGGCCAAACATGAAGCAGATAAGCTTATGAATGGGTCCTCTAATTCTTCCAGGTCTGTGAGCTATTAACCCTTAGTCAATAGTTCTTACCATTTTGATAATTGGTGGTTGGATTCTGGAGCTAACGTTCACGTTTAATTTGATTGCTCCTATTTTTCAAAATATCATGAATTAAGTAGAGGATATGTGACATTAGGAGATAGATCAACACTATAAATTATAGGAAGAGGAAGAAGAGATCTAAAGGTAACATTAGAACAAATTTTACCTGTTCATGATGTGCTTCATGTGCCGCCAGTTAGAAAAAATCTAGTTAGCGAGTCTCTTCTTATAGCGTTAGGGTACAATATCGTTATGGAGGAAATAAAGTAGTAATTTCTAAGAATGATTCATTTGTTCAATTGTCTTTTTTTAAAAGATAGATTATTCATTCTTAGTATTATAAATAAAATATCATATTCTTCACTTATTATTTCTAATGTAGAATCTTCAAATATGTAGCATGCTAGATTAGGTCATATGAACTTATGTGCTCTTAGAAGAATGATAAACTTAGATCTTGTTTCCAAGACTCCAATAAATGATAAATATAAATGTGAGATTTGTGTTCAAGCTAAACATACTAGACTACCTTTCAAATCTGTAGATAAAAATTCTGATATTTTAGAATTAATCCATAGTGATGTATGTGACTCTAAAAGGGTTTGACCCAAGGTGGTCGAAAATAATTTGTTACATTCATAGATGGTTGTTTAACATATTATGATACCTACCTTCACCTGACCAAAGATGAAGTCCTTGATAGATTGAAGGTGTACAAATATGAATTTAAGAACCAATTAGAGAAAAAGATTATAAATACTAAGATCTGATCGTAATAAAGAGTATACCTCAAATGACATACAATTATGTGAAAAGTATAGAATATTTTTGAGGTAGCTACTCTTTATATACTACAGGCCAACGGAGTAGCTAAAAGAAAGAACCGTGCATTGTTAGATATGGTGAATGTCATTCTTCACATCTCAGGTGCTCCTAATAATCTGTGGGGAGAAGTAATGTTATTAGCTTGTTATATCCTGAATATGATTCCTAGTAAATCAAAGAATATGACTCCCTATGAGGTAGAACCCCTTGAACCAATTATCTTAAGTTTGGGAATACCTTGCAAAAATAGAATTTCTTGAACCTAAAAAGAGAAAGATTGGATCTAAGACTATTGCTCTTGTGTTCATAGGATATGCCTTAGATAAAAATGCTAATAGGTTTCTAATGACACATTATGAATTGAATGAGATCACAAATAACACTATTATAGAAACTAGAGATTCAGTTTATTTTAAGACTGTACTCTTTTAAGAATAGAATTTTGAATTCTCCCTCCAATTCTACTCTTGTACCTTCATCTAGTTATTTGTTTCAAACATCTAGTTCACATTATGAACGAAAAATAGTTCCTAGAAGGAGCAAAAGAGGTACGGATGAAAAGAATTTAGGAGAATGATTGTTCATTTATTTGATAGAGGATGATCCCTTAACTTATGAAGAAGCAATATATTCTCCTGATGCTTTTTTGTGGAAAGAAGCCATTACCAAATAATATAATTCTATCGTAGAGAATAGTACTTAGTTTTTAGAAGATCTACCTTCAGATAGTAAACCTATAGGCTATAAGTAGATTTAAAAAAATTAGATCTAATAAAACTATAGAAAAATACAAGGCTAAATTAGTAACTAAAGTTTTCACTTAGGAAAAGGGATTAGATTATTTTGATACCTACTCTCTTGTAGCTAGAAATACCTCTATTAGAACACTGCTACCTTTAACATCTATTTATGATATACTGATCCATTAACTGGTTGTAAAGACAATATTTCTAAATGGAGGTCTAGAGGAAGAGATCTACATGGAGATAGTAAAATCTTTATATAGCCTAAAGCAAGCTCCTAAGCAGTGACATCACAAATTTACAAAGTAATTTTAGAATATGGATTCATAACAAATAAGTATAATAAATGTGTATATTCTAAAATCATAGATTGAAGTTATTCATTTTATGCTTATATGTAGATTATATCTTAATTCTAGGACCATCTCTTGATTGCATAAATTATACTAAGAAATATCTGTCTAGTAAGTTTAATATGAAAGATTTAGGAGAAACCAACTTGATTCTTGGAATACAAGTATTCAGGATCAAAGAGGGTTATATTCTATCCCTAGCTCACTCCATAGAGAAAATGCTAAGAAAATTTAAGCATTTTGATAAGAAACATGTATCTACTCCTTATGATTGTAGCATCATCCTCAAGAAGAATGATGGTTCACTAGCAGAATAACATAGATATTCACAGATGATAGGTTCTCTTATGTGTGTGTGTGTGTGTGTATATATATATATATATATATATATATATATATATATATATATATATATATATATATATATAACAAATAGAACCACACCTGATATTGTATTTTTCGTTGGAAGACTAAGTAGATATACTAGCAACCCAAACCAGTTACACTAGTATGCATTAGAAAGAATATTTAGATATCTTAAGGGTGCTATAGATTATAAACTACATTATATTAGACACCCTGATATAATAGAAGGTTATTCAGATACAAACTGGATTACTGACTCACATGATATCAAATCTACTTCTAGATATTTTTTACTCTATGAGGAGCTGCAATCTCCTGGAATTTATGTAAGTAAACTATCACAGCTAGGAGTACTATGAATTCTGAAATGATAGCTTTAGACACTGCTTGTACAGAAGATGGGTGGCTAAGAAATCTAATTTTGCATATTCCTATTTTAAATATTCATGATCTTATCATTTCTATAAATTATGATAATAAATATGTTATATAACTGCTAAAGTATGATTCTGTGAATGCTAAGATGAATAAGCACCTGCAACTGCGCTTCAAGTCTATAAAGAGTATATTAAGCAAGTATGTGATTCTTGACTATATAAAGTCAGAAAAGAACCTTGCAGACCACTTGACGAAGTGTTTGTCTAGGACATTAATCCTAGAATCATCGACAGGGATGGAATTATCCTATAAGTAAGTCACCAGCAGTGGCAACCCAACTGAGTCTAGCTGAAATCCCAAGAAGCCGGTTCAATGGGTAGAAATAAGCTGAACTTAGGTGACTAATATGGAACACTAATCCTTATATTAAATTTTCAAAACCAATGTCCAAGCGGCTGTACAAAGTTGTATAAAAATATTCCATCCCTATGATGACAGTGTTCGAGTGTGATATGGTTAGAAATAGTTTTAAAAATCTTAATATATCCAAGCATGATTATGCAGGATTGACACCAATCACCAACCCTTTGAGGACTTACCTATATGAGAGACTGTAAAGGACGCAACTATATATTGGATAGGGCGATCCTAGACAACTCTCATGAACAAAAAAAGTGTGCATGGTCAAATAAAAGCGACATCCGATAGACTCAAGAGCCTCTAGCATACTATGTGTGCTATTTTCTGAAACTTATTCAAGAATTATGATTCAAGGAATAGTCCATAATGTACTTCTTCAGATAATTAAAGACAATAGTCACTAAATGAGATTCAATGTTGTATTCTATCTCACATATTGTATAGTATTCATTGGCCAAAAAATTCTTTGTTATACTTCTTCTTATATTGTTATCTCTCTTCTCTAAACTTGATTTTTTTTTTTGGAGGGGGAGGGGGGGGGGGGGGGGTGGGGTGGAGGGGAGGGGAATTGTTGTATTCTTTTATTTGCACGAAAAAAAAAATCATGTTTAGTCCCATATTGTCTAGACCAACACCATTCCTAGTCCATATATTACTTTCCCTCATATTCTCCCTTGTAAGCTGTTTTGGGCTAGACCTGTGGGCCACACAAATGTGTCATCAGTACTGCTGCCTAGTCTGACTCAGCTCGATTCAGTTCGGTTCGACGAGCATAACATGTGCGGGTCCGCGCCCACATCTGTGTGCACCGAATGTCGATTCGAATTTTACTATCGGGTGCGGGTTGAGATCCAAAATATTTTTTTATTGCTCTTCGTTTTCTGGCCGTTTGGATCTTCATTTTTTGTCCATTGAAATTTTAATAGTCATTGGATAAATCTCCAACTGCTGCGAGTTAGTGGATATATATATATATATATATATATATATATATATATATATATATATCCAAACAACTCTGTTGAAATTTAATTTTGTTCTCTAGGTAAAACTAATTTCGGGTCGATCTTTTGGAGTTGTGTGCAGTGACGGAAAGTCGGTAGCAAAAAGTTTTACATCTAGAAGAAATTTGAGAAAAAATTGCGCATAGATCTCGAATAATCTATTTTGACAGTTCTTCGTGCACGACTCTTTCTGTAGACCGATAACACTATTTTTTTTTTTATTATTGTTTGTTATTCTGGTACAGGAAAAGAAGAAGGAAATTTTTTCCTAGCAGCTTTTAATATCTTTACAAGAAAGCTAACACTTTGAGTGCTTAGTATTATTAGGGATGACATTATTATAATTGTCCAGAATTAAAAGAATGAGAAGTTTATGACTGACAAATTTCCACTACTGGAGGCTCATTGAGCATTCTTCTCTTCTACTCTTTATCACAACCTAACTCCTCTATCGCCAACTAACCTCTTCTCGTTACAGATTTCCCCTCCTTACCAAAATCTGCAACTGACCATACTACCCCTGCACTCCTCTTGACACCCCCCTAGCTACTTGCCCTAGCTAAACCCAGGGCCATTCCAGTAAATTCACTTGTGCTGTTAGAATTTCAGTTAGCATACACTGTATCCCCCGAGCTTACTCGTATAAAGTTAGTAGTTGCTGCCACGAGTTTTTAGCAGGCACATTACATGAAAGAGATGAAAGAGCAAGGGGAAGCATCCACTTCCCTCTCCGCTCTCCGGGAGGCGTCGCGGCTCGTCAACTCGCTCGTCGCCTCGTCCTACGCCGTCCGGTCCTTCCCCGTCAAGTGGCATTCGATCCGCGACAAGCTCGAGAAGCTCAGCTCCAGCCTGACCTCCGCGGGCACCGACGCCGCTGACGGTTCGGAGCTCGGCGAGCTCCTGGAGTCCATAACCGCGACGGTGAGCGACGCCCAGCTGCTCGCGGACCGGTGCTGCGACGAGCACTACAGCGGCGGGAAGTTGCAGCTGCGGAGCGACCTGGACGTCGTCATATCCCGTCTCGGCCTCCACATGAGGAGGCTCGACGAGACGTACGCCTCCGGCAGCCTGTCCCATAATTCTCGTGCTATTATACTCTCCAGGCCCGGGGCCATGGCCAGCCGGGACAACATGAGGCTCTACGTCAAGGACATCTTCTCGAGAATGAGGATCGGGGGACCGGAGCTGAGGACTCAAGCGCTGGCTGCGCTCAACCAGATCCTCCCGGCGGACGACGAGAGGTACGTGAGGATCGTGGCGTGCGAGATGGCCGACGGATTGGGCCTTCTGGTGTCCCTTCTCGAGTCCTGCGACTCGGGTATCCAAGAAGAGGCCTCGGGCGCCATTGCGGCGATATCCGGGTTCGAGGCCTACCGAGGAGTCCTCGCGACGGCCGGAGCCATCGGGCCGTTGATTCGGGTCCTGGAGACGGGGAACGAGTTGGGAAAGGAGAGGGCGGGCCAAGCCCTGAGGAGAATGACAGCCAATTCCGACAATTCCTGGTCCGTCTCGGCGCAAGGAGGCGTCTGCACCCTCGTAAAGATCTGCGGCGGCGGAAGCGGCAGCAAGGAGCTGGTTTCTTCCGCTCTTTCGGTGCTGAGAAACGTCAGCTGCGTCGGCGAGATCAAGAGGTTCATGGTGGCGGAAGGGGCGATCGCGGCGCTTGCGAAGCTCTCGTGGTCGAAAGAAGAGGCGAACCAAGTCCAAGCCATCGATTTCTTGGCCGCCTTAGCTTCCGACGACGAGAGCGTCAAGCAGAGGGCCGTGAGAGAAGGGGGGCTGGTCGAGTCGCTGCTCCACATCCTGCAGCCCAGCTCGCATTGCTCGTCCAAGGCGCGGGAGGTCGCCCTTCGAGCAATCGACACCTTCTGCTTCACGTCGGTCGGCTCCGTAAACGCTCTAATCGGCTCCGGGTTCCTCGATCTGCTTCTCTTCTTCATAAGGAGCGGCGAGGCTTCGGTCAAGGGGCCGGCTCTCAAGTCGGTGTCGAGGCTGTGTTTGGTGTCGGAGGAGGCCAAGAAGGCGATGGGCGATCTCGGTTTCATGCCGGAGCTCGTGTCCCTACTGGAGGTGAGGGCTTTCGACGTCGGGGAGACGGCCGCCGAGGCGCTCTGTGGCCTAGTTTCGGTCCATCGGAATCGAAGAAAGCTCGTTCAAGACGAGCACAACGTGAATCGAATCCTCCGGCTGCTCGATCCGGAGGAGGAGAAGCCGGTGGCGACCAAGAAGCTGCTGCTCTCGGCCCTGCTGGTCTTGGCCGAGAGCCACAGCGGGAGGAGAAGGATGGTCGCGTCCGGCTACGTCAAGAACTTGGAGCGACTCGCAGAGAAGGACGTAGCCGACGCCAAGAAGATCGTCAAGAAGCTCTCCGGCAGCAGATTGAGGAACATGATCAATGGAATCTGGAGTTCATAGGTCATCTCGAGGAGCATTTGTTAACTATAGCTTCTGTCTTTTATTTCTTTTTTCTCTCTTTGTGATTTATATCTATTAGTGCAACCTGTAGAAGAATGGTGTCCTAATTTCTGCAATGTACATTGTTCACAATAATGTGTAAATTAGTAAGGGATGTGATGTGATGAGAATAGAATTTTGTTCTAAGTTGCATAATAATAACAAAGTGGAAGTTGTTATGGATGAGAATGTTGGTTCTTGCAATAACTCTGATCCTTTGGGCATTGATATCTCAAGGATAGCAGCATGTGCTTGTGTTGCTCTTAATTGTCCTCTACTGTGTGAGCCAGTGCATACATGAAACAAGTTTGTTTTGTCTCCAGCATTTTGGTTGGTATTTTTCTTAAATACTTCCTGTAAACTCATAATTGCGAAAGGAATCATATATTCTTATAAGTTCAAGATAGAACATTATTTTTTGAATCGTGCATCTTGGCTCGTACAATACTTGCACGAGCCGGAGGAGCACGGCGAAGGACGACGGAGCAGGAGGAAGAGGGTGGGAGAGAGAATGCGGCAATGGACGGTGGCTCGTACAAATACGCAAGTACTGCTCCATCGCGTTTTTTTTTTTATTATCATTTTTTTTTCTCTTAGAGAGGGTGATCAGTGTCCCTATCCTTGGCAACTTGTGTACACCTGAATTTCCTAACCACATGTCCTAAAGAAAAAAACACCAATAAAAAACTTGGCAATGAGGTCCTACAAAGTTATGGACCTTTAAATTATAAAAGGTCCTGTATAAAGACAACCTATATGGTTAGAAGACAGCACAAAAAATATTAATTTTTAATATTCAAAATATTTCTTTGAAATTTTTAGAAGGTATCTTCGATGATACGTCTCTCAAGATTCTAATAATTTTGACAATTGTTAGGACTGCTCAGTCGTCTTTAACGGATTTGTGTTGAAATCAGAAATTCGAAACTTGTTATATTGGTATATCATATAATGTCGATGAATACTATTCTACAATTATAATACTACTCAACGTTTTATTCCAGAGTAAACCGATTATGTTGGAAGTATATATCAATGTTTAAACATAAACTAAGTTAAACAATATATATAAGTTTAGTTAATTAATACATAAACCAAATACCATTTTGTGTAAAACCCTACTATATGATCTTTATTCCTTTTGACTTTATCTATATATCAATCCTTTCTTTTCTGCCAAATATAGTTATCGTCTTTTTTTTCCTAAACAATATAGGTATACATATTTAACACCACTGATTTCTCAATTATGTTGTTTGTCTTCCAAAAATATTTGAGTGATTTATCTTTCATTATATGACATCTGACATGGCAGATGAAATAACAAATGACAAATTTTAATCCAAAAGATTAATCATCAATTTTTTTAATATTAATATTAATATTAATATTAATTTTAATGTTAAATTTTGTCATGTCAGCTGACATGTCAGCATGTATGTCTTATGCCACAAAATGTGTCATAAAATAGAAGATGGCATCACACAAACTTTTTGGAAGACAAATAACATTTTTGATGATTTCTGTCCTCAATACCCATTTGTTTTCTTCTTCAGAAATTAGTCGCTTTAACTCTCTTTGATGGTTATTTAACTCCAATGACTTATTTGTCCTCAATATCTACTATTTTTTCAGAAATTTGCCACTTTAACTTTCACTTTGATGGTTATATATGTATCCAAAGTACAAACGAAATGGATGTTTGTTGTCCCATGCATTATATCGAAAGCGAATCAGCAAAGAAAATGATGTTGTTACATGGGATCTTTGGTCGGTGTTACTAGAGAGAGAGTATCGGACCTTCAAGACTCTTTTTTTGGTTTATTATTAGAAAACAAATATAGATACAATAATATCCATATCCGAATCGCATTCGGTCCGAACGCATGATCGGTCAGAAGGGAAACATACATACTCCAAACGAAATGAATAAGAAATTTTTTTTAGTTTAGTCCTACTTAATAATATAATTTTAGACTTATATCCTACACTTTTTTTATTAGCTTTATATTCCATTTTTTTTCACGAAAAGTATTTATTTTGTCACGAAAAATTATTGTCAAATAATTTTTATGACAAAAAATTGAAATATAAATATAATAAATAAAAAAGTGTAGAATATAAGTCTAAATTTATACTTATTAATTGGGACTAAAGTCAAAAAATTTCAATGAATAAATAAAGTTCTAGACTAAAGAAATTGCGTTGTATAGAGATTAGGGGAGGTAGACTCTGTGCATGGGTCAGTACGTACACTGGGGCTAGGGGTTGTCACAGACTAAAGAAAGCAATAATGCTAAGTTTACTACCAACAACCCTCTCACTCCTCCTTGTTATGTGTGTCACTTTCAGTCTCACTTTTCCTCCAATGAACAATCGTTATGTATTTTTCGGCCACTTGACAACCATTCGAAAAGTTCTTGAATCTCATCTCTCCCTTCTTCACGAATGGATGACTGCCACATAAACGCTACATAAACAATCGTTATGTATTTTTCGGCCACTTGACAACCATTCGAAAAGTTCTTGAATCTCATCTCTCCCTTCTTCACGAATGGACGACTGCCACATAAACGCTACATAATTTTAAGAAGACTATAAGCATAAGATTGTAGGCATAGCACCAACCCTAAAGAAAGTGCGTTGCGGAGAAATCAGGGGATCACATGCACTGGCAGTGCCTGAAACTCATGTAGTGTCATCTTAGGTCTTGTCTCTTTCAGGACAAAGTAGCTGCTTGTGAGAGCAATTCATGTGGATGCCGTTAGCTTCCTATCTTCTGGTCACATGATCCATCTTAAGGTTTTGGTGGCATGTGAAACTTTGATTCAATGAATGGAATTTTGTATCGAAGGATACCAGCAGGCAGAATACTCGTGTCAATCTTACATAGGTATAGCTTGCAATATTCTTTGCACTAATATTGATAAATCCTGTGTGCAAGCATAAATGGCTCATGAGTTAAAAAGTGCTCAACTTGCATTATGTGTTGGAAATGAAACGCAAAAACTCTTATTGTGAGAGAACCGAAAATTTAAAAAATACAATCAAAATTGCAAATACAAAATCAATCGCAAACATCAAAATATTTAAGTATAACGGAAAAAAATTATGGAACGATCGGATGCTAATCCGAAAAAGTCTCCACTAATAGAATAAGAAGATACGCCAATTCCTTATAAACTTCTCTTCAGATCCACACGGATCACCATAACACTTCACAGATGGAAATGGATTACAAGAGTACATAAAGATTACCGGAGATGAGAAACGAGAGAAAAATAATTGATGATCTCCTCGAAACAATCTCTCTCCGAAACAATCTCTCGAATCTCCGAATATCTCTCTTCTTCTCTTAGAAAATTACAACTCTTTGGAAAAAAAAAAAATCTCATTTTGATCTCTCTCTGATAGATAATGACGGATTAGGGTTAGGAAAGACCTATTTAAAATCCCATAATCCAGCAGACATCTAGACTGTTGATATTGTTACAACTATGTTGATGAAACACCTAATTTCGGGTTCAGTCCCGACACCGTTATACCAGCAGCGATATACCGTTAAAATGTTATTTCGTGTCAGAACCTATTATGTAATAAACTACTCTCAAATCGGTAAACCGTCAGTACACCGACAACGGTATACCGCTGATACTGAAATTGTTGTTTTTCAAAAGCTTTTGATAAGTACTCAGATCGAGCCACATTTGCTGCCTTCGACTTCCCGAGCTTCTCCGACACACGGATTGCGCTTGTCGTACTTCGAGTCTTCTCCACATAGGTTGGAAATCAGACCCAATACCAACATATATCTCCCTTCCCAACTAGATAGAGTTTGTCATTTCGATGATACTCCTGCAGTACTCAAATTTTACCCTTGGCAAAAGTTTCATGAGCATATCCACTCCATTGTTCCTTATATGGACCTTCTCAGCATTGTGTACATCTCCTACGAGTGATACTGAGTTGCAATATGCTTGGATCGATTATGAAATGTCGAGTTTTTTTTCAAGGTGAATAGCACATTAGCTATCGCAAAGAAAAATATACTACTCTTGCTTAAGTCCCATTTTTGTAGAAAGTTCTTCATCCGTAACAATTTCTTTCAAGCCTCTGTCTTCGCAATAAACATTTGTCGTTGACAAGGCAACACACTTCTACAACCACGACTGCCATAAAACTGCTCCAACAGTAAACATCATGGCATAGCCTGAGGTTGATCTTCTGATATCCACATCCCCAGCCATATATCAACGTTGGCATACCCAACTAGTTTTGGTTCGTCACTCCCGAATGAAAGCTTCCAATCTGCAGTGCCATAAAGATATCAAAAAATTTATTTGATCGCACTCCAATTTACCCTCTCCGGATTGAGAAGGCACTTGATAACCATACCTACTGTGTTAGCAATATATAGCCTTCTACACACTATGACATATATGAGACTCTCCACTGTTGAAGCATATGGAACTCGCTCCACATCTTTCTTTTTATTCTCGGTGGATGACACTGCTCCATAATGAACTTAAATTGAGCTGAAAGGGGGTTGCCCATACTTTCTTCGATCTGTCTATCTCGAAATGCTGAAATACTCAGTGAATGCACTACAAAAATACTGTTAAATAGCTAAGGATCTCAGCGACAAAAAATAATCCGTCGTTGTTACGTTAGCGACGGAATAGCGACAGAAATATCCGTCGTTGCGAAAACTTAAAATTCCATAGCGTGTTTTATTTCTCCCATTCTCTCTCTCTCTCTCTCTCTCTCTCTCTCTCTCTCTCTCTCTTTCGATCTCGATCTCGATCTCGATCTCGATACTCTCTCTCCCGACACCCCTTCCCCCCTGCTCCGACGACCCCCCTCCGGCCCCTCGACCACCTCCTCGAACCCACCTCTACGGCGACCCCCCTCCGGCCCCTCGACCCCCTCCTCTCTGCCCCCCTCCGTCCGCCTCTGCCCCCTCCTAGAAACCCCCCTCTCCTCGTCCCCCTCCTCGAACCCCCCTCTCTGCCCCCCTTCGTCCGCCTCCACCACCTTCTCGAACCCCCCCTCTCCGACCCCCTCCTCGACCCCCCTCTCCGCCCACGCTCCATTAGATCCCCTCCTCCTCCATCAAAGGTAAGTTATAACCTAACCAGCATTCATATTTTGGTTAATTATTAAGCATACAGGATTTAGGGTGCTCGACACGTAGACACGAGACCCTGGACACTGACACGGACACGAGAACATAGACATGGACACAAATATACTAGAAATACTATATTACATACTTTTACTACCTTATTGTTTACACCATTTTAATTGGCCTTTATTTCATCAATTTTATTTTTCGAATTGACCGAAAAAGAGACTTTGAATGTTGGAATTGTCGATATCAGATTTTGGTCTATATCGATATATATCGCCGATACTGCAAACTATGTTATGTCCATATAAGTTTAACTCAATTTATCAGTTTTTTTATTAATGGAAGCAAATAACTATTAGTAAGTTTAACTCAATAGTACGTAGTAACCATTGTCGATTAATTTATATATCGATAGATAAGTTTTTCTCTTTCATATGTTTTAAAACCTTACTATATGCTTTTCGACCCTTGCCACTATATGCTAATTCGGGAAAAAAAATATGTCAATAGGATTTGATAAATATAATTTTTTACCATTTAGTTATATAGAATTTAAGTATGTAGTATGTATCTGAACAGAATATGTATTTAGATTATTTAGAATTTCTTTGTTTATTTAAAGAATCTAATAGCTCATTTATATTTTTTCTTTTTTTTCTTTTGACACTTGTATATAATTCAATTGTTCGAATATATTGGGTACGTGCATAAGTATTCACATGAAAGATAGCAATGAGTTGATACTTAGTTGACCGATCATGGATGTACAATAGACGACATTAGAGTATGATTGGTTTGACAGATAATTTCAGAGCAGACATTGAGAAATTTCTCAAATACGCTAATGGTCAACCATAGTTCATGGATGGAAGGCTCATCAAGTGCCCTTGTGTCAAATATCATAATATACCATTCAAAGATGTCGATCTCGTGAGGGAGCATCTCTACAAGAAGGGTTTTATACCGATTTATAGCACGGACACACGTATCAAAAAAAATGCAGACAAATTGACACGAGTATTAGGATACGAAAATAATATATATTGTATGTGTCTGTAATTAACTTAGAAGAAGATTGACAAATTGAATATTACATATATAATTATTTTAATTTATATGTGTATCCTTAGACGTACATAATTCTTAATACATAGGCTTGAGCGTATCCTAGAATTTCGAAAATAGAATATGTGACGTTCAAAAATTCGTATCGGTATCGATTTATTCATCGGCCCTAAAATCGATACGGTTATTACTAATTTAACCTATAATAAATTATTAACATTTTAGAGTATTGGTCTTTGTGTCAAAATCGATATCGAACCATTACTATGAGTATCGATTATCACTTCAGGGTACTAATATGAATAGTAACTAGTAGTTCCAACCTTACTATGCTATGGCATGTATCGACCATATTCGGATGAGTGTCGAGAAATTATGGTTTTGGATACTTATAAAATACGGAGAAATGCTCAAATATAATCTTTTCAATAGCTCCTTTAGTTCTTTATGAGATTTCTTCATCAAGTATCCTAACTAACTAATCATTTAGCAAAAATCCTAACTCATCTTGTATCTAATCCATATTGTTTGAATATATTGTATATATAGAATCAATGAGTCGATATTTAGTTGACCGATTGTGGATATACAATCAGCAACATGAGATTAGGATTGGTTTGACAGATGATTTTATGGAGGACGTTGAGAAATTTCTTAAATATGCTAGTAGTCAACCTTATTTCATAGATGGGAGGCTCCTCAAGTGTCCTTATGTCAAATGTCATAATATACCGTTCAAAGAGGTAGATCTCGTGAGGGAGCATCTCTACAAGAAGGGTTTCGTACCAAACTACAAGGAGTGGACGTCTCAAAGATGTAATGCCCCGCTTCTAGTGGGTTACTTATGGAACACTTGTTACTTTGACTCGGTTGAGAATCGAGTCTCGGAAAAACCTTACCGCCAAATCAACATGGATAAAATACAATGAACCCTTCAAACTGATAGAACGGCTTCTATTAAAATGAGTCTAAGAGTTTTCGTTGATTGTTTTGCTGCTTGGTTTTGTGTTGCTTTATGTTTTGTCTTACTTTTGATGACTTGGTTTTAATGATTCGCTTTTCTCGCTTGCGCATTTTTTTTGAATCGTAAGGGAAAGACATCGAAGGATGCTAACCAAGTATAGTTGCAATTTCAGGATGCATAACTAATGAGTGATCATTATATAAGGCTTTCCCATCCTCTTGCTCGTTTCAATCGGTGAGTGGCAAAGGCCCTTCCATGAATCCTTCAGTCCATACGCTTTAATAAAATGATCTCTAGTCTGCACGAGTTACATGTTCCTAAACAAATGCTGCCTCACTAAACGAGATAAGCTAAAAGAGATAAATTGCATGCTTGATTGATATACATAGAATTATTGCAAATGCTTGTTCAAATAAATGTGTATCTATTACTCACTCATATGCTGCATAAGAGATGTTTAGATAAACCTCTCATGGGTTACCAAAGAATAGAGTAAAGAGATAGAGATATTCTTTTATAGTCTAACTACTGCATAGTAAGAGTTTTTATGATAGAGCTGCATACCATACATCGGTCTTTAGACAACTTGTGCACAAGGATAATCCTACGAATGGTTTCCAGGGCACTGGGGATCATTCTCCCTAGGGGGGATCAGAGGAACACCCTGAGGCAATGAAGTCCTCGCGATCAGGGGGTGTTCATGTCTATATAGCATAGGTTTCTCATGGACCATCATATAGTTAGGTCGCACGATAAGTTATCTTCTATGCACACTTGACACTTGATGCCAACACATATGCATGAATTATATACATATATGCAAATTATTGCTAACTTGTGTGTCTGCTGCAGAGATAACTGCTCGACCATGGGTAAGATTTATCATATGCGTAATCTATCTATTATATATTTTTTCTTGCATGAATTGTTAAAAGAAACTAGACAACTAGAAAGATCACCTAATAATGCTAGCTTCATGCTTACTTAGTATGGATTTCTAGGTGAGTTTGGCCACGGTCGCTCACCAGTACATGTTATAGTACTGACCCACGTTTGTAGGCAAATCTTCAGGTTCTGGTAGCGATATCTTGGCGAGCATTTTGAACTAGTACTAGTGCATCCATCTAGCAGAACCGTGCTCGTGCTGCTTCCTTAGCTTTTCTCTCATGTGTGGAACTCCTCTTCTACCAATGGTTATAATTTTTGGTCCTACTGAAATAATATAATGTAGGGCGTTATGGCTAGTTTTGGGTTTATAAAAAAAGTTGTAAGCCATCTATGGCATATTTTGTAACTCAGCCAAGCAAATAATTTGTAATCCAATCTTCAAGTATTCAATAAAGAAAGTATTTTGTGTTCCTATAAAATGTGTTCAACTTTGGTTCTCTGTATTTATATTTCGTGCTTATATATGTATATTTTTGTCTGACTTATGTCTTGTGCAGGTACTATGCCTGGTGCAAGTACAACTTAGGCTTGCACGACATTGCGTCCAAGCGAGGACGATCGGTTTCGTAAGGAACAAGCGAGGACGATCGGCCGTTACGGGACCGGGGCGTGACAAAGGAGAACCTTTGTTTTCACAATATCATTATTCCATCTTCAATATGGAGGTAGAAGAGTCCACTCTCGGAGATAACTTTGAATATCGATCACGAAATCTGGCGCGTGAGTTGGTATTTGAAGCGGCAGGTCCAAGTTTTGATCCGGAGGATCCTAATCCTGATGTGAAAGAATTCTATGATATGTTCAAATATGCCAATACTCTGTTATACCCGGGTTTTGATTCTTATTCTGTCATGTCGATGGTGATGCAGCTGTTGAACCTAAAGTCTAATTTTAACTTATCACAGGAATGCTACGACCGGATAATTAAATTTGTTAGAGAGTTATTGTCAAAAGGATCGAAGGAGTTGCCTAATAACTTCTACAAGTCGAAGATGATGATACAAAAACTTAGATTAGGCTACAAAAAGATAGATTGTCATTAAAATGGTTGCATATTGTACTACAAGGAGAACAATGATAAAGATAAATGTATTTTCTGTTATGCGGACCGGTATAAGCCAATTCGGGATAAAGAGAAGTCAACTGTTCGAGCAAGGTTGCATCCCTATAAGTACATACAGTTTTTGCCAATCATAAAAAGGCTGCAGAGGATATATATGTCCGTAAATACTGCATAACACATGATATGGCATAGCAAGGAACGAAAGATAGATGAAGACAAATTATCTCATCCTTCCGATGGAGAGGCATGGAAGCATTTTGATTTATGTCATCCTGAATTTGCTGTGAAGTCCAGGAATGTCCGGTTGGATTTATGTTCTAATGGATTCACTTCTTTCGGATAGTCGGAATCTCAGTACTCTTGTTGGCCGATAATTTGACTCCTTATAATCTACCACCGTGGCTGTGCATGAAGACTCTTTACATGTTCTTGACACTTATCATACCCGGTCCAAAAAATTCAAAGAAGAACATCGATATCTACTTGCAACCATTGGTGGATGAGTTAAAACAATTGTGGCAATTCGATGTTCGGAGATATGATATATCGAAGGAGCAGAACTTTCAGATGAGAGCGTCTCTCATGTGGACCATCAATATTTTTTAGTATATGGGATATTATCGGGGTGGAGTACTCATGATACTTTGTCTTGTCCTATATGTATGGAAAAGAGTAAGGCATTCGGTCTCCAGAACGGAGAAAAAATATATTTTTTTATTGTTACCGTCAGTTCCTTCCCGCTTCTCATCCGTGGAGAAGGAACATAGATGCCTTGAGCGGGAAAACATGAACTATCTCCTCCCCCGTTGAGATTGACAAGAGATAAAGTTTAAAAAGAGGTAGATGGATTGTCGACTGTGATGGAAGATCCGATATCGGATGATCACTTTGAAGGGTTTGGACGTAGGCATAATTGGAAGAAACGGAGTATCTTTTGGGACTTACCTTATTGGATGGACAATCTTATAAGGCACAATCTTGATGTCATGCATATCAAAAAAATGTATTCGACAACATCTTCAATACGGTGATGGATATCAAGAGAAAAATGAAAGACAATATCAAAGCAAGAAAGGACTTGGAAATTATTTGCAGGTGTTCAGATTTACACCTAAAACAAAGTGGCAATAACAATTGGGTCAAGCCTCCAGAGCCATTTATATTGAGTAGGGAGGATAAATTGATAATATGCAACTGGATTTCAAAGTTGAGATTTCTTGACGACTATGTGTCAAATCTGGCAAGATGTGTTGATCTGAATGAACGCAAGCTGACAGGAATGAAGAGTCATGATTGTCATGTATTTATAGAGAGGTTACTACCTATTGCTCTGAGAGAGATGAATCCACAAGGATGAAGAGTCATGATTGCCATGAATAAGAAGATGGATACCCCAGCCTACAAGGCCAAGTACGAGAAAGCGAGGGCCGTCCATGCTAAGGGTGGTCTCCATACTGGTGGATCTATTCCGACCGTCGAGCATTTTCGACGAATGGTTAGTATTAAAAAAATTTGCTATATCTATTTTTTATAATTCTAATTTTTTTGCTTATTTATTAATTGCTTAATTTTTACAGTACGACGAGGCTGTCAGAGCCGGGGAAGACCCAAGACCATCGACTTCCCGGCAATTTTCCAGTGGACCCAGAAAAGAAAGAAGGATGAGAAGCTCGTAGATAAGCGGGCCGCCAAAGCATATGTAAGTTGTCTTTATAAAATTTTATCAATTTAATTAGATTATTTTTATAATTTAATTAGATTATAGGTTTAATTAGATTATAGGTTTCTAGGTCAAAACAGTCAAACTATGTCAACTCTAGGTCAAACAGTCAAACTATAACATTTTCTAGTTTCTAGGTTGATTTTTTTATCCATTCTAATGGTTTATGAAGTTATATTAGATTATAGTAAGATTGTAAAAGCAAATAAAAGAGAAAAACTTATCTATCGGGTGTAAATTAATCGACAAAGGTGATTACTATTTCATTCAATTTTAAAAATACTAAGAATCAAATAGGTTTAGAGTTAAGGACTGGTCCAATTCCAATTTTGGTTCTGATACTTTGAACCTTGGTTAAATTATATAATATGATATCTAGTATCTAATATGATACTCTAACTAAAATTAAATATAGCATATATAACTCTAAAATTCTTAACTCTAAACCTATTTATATAAATAAATATAGGAGATGTATAAGACGTTAGAGGGGGGCCTGAGAGAAGTACACCGACTGAGAGAAACGATCGGTGGGTACAAGATGTCAGGAGAGGGAAAGGCGACAGCGTATACAGTACCAGATCATTGGCATCCCAATCGTTAGTTCTTTCCAGAGCTCCTTCGACGGCTACTCTAACTCCATCAGTGCCTGGCTCCGACGTTCCTTCTGGTGCGATATCTCTGGAGCAGCTCACGACAATTGTGCATGAGCTACATGGGCTGGTCCGACAGTTGATAGACGCGCGTGATGCTCCAGCACCTGCTCCTTCGACTGCTACAATGACGGCTCCTCCAGCTACTCCGACGGCTCCAGTTCCTCCGACGATATCGATGGGTCCTCCAGCTCCTTCGATGGCTTCTGCCACTACTTTATTTGCTGTTGCTCCCGATGATATACAGAATATCATCGCTATGGTTTTGGCTCAGTACATGTCCAGCCGACAGCCGCCTCCGCCTCCACCGTCGACTTGATAGATTTTTGAGTTTGTAGTATTTATTTGAGTTGGTTGTATTTTTTGACTTGATTGTATTTATTTGACTTGATTGTATTTATTTGACTTTGTGAAATTGTATAACACCGTCGTATTTTTGGACTTGAATTGTATAACACCGCATCTGCCTCCACCGTTGTATTTTTTGAGTTTGTGGTATGTTTGGATTACTCTACTTAATTAGTTCATTGTATATATAATGTTTGGACATGTTTGTGTGGGTTTTCATTGTTTGTGTGGAATTTACTTGTTTAGAATTTATTTTATGGAAATTGGTGAATGTATAACAGGTATATGCATAGCAGAAATTAATTTCTGGGAAAAATATTACCTTTAGCGACGGACTAGCAACATACTAGTGACGAAAAATCTAAAAAATCTCAGGTCAGCGATGGATTTTCGAAGGACAATCCCAGGTCAGCGACTACCTAGCGACGAATAATTCTGTCGCTAAAACATCTGAGACACACAAACGTAAAAAACATGTATCAGGGTCCGTCGCTAAAATTTGTCGCTAATCCGTCACTGGGAGTGACGACGTAGAGACAGATTAGCGATGTACTATATTAGCCCAGAATGTGCAAAACCTTCTAAAAAATTTGACAATTTTTGGGCTCACATAATCCGTCGCTATTATGTCGATAATAGTCAGAAAGTTTAGCGACGAAAATTATACGTCACTAATACGTCGCTAAAATTATGTCGCTCATTCCGTTATTAAGTTGTCGCTTGAGCGATGGATTAGCGACGTTAATATTTTTGATGAAAGAATTCTATCGCTAATCTGTCGCTATTTGAAAATAGCAACAAAAAATTACATTTTAGCGACGAATAATTCCGTCGCTAAAATAGTATATTTTTGTAGTAGTGTACTTCTTTTGGGACAACCCCAACAACTTGGACTCTCTCTCTCTCTTCTCAGCTAATCTCGAATCCAAGAATAGTCTTTACTGTGCCCAAATTCTTCATAGAGAAGGCCACGCTCAGTTGGCGCTTCAACTCTGCTATCCTAGTGGTATTTTGACCCACAAATAGCGTATCATCAATATAGAAAAGTAAAATGAGGAAAACATACTTGACAAAATATTTTACAAATACATAATTGTCTAATATCGTACGTGCATAACTGTGCTCTTCCATAAACGACTCAGAGTTTTTGTACCACTACTGCATAGCCTGCTTCAGACTATACAAATTTTTCTTCAACCGATAGACTAAATGTGACTACCCTTCTCACAGAATTTCTCAGGCTACTATATGTATAATTCCTCCTCTAAATCATTTTTGAGGAATGTTGTCTTGACATCCATCTGCTCAACCTCTAAATTAAAACTGCTAAAGTTAGCACTACCCAGATAGATGATAACTTGACGACCAACGAGAAAATTTTATCGAAATCTACGTATTTTCACTGAATATAGCCTTGACAATCAGTCTCGCTTTGTATTGTGAGACTTATCTCACAGTATTCGTATTTTATGTGGATACATATTTTGTGTTAGTTATTACATTTTATTGGATCTCGAGTAAGCTCAAAAATTCTTAAAATTGAAACTTTACTACTTGGCCGGTATACCGACGGTATACTACAGTATACCGACGGTATACTGTCCGATAGATATTTGTTTTACTTTTTAAGATATTTTCGAGATATTTCTCTATAAATAGTACTTGATTCATTTTATTTCTTTCTTTCTCTTTCTTTCTCCTCTCTTCTTCATTTTCTCTCGAGCTTGGAGGCGTGGTCTTGAGACCTGGAGTGTGATTTATGAACTCCTTCGTGGTGGTGGATTAGAAGGTTTAGGCTGGGAGCTCGCTTTAGAAAAGTACACCTTAACGATTTCGTGAACTTCCTTTTACTTTCTGTAATTTTTACTTTCCTGGAGCTTTGGTTATCGCTTTTTAGCTTAGACTTGCTTTACTATTATTGTTCATCTCATGATTTTTATCCTAGTAACCATCTCGATTTTAATTTTTGGTAGAATCTTATTCCGTCCCTTTTTGGTAATTCGGTAACGGAAACAGCATCGGAGTTGTGACCGTAAGATCTAGTCCATATTGTGATATGAGACTTATCCTAGAATTGACTTCTTGTTAGACTTGGTTCTGGTAATTTTTGGGATTTTATTTGGGTCTCAAAAATTATACTTGACTTAACCATGTTTATTCTTGAAAATCGACATACCGACGATATACTACAGTAAATCGACGATATACTACAATATACCGACGGTATACCAATTTTGACCAACTTGATTTTTAGATATTTTTTTGTGAACCCTATCGGCATACTGACGGTGTACCACAGTATACCGACGGTATACTGATCTTGCTAACATTGTTAGATATTTGTCTTGGCCAGCATACCGACGGTGTACTGGACTGTACCGACAGTATACCAATTTTTGGAACTTTGTTTTTCAGTAACTTTTTGCCTACTTGGAACGACATACTGACGGTATACTACATTATATCAATGGTATACCGATTTGTTGGAATCCAGAACTTGTTATATTTTTTCTCTATCTCTAGACCGGTATACCGACGATGTACTGGACTATACCGACGGTATATCGATCGTGCTCTTTCTTTAAGAATTCTTGGATTTTTGTGATTTCATGTTGATACTTCTGGCTTTTGGTTGGACATGCGATGGCTTGAAAAGATTTGGACATAAACTTACATGGCTTCAGATGACTTGACTTGACTTGGCTTTACTCGATTTCATCCGACTTTGTCCAGCTACACGTGATGGCATTATTGACTGGATTTGACTTGGCATGACTTTACATGGCTTCATCGGACATGGCTTGACTTGGTTTTATCTGTTTGGACATGGCTTCACATGGTTGTACATGGCTTTACATGGTTTCATATGGCTTCACCTGGATTGACATGGCTTCACTTGGCTTTACCTAGCTTCACTTGGTTACACGTAACTTGGTAGTTATCATGGCTTACATAAGTCTGTTTGTATAATGTATATTAAACTTGTGTATATTACTATTAGAACTTATTTTGTTGCATCATGCTTAGGATGGATTCTACGGAATACCACACCCAGATTCATACAAAAAACCACTAGGGGTTAATAACTAGAGATTCAGTTAGTACATGGCTAGAGATTTTCCTAGATTGCATGCAGTCCCGGTTATTCATACAGTTATCTTAAGAAGTATCTAGTGGTTTATATTATGGAGTATCTTGAGGGGTATCAGGTGCTGGTTTATGCGTATGGATATCCCGGACGGACTGTAGGGGCATGCGATCAGAAGGAACTCTAGCATCGTGTCACATTATAATTGTTAGTAATTAGAATTGTGATAACCCTAGTTAGTTAAAGTATCAAGCCGTACTTATATGATTTGCCATAATTTATAGATAATGGACAGTCTAGGCTTTACATGATCACACCTTTATTTTTTGCACTTATTACTCTATTGCTTATCAGTTCAGGATATGTCTCATTACAGGTTTACAGTTTTTTTTACTATCCTGAGATCTTTTATATTCAGTCTTTACCTTTAGTATTTTTATTGCTTGTGTTATTTGTTTAAGTTCCTAGATTGGCTTTATTTGTGATAATTGCTATTTAGGGGTCTGACCCCACTGATTTTGCATAGCCAGATCCAGTAGCAACACCGGAGGATCTTTTGTACTTTTCTGAGGATGTTGGCCACCAAGAGCACCAGACCGCTTGAGTGAATTTTTTACTTTTTTACTCTGATGTACATTTTATTTTGTGGGTGTTTAGCTACCGAGCACGTGTTTAGCTCATATTTTGGTATAATAAGTTAGCCTACGAACATTAACATGATTAACATATTCTAGGATTAATCATGTATGACTCAAATTCGGACTAGTTTATTCATTCTGTGTTTACTAGCATCATGATCATCTGTATATTATAGTTTGAGATGCTTTACTATTATATTTCAACTGATCTTACATCTTGTTATTATTCATGTTGTTCTTATGATTAAGATATTAGGGTTTGTTGGACCTAGGCTTGACTAATGGTTTGTAGTAGTGACCCCTCATGTCTTACAGCTTCTGTAGTGTCCCGCTCCACGTAGGCACTATGTACAAGTGATATCACTTTGTTTGCTCGAGCGAAAGTCTTTTCGGAGAGTTTTTGACCGAACCACAAGATGATTGATCAATGTGAGTGGGCAGAACTGTATTCTCTGATTCTCGCACGCCTTAATAATGAATATGAGGTTTTGAATGTTTGTTCTAAGAAGATAGTTTTATAAGAAGAATGATAGAACCTGACTCTGCATGCTAAATAAGTAAACTCGTATAGCTTGTCATTAAAACGAACATGCTTGTTTAACTAGAAAACTTGTATGCTTGTCTGAAAAAGATAAAACCTTGTCATACTAAGTCAAGAAGTATAAGAAATATTGCATGCTTAGTTACATTGACACAGCTATCAAACGAACCCTTGCCATGCTAAAAAGATTATTAAAGGAATCGCTTGAACAAATCCCTTTGTTATATACTAAGAAAGAGATAGATATTGCATACTAGTTATGAAATCAAAATTGTGCTTGTTATTTTATGTTTCGCTTGCTTGTTTTGCTATATCTAACTACTATAAGTCTTTGACTCGTATAAGAAGAGACTAATAGTGAGCCATGATATTTTTTTCCTACGGGATCTAGGGGGTGTGCTATTAGATATGTGAAAGATGTATTTTGTTTAACAAGATATGTTTTGTTCGACCATATATGTTTTGCTTGCATTATAGATGCTTCATGTCATTGCATTAGTCTCGGACAACTTGTGCACAAGGTCTTGTCTCTCGAACGGTTCCTAGGTGTAAACCCCCTCACCCGAACTTAGGTTTACTTGGCTTATATAGTGAAATTAGGGCTAGTTTGAACCCAATTAGAACTAGAACACGATATTTGATTTAACTGTACATTATTTTATCGCGTAGCGCACCTTACCATTGCTTCGTTAATTGGAGCACTATGTTAGCCATTGCTTATCTGCAAGTTTACGACCTTGTCCTAGACATGCCCGTCTACCTTTCTGACCTTTGTGTAAATTATAATCATGTTTTCTGGTGCGACATTTTAGTCGCACAATAAACGTCGTGGACATTATTTCATAATTCTAAATAAATTATATCCTTGTACCCATGTTCGGTCCCAATCAAAATCGGGAACCCAATCTTGACCGTTTTGTACGACCTAAATTTTATTAATATTCTACTATGTATCCTCTACGTCCTAGACCCTTTGTTCCGCCTATTTTTATTTTTATGTACTTCTAATTAATTTTAGAACATCGTGCACATTCGATTTAAGCAATTAAATCCAAATTTCTGCCTTTGTGTAATTTTCTAATTGTTAGGAACTTTTATGCAAAAATGCGTTGAGATATCCCCACCATTCACTACCAAAAAAAGTGAGATTAGCGACGTATTTTAGCGACTCTAATTAAAAACGTCGTTAAATTAGTGACTCCGTAAAAATCGTCGCTAGACGTCATTAAATGGCGACATTTAGCGACGTTTAGCGACTTTTATTAAGATTTTAAAAGATTAGTCGCTATAAGTTCAATTAAGGTTGTTAAACGTCGCTAAAATATCTGATTTAGCGTCGTAATTAGCGACATATCTATCGAAAATATTTAGCAACGTATTTAGCGACTTCTTTGACGTCGCTAAATTTTATTTTAGCGACGTTTTTATTTGACGTCGCTAAACGTCGCTAAATTTTGGTTAATTAGGGCTAAGTTTTCTTTTCCCCCATCTGTCGAAAATTTTAAAACTTTTTGATTCCCCCCTCTCCGGCGACCGGCTCTCCACGGCTGCGGCTACTCCGGTATCCCCCTCCTCCTCCTCGAGCTCTAGGGAATCTCTCTCTCTCTCTCTCTCTCTCCCTCTCTCATGTGACACTGACACAAGACACACTTGACAGACATGACACACGCACACAGACACGACACACGCACACAAACACTGACAGACACACACGACACACACACACAGACGCAGACACACACACGCACACAGTCACACTGATACTGACACTGACACTGCCACAAGCACGACACACACACACACTGACACACACACAATATTTGATCTATTGGATGTGTCCATGTGAATTGAGGATTGGTATCATGGTGGTGTGGTGTATGGAGGATGTATCCAAGAGTATCTTGGTGTTGCACACCAAATATTTCTGAATTGGACTAGTGGTTGTGTGTGTGTGTCTATTTATGCCTTAGAGTATCATATGATATGTATATGTAAATTAGTGTATTATCTATTTGCATATGAGAGAGTGTATGCATATATATAGGTGTATCTCGATATATATATATATATAGATAGATAGGTATATAGCTACTGTTATCTGTGTTGGTGTTCATAGTGTCTTCTAGCTGTGCTTGATGTGGGAGAGGATAGAAGAGTCCAGTTGTGTGTGGGTGTCACTACTGAACTATGAGGCTTCAGGAACAGAACTCAATTCAGTTTGGCCTAGTGCATTAGGCAAGCTGGCAATGTGTTGCAGTGGTGTCGGGTTAGCACTGTGAGGAAGGGATTGGTTCCTGTCATCTTCTGCAGTGGGAGAGTGTTGGTGCACACTTGAGCAGCATGAAACACATGCATGCTTGAGCAATGGCAAGGCAGCAACAAGCACTTGTTGCATGCCAATACAACCCTTAACTGGGTTGTAGTCCAGTGAGCAAGTGTAAGGATGAAGTGCAAGGTGCCAGGCCAAGGTGGCTATAGGCTCTCAGTGTGGATAGTAGAGTACTTAATTTCAAAGCAGAATATTCTAGTAAGACCTAGAAGACATAGTGTAGCAAGGTATTAACCTAGTATTGACTAGTATAAACTAGTATGGATCTAGAAGTGGCTTAGAAACATTACCATAAACTAGTTAACCCTGTTTATCATTTCAAGGGCTCTTGGACTTTGATAAATGAAAGTATGTATTATATCAGTTATGAAATAAAAGTATTCCTTATTTTAGAATTTGATAAATGGTCAGTTGTTTTGAATATTGCTTATTTTAGACTTTGATAAATGAAAGTATGTATTATATCAGTTATGATTTTTATAGTACGGTTAAGTTATAAAGTTAGGTGATAAACCACTGTATGTAATGATTTATATGATACATACTGTCATTTTTGCAGAAGTATCTAGAAATGGATATGAATTACTATCTGCGTCATCGTTCGTGGATGTACAACCGTCATCCTGATGACATGTGCGGTGTGTAGGATAAATTTATTGAGGGTGTACAGCAGTTCCTGCAGTTCGCCAAGGCTTTCCCTCAGTACATGGACGGTACCAAAATTAAGTGTCCGTGTGTGAGATGTCGCAACAGAAAATATCATCCAAAAGTGGAAGTTACATATCATTTATACTCAAAGGGCTTCACGCCGAATTACTATCAGTGGACCGCGCACGGAGAACTTATATCTCTAGCATCGGAGTCGGAGCCCTATATGGAGCCGTATATGGATGTCCACGACCACGATGCTTACGACGACGGATTGGTGAACATGGTTTATGATGCGGCGGGGCCTAGTTTCAATCCGGACAATTATGATGCGGCGGGACCTAGTTTCAATCCGGACAATTATGATGCAGCTGAGGAGGCACCGAATGTCGATGCTGTAAAGTTTATGGAGTTGCTGGAGAATGCAAGGACTCCACTATATCCTGGTTGTGAGGATCATTCACCGTTGGAGGTGGTTACAAGATTATTGAGCATCAAGTTCGATTTTAACATGTCGCAAGAATGCTATAATCGACTGCTCGATTTGATTATAGAGATCTTGTCCGAGGGTGCAAAGTTGCCTAAAGACTTCTATCGATCTAAGAGGATGGTGAGATCGCTTTGGATGGGATACGAGAAAATTGATGCATGTCGCAACGGGTGCATGTTGTACTACAAAGACGACAAAGATGAAGATGCGTGCAGATTCTGTGGTGCTGATCGCTACAAGGCCACTGTTAGAGGAAAGTCTGTCGGTGCAAGGAAGCCTATCGATTCGATGCACTACTTGCCTTTGACGCCGCGGTTGCAGCGGTTGTTTATGGTTAAGGAGACTGCAGAAAACATGAGTTGGCACAGACGAAAACAGATCGAAGGAGTATTGGATCATCCATCCGATGGAGAACGATGGAAGCACTTTGATCGAGAGTATCCACATTTTGCCGAGGAAGCACGTAATGTTAGATTGGGGCTCTCCTCTGACGTTTTTACCCCATTCGGACTTTCGGGCTCCCAGTATTCGTGTTGGCCTGTGATCGTCACTCCGTACAATCTACCGCCTTGGATGTGCATGAAGACTCCGTATATGTTCCTAACCGTTATTATCCCGGGTCCGAACAATCCGAAGATGAACATCGATGTGTATTTACAGCCTTTGATAGATGAGTTGAATCAGCTGTGGGAAGTAGGTGCCAACACGTACGATGTTTCTAGAAAGCAGAATTTTCAGATGAGGGCAGCACTTATGTGGACCATCAACGACTTTCTGGCCTATGGAATATTATCGGGATGGAGCACCCATGGTCGTCTCTCATGTCCGTATTGCATGGACCGTACTCAGGCTTTCCATTTGAAACACGGAGGCAAACCGTGCTTCTTCGATTGTCATAGACAATTTTTGCCGAAGGATCATCCGTACCGGAGGAACCAGAATACTTTTCGTACGGGAGTTGTGGAGAAGGCCAATCTACCGCCAAGGTGGCCCGGATGCACGATATGGAAAGAGGTAAAAGATTTACCAAGTGCTATCGAAGAGCCTGCTAAGGGGTACAAGTGTGACGGATTTGGTCGCACCCATAACTGGACGAAGAGGAGTATATTCTGGGATCTGCCATATTGGAGCACCAATCTGATTAGACATAACCTTGATGTCATGCATATCGAGAAGAATGTGTTTGATAACATAATTAATACTGTAATGGAGGTAAAGGGGAAGACGAAAGATAATCCGAAGGCCAGGTTGGACTTAGAAGAAATATGTAGACGTCCTGCATTGCATTTGATAGAGGAGGGGAATGGAAAGTTAAAGCAACCTAAGTCAGTTTTTTCACTGGATAAAGAGGATAAAGGTAGACTTTGTAGGTGGATTCAGGGTCTAAAGTTTCCAAACGGGTACGTGTCGAACTTGAGAAGATGCGTCGACCTCAAGGAGAACAAACTGGTGGGTATGAAGAGCCACGATTGTCACGTATTCATGGAGAGGTTAATTCCAATTGCATTTCGGGAATTCTTATCGCAGGTCATTTGGGACCCATTGAAAGAGCTGAGCATATTCTTCAGAGATCTTTGTTATAGTAAGTTGCTCGTCGATCGTCTAGAAAAGCAAGAGAGGGACATTGCGGTAACACTATGTAAGCTCGAGAAGGTGTTTCCTCCTGGATTCTTCGACTCTTTGGAGCATTTGCCAATTCATCTTTCCTATGAGGCACGTGTTGGTGGTCCTGTCGATTATCGGTAGATGTACCCCTTCGAGCGGCATCTGAATCACCTAAAGAGAAAGGTGAAAAATAAGGCACGGGTTGAAGGCTCTATTTGTGAAGCTTATGTTCTTGAGGAGATTACAAACTTTTGCTCGACGTATTTCAAGCCGCATGTTGCTACTAATAGGACGAAAGCTCCGAGAAAGGATGACGCATATCAGGAATCTAATGATGCAATACTCAAAGTATTCAATGCGTCCGAAAAGTCTTCGGAAAAAATAAAGAAGAGATATTTGAATGACGATGAGCTAAGGGCTGCTCAATTGTATATATTACTCAATTGCGACGAGGATAAAGTGGAGAAGCTAGAGGGGTAAGTAATTAATACGTCCACGTTTACATCATCTCAATGTAATAGTATAAGATACTATTATGCTACTAATCAGCAGTTGCTTCATTATTTTTCAGCACATATAATGATGAGTTGAGGTCGGTTAGACCCTACATAACAGACGAAGAAGTAGAACAAGATATGAGATACCATTTTCTTTCTTGGTTGAGCGCATATGTAAGATGCTTGGTAATTACTTTTTATTTCTGCACTTGCAAAACAAATAACTTACTATCGCTACTTTGGTATTTAGGTCGATCGTCTAATATCACCCGAGACTGAATCTATTAGAACTCTAGCCAAGGGACCAATTACTGCCGTAAAAATATGGCCAAGTTTTTGTATGAATGGGTTCAGGTTCAAGTCAACAAATGCTCCTATCAGAGACAGCTTTCTGGATCTTGATTCCACGAAAAATAGTTGTTTGTGTATTAAATCTTCAAAATACAAAGACGTCAATCCGGGAAATAATTTTTTTGGCATCTTACGAGAGATTGTGGAGTTGACATATAATTATGGCACAGAACCTGCTAATATCGTGCTATTCAGGTGTTAATGGTTCGATCCGATTCAAGATCAAGGTTGGAAAATTGACAAGCATGGCCTTGTGGATATAAACTACAAGCGTAGATATCAAGGCTACGAACCATTTGTCCTATCAAGTCAGGCTCAGCTCGTGTACTTCATAACTTATCCTAAACGGGGGACAGCGAGGTCGGATTGGTAGGCAGTATGCAAGACTAAAGCTAGAAATACCTTTGATATTGACAAAATAGCTTATCAGGAGGACGATCTACCTCTTGTAACAAATATTGTAGATGTGGACTTAATAGAAGTTACTCATTACACAAGTAATAATGTAGAAGATGTAGAATTATCCGAAGAGGACGACGAAGTAGATGAAAGTGAAGACGAGGAAGAGGAAGAGGAGGACGAGGAAGGAGAACAAGATGAATTTTCTGAAGATGATTGAAAATAAAATATATTGTATGTAGAATGTAACTATATTTTGACTGTAGAATGTAGATCAAGGTTAGAAAATTGACGAAGTAGATGTACCCATTAACGAATATATGTATTATATTTTGACTGTAGAATGCTTTGAGATATGCATCACATTTCGACTGTAGAATGTACTATATATTTGTGTTTCTCTATATTCATCATATGTTGTTATCAGATATGACAGGACGACGCGGAAGATTCGGCAGGTCCCGAGGTAGACAGAGTGCCACTCCGGTACTGTCTACTGTTGGTTCCGGATTATCGTCGCCCAGTACTCCAGTATATCGATCACTCACATCTCCGACTGTTGGGACGAGTAGTTCCTGGCGTGATAGTACACCCTCGTCCAGCGTTCCTCCTGCTGACGGAACCATGGGGACAGATGAGCATGTCGAGGAGGTCGTGCCCACGTTGTCCCAGCATCAGCAAGATCCTCCATGCGCACCTCCGGAGGAGACGAGGACAGAGATTTGGGCCGACTGTACAAAGTAAGTCAATTAAATAGTTTAGTATATATTTGTGTTTCTCTTTATTCATCGTATATTGACTTTTTCAGTAATCTAAATTATTATCTCTGTATAGATATCGTCCATCGTCGGTTCAGAGACGCCTGGGCCAATTTCTGAGGAACAACTACGGTGGCCCTTGGATCAACTACTCTGAGGCTCCGGAGGAGAGGAAGGCGTTCTGGTTTGCGTACTTCCAGGTAAAAGTATATTAAATAAATCCTCTAATTTATGCATATTTTATAACTTATTCGTGATGCTAACTTACTAAATTATTTATTGTAGCAAACGTATTTTTATCCTCCGTACCGGGCCGAGTTGATCGAGCGGTTCTTTCCTACCGTTGCCGCCAAGCTTATCCGAGATGCTCTGGATGACCAGAAGGCTCGTGATCGTGCTGAAAAACCGATCCAAGGTTGGATCACGCCTGAGCAGTGGACTGCGATGAGGGCTAGATTCAATGATCCGAGCTACAAGGAAAGGTCTGAGAAGGCCAAGGCGGCTAGGCGGAATGCTGCCAAATGGTGTGGTGGCTCGATTCCGATGACGGAATATTTTTGTCGTTTGGTATGTTTTTTCTTTTAAATTATATTATTTTAATATAAGTACCATAAAATTATAGTAGGAAAAAATGTTTAAGTTTAGTACTAAATAATATATTTTTAACAGGTACAGAGGGGTGAGGATGCCAACATGGTGACCGTCTTCTCGGCCACCCATCGCAAGGACGAAAATCTCATTGATGAGAGGGCCTCGCAGACCTATGTAAGTATTACTTTACTTTGTGTTAATTTTAATATAACTTAGACAATTATTGAGTTTCCAAACCTTTCTAGGCCAAGTATCTTAGGCTGCGTGAGCGGGCGACTGCTAGTGCACCTACACCTGGAGAGGCTGGTACTTCGTCGCAGCCCGTTCCAGCTCTGTCGGCGGACGACCTGTGGGTGACCGCAGCTGGTGGTCTCCAGAGGGATACGTACTACGGTACTGGTTCCTATGGCGCCCTGGTTGTGACGCAGTCATCTACGGCCTCCCCGACAGCTGCGTATTCCACACAGCGCTCGCAGTCGCAGCCCTCGCAGTCATCGGGCAGAGTCCAGGAGGCCGTCCAGGAGGCTGTTGACCGTCAGATTACGTCTCTCCGTGATGAGTTGCTTCGAAGGATGGAGGAGCAACCCCAATCCCAGTCGCAGGCGGACGATCCGATGCTCATCGCACGATTCGATATGCTCGACCGCAGCATGACGGAGCTCCGGGAATTGACAAATGATATTAGAGCCTCCAATGACCGCAACATCATGGAGCTGCAGGCGTCACAGGTATCAATGGGCGAGAGGCTGACGATGATGCAGGATTCAATGGTTCATAGCAGTACGAGGCTGTTATCTACCCTGGATTCTTACAACCAGCGACTCGCAGACTTGGAGCGGGCACGGCCTCCTGGTTGGCCTACATCGACACAGACTCCACCGACGTCACTGCCTTCTCCATCGACATCGGTGTCGATTCCACGGGACGAGTATGAGGAGTTCTTATCCTTCAAGCGCGCCTGTGGTCAGCCTCCTGCAGATCTGCAGTAGTATAGTTAATTACTGGATATTTATATTTTTTTTATTATTTAGGATGCGATTGTATGGATATAAATTTGCCATATTCTTTACGTTTACGATGAGATTTGCTAGATGCTTTCTTTTCTTCAAATTTTATTATATTATTCATATTTTGGTTTACAACTGATGACTGATACTTGGCCTGTATTTACCGAGTGCACTAGAAATTTTTCCCTTGGTGCTGCTATTGTGTTCTTATTCAATTTTTTCTACTACCATCATATACCAGATAATGAACCCAAGGGGGTTGGTAAACCCAGAAATATAATATTTGTTTTTATTTTTTTGAAAATTAGCAACGTTTTTAGCGACGTTTAGCGACGTTCACTTACGTCGCTAAATACGTCGCTAATTAGCGATGCTGTAACAAGTCGCTAAAAATGTCGCTATACGTCGCAAATTGCTGACATGGCAGTATCGCCAGGTCATTAAAGACGTCGGTGTAACGTCGCTATATAAGTCGCTAATCAGCGACGTTTAGCGACATTAATAAACGTCGCTATTTAGTGACTCGGCGTCGCTAAACGTCGCTAAATTTTTGACACATTAAAGTCGCTAACAAACGTCGGCATAGCGACGTTTAGCGACATTTTTTTTTTGCGACTTGGTTTTTTCCGACAACTTTATAACGTCTCTAATTACGTCGCTAAACTAAATTAGCGATAATTTTTGGTTATTTAGCGACGTTTTTAGATGTCGCTAATTTGACTTTTTCTGGTAGTGATTGGACAATACGTGAAGAAACCTAATTTTCCCTTCGCGTGAATTTTTCCGTAATTTTTGGGATGTGCAACGCGCGCACATCGCCCCGTGTTTATTAGTGTTGTGAGAAACCCATGATGTCACAGCTTCTAGTACTCGTGTGTGTTGGTGAAGAGCTGAACATTCTCATATCTGACGACACATGTGCGTGCTAGTGAAGAGTTGAACCTTGGGCAACCGCTGCTAATCATAGGGCTACCCATGGACCATCATATAGTTAGGGCACATGCTAGACTAGCCTTCTTGCATACCAAACTGTTTGATGCAGAGACGGACAGGAAAAGAGAACCTTATACATATATGTTTATGCAAATCGTTGCTAACTTATAAGTCTGTTGCATAGATAACCGTTCGGCAAGGGGTAAGAAATACAAAGAGTATACATATATAGCTTGCTTGTTTATTTTGTTTGCATCATAGAGTTTATTTGATAGTGCTTCATGCATTCGCATCGGTTGGACAATGGCTATTAGTGCAGAGCTGAACCTTGGTCTCGACTGCTTTTATGTTAGTAAAAAGCAACCATATGTCACATCTGCTAATAGCATCAGATAAAAGATTTATTAGTTAGCTGGATTACCGCTACTGATACTGAGTTTCTCGGGGACCGAAATCATATAGATATATTATCTTGTTTGCTTGAAAAGAATAAAAGTCCACTTGATACACTTGTTTTGATTCGAGATGATCAGACCACTAGCGATAACTTTTGTTCCTAAGAGTTAGAATATGGTGCACGATACATGCTGCGCACTGCACGATAGAACACCGTCCCGATTGTATGCTTATTGTTTGAATATACAAACTGTTTCCAAGCTATGTTTTCGAAAAGAAGTAAACTGACTCTAATCATGTGCTGCATGAAATAAACATAGGTAAAAGTAGCAAGATCACTAGTAATATAATATTTTGCCGCATGCTTACTTAGTGTGGATTTCAGGGGATGTTGCTTTTGTTCGTTGATTTTATACTCACCAGTACTTTCTCCAAAGTGCTGACCCATCAACAGTTTGCTTGTTCTCAGGTGTTGGATCGTCCGAGGAAGCGATAGCCATGCCTCATCCCCAGGACCTGGAAATCAGGAGTCGATGCCTTGAGCCGTATCGAGATTTCTTTGAGCTGCTTTTGTATAGAGGGACATAATATATGGAACGATGCCATTGCAATCGAGAGAAAGATAGCTTGAGCGAACTGTAACCTCGGTCAAGCGCAGCTTGTAGCACTTTTGAATATCAATAAAGAGCTTATTTTCATATGCCATTGTGTTCTTTACTTTTCTGCAATATGTGCCGCTGCTTTCGTTTTGAATAGCTTACTTGTCCTTGTTCAAGCTTTGGCCTTGTGCAAGCGCAAATTAAGCTTGCACGGCATCGCGCCCAAGCGAGGATGATCGACCCTTACGGGACCGGGGCGTCACTGCTTTATCGTATATGCAGAGTACCAGAGTGCTCTAAGTATGCGTAGTTGGCCTTGTCAGCTCCGCTCTCCAGAAATCTAGTTCTGGGGCGTGACATGTATAGATGACGAATATCATCTTTTGTTTGCTTCACTCTAGACATCTATCATTTCTTCAAAACTTCTTGCCCTTTGACAATTGCACCATCTTATAAGTGGAGTTTTCCTACAAATAACTCATCTCCTGCTACATGACACGCATCCACTCCTATCCGCGTTCGTCTTCCATTGTCTCTACATAGCTTCCGAGTTCTCTCACGTTAGTCAATAACACATACTCATCTAGTGACTACATCGTGGATATAGATGCTCTCTCATGCTCCTTCTCAATGGAACCTCTAGTGTTGACTGTGTATTGACAATCCATTTCCTTCAGGAATGACATCCTTAGCATGGTCATTCTCCTAAGGGTCATCTTGATCATCATCAGCAGGTTGATGACCAAGGTTGGGAGAAACTCCATGTATTAACTTTTCTATAACTGGATTCTCTCTAGTGTCTTCTGGAAACCAATCGAAGCGCGATGACTATAATTCAGACAAATCTTCAGCCTCAGAAGGCATCTCGAATCTTGAGTATTTGTCATGATCTGATCCTAGACGAATGTAGATTTTTTTTTCTTTCACTTGATCGTAGAGTCTATACCCGAATTCATACTGACCATAACCGACAAAGATGCATTGTCTCGTCTTCGGCTCAAATTTTATTATAGCTCGTGAAAATCTAATTTTTAGATTTTCCTTTCTGCACTGACTATACACAAGATTTCATGCTAGTTCATAAGCCTGCAAGAAATTTTCCTACATAGGTAGGAAGATTGAGTTCTTCGAGAAGAAGAAAGGTTATTATTATGTGAGGTGGCGTCCAATTTTGTTTACCCACCAAAATTTTGGCGGATGTTCACCCTTCCACTCAAAGATTGTCACGTGTCTTTTTTATCCAAACTAAAACCACTTTGAGAGTGATTTGGTGAAAATCCACATTAGTTTTGACTAGTGGCTTGACATGACATGTGACAACCCTTGAACGGAAGGGTGAACACTCATCCTAGTTTTTGTAGGTGAACAAAAATAGACTCATGTGAGGTGAGTCTTGCCATGCTTAACATGTAGAGCTTTCAGGCTGGTTATTTGTCGTGTCCAGGGGCGGATTCAAACATTCCTTGGGGTGGGCTGGAACCCACAAAAAAATATATACTTTTTTTTTTCTATATACTTTTTTTTTATATGGATTAGGCCACTTCTAGTCCATCCAAATTTATGGTAGTTCATTCCAGCTACAGTTACTGGATCCGTCCATGGCCGTGTCATCTAAACATTTAATCCTAGACGAGTGGTTCATGTCTTCGTATGTGAGATGGGGGTACTGTCACTATATTGTTATCCATAACCTAACAACTCGAAACCATGACCTAATTAACAACTCTAACATGAAGATAAATCCACTTTTAGGCGCATTTTACATTAGATCGACGATCGATGCGAGATGTTTGTTCCCCCGTACGTATTATGCCTTTAACTATGTTGCTTAAGCTAGAAGCACACTTACGCTTCCCAATTGCTTTCATTTCTTGGGTCCATCTACTCATGGTGCTATTTCATGTCTCCAATTCCAGTAACATAGGTATGGAAAAATACAATTCTGACCGTTATTTTTAATACAAACTTGTGCAAATGGATTTCTTCCAGATTACCCATGTCCTTATTGTTGCTCCAAATCTTTGGGTTTCACAAATAGATTGCTTGAGTTCCAATGTCAGAAGATATGAAGCATCGTAATTATAAAAAGCTTTCTAAGGTTGCTTCTTTAGAAGGCAACAAAATCATATTATTCAATCCAAAAGCCTTTTCCTTCGTTTCGTTTCGTTTCGTTTCGTTTCGTTTTTTCATGAGAATACTCAACTTTGTGATGTCTTTCAAAAGAGGATCCTCAAATTTCTTCGTTTGAATGCTCGACTAAACCCTTTCCCATAGAAACTATGTTGAGGCAGGATGCATGCATGCCCCTTAATTACCACTAGTAACGTATACACTGTATGCGCGTAAAAAAATTTATTAAAAAATATATAAAAATATAAATTTGTCATAATACTATCGTCTATAGGAATTGAACTCAAGCAACCAAAAAAGATCTTAGTAACGTATACATTGCACGTGCGTAAAAAAAAAAAATTTTAAAAATATATAAATATAAATTTATTATAATGAATTGAACTCAGACAACCAAAAACAACATCCCACCTTATCCACTTAACTTAGAATTGTTTAGTTATAAGTAAATCATATTAGTTAGTTAGTTAAATAAATAAATAATTATTTTTTATTAGAGTATTTACAAACGATTTAAACGGCTCTATTTCGAACCGTTTCCAAGCCACCTCGTGCGCTTTACAAGGCTTCCAAAGGGGTCTAACCATGTCATAGTGGTAATACTAACAAAGAATCCTTTGTTTTCTTATGCTTATTATAAAAAACATAATTGTCCGATCTAACCAACCCAACCCAACCCAATCCAATCCAACCCAACTTTGCTTAGCCAAGTTATTTTCTGTAGTTAGAATGGCATTTTAGGTTAGCCATAGGAAAATACCTACTTCCAAAGTAGACCAAATAATTTTAGCCGTATTATTCTTGAATTCTCCAATGTTTAAGAATCCAAGAGTGAATTTAGTCCACCATATCCAAGTACGCACGCCAGTCCCTAGCTATCCCCTCCCCTGAGAGACTCCAAATCTTCAACATATTGGTCTTTCTCCCTCCTTTGGATCTTGCTTAACGCCTTCTTATACCTACGCCCTAGCAGGGCCGGCCCAATATAAATTACCTGACAAGACTTCGGACTTGGATAATCCTCGTCTGCTAGGACAACCCCCGGGTTTAGCGTGACCCCTCAAAAGATTGGGATCACGGATGACTTCTGAGAACCGGACCACAATAAAGATCAAGGGACAAGTATAATTAGTTTCGGATAGGACAATCCAACCGTCCGAACCGGCTCTGTCCAGACAAAGTTCCATATGTTCTAAGCCTCTTGAAGTCCTCAAGTCATCTCTTCTAACTTTTTTATATCCATGCATTAACTAAGACCCGTTTGCATAATATTCAACATCTTGGTCTTCCCTCCTTTTCCTTCTGGTTCTGTATAACTGGATTTCATCGAATAGGAAAGAGCTAAGTTTCTGTTGCGAACGCTTAGGAGTGAGGATGATTGTGAATTCAGTTTGAAGTAGAGTTTGGGTCAGGAGTTGGGCCTGTACTAGGCCGAGATTGAATTTTTATTATCCAGTGGGCCCGGTCCCTATTTAGACTGTAATTTAAATAGGAATTCTCACCTAAAATAATGGCATAGGCATACTTTGTCGGCCCAGTACTGAGGTGGATTGAATGCTGTAATCATTTGGAATATATAATCTGGCCGGCCCGAGACTGTTTAGTAACAGTTATAACAGAATATAAAGAATTGTTTTGTGTTATTTAATAAATAGTACTGATAAATAGAAATAAAAATTATTTGGGATTGGATAAAATCAAGAATTGGACTTAAAGAGAAAAATCAAGAATTTGTTGAAACTTAATATTTTCTAGAAAGTTTTCCGATAAATAACTTCTTCAATGGTAGATTTAAATTCTTCAATACTTTGGGCTTTAGGATTTAGGCTAGGCGATTCCTAAAATCAAATATAATAACTTAATATTTTATTATAGGTGGGCTTAGTTCAACTACCATTTTTGGATGGAGGCAAGTACTTAACTCTTTGCAGTTCATTACTACATTTAATTTGCATGATCGTGACACCGTAGGACACACGGTCTTTCATTTGATCTTTCGTGTCTTGTTTTATTGGATTCGTGTCGTGATCGTGATTTCTTGTTGAGAAAATAAAAATAATCTAGTAGATATATGGACTACCCCGAACTATCCCATGGTCTTACGTGACTTCTATCCGTCGTACACGACATGTACAATGAGCTTTACATTACCCCTAGCCGTCCACATGTTGAAACAAGTATTTCATACACTTAGCTACTTGTTGCATTTCAATTACACTACTTGTGCATGTTGTTCCATTTATTTTATTTTATATTATATTATTTATTTATGCTATTACATGTTCTGTATTTATGTATTGTACTTTGCTTCATCATAACTTGATAGTTCATATGAGATTCGACATGTAGACTAGCATAGAGGATGGCTTTGCAGGATTCTAGAGGACTTACAATAGAATTTTGTATAAAGCAGATGTATAGATGTATCAGTTATTCATTGTGGTTATTTATCGAATTTGTCTCTGGGGAGTTGATATGTACGATGAACTAAATACAAAGAGAAAAGGAGGTGACATTAGAAAAGTATCCTTTTTTCTTCTTCCATGTATTCTTCAGAGAGTATAAAACAAGCAAGTGGAATGAGCGTTGGTTCGAAGCGACTTCCTGGACCATCGGATCAGTTGCCAACAGAATTGAATCGCAGTCGTTCACCTGTGTGCCTAACTGAAACCTTGTGAGATTGCTTTTTAAACCAACAAATATTTTTTTTCGGTTCACAAAACAAAATACAAAGTAAATCCTAGAGTATGTTATCCTTTAGGATATGTTTGGTAAATTGTAAGTGTGGAAAGATTTAGATTTGGACTTCCAAAAAGGAAAAGTGTTAGAAAATTCATGCACTTTCTTGTCCTCTGTAGTAGAGGACAAATGTGTTTGGTTAGGATAGGAAAGTAGAAAGTGAGGAAGGTAATATTAACAAAAAAATGAAATAACAAGTTTATCACTTATTAATTATTTATAAAAAAATGTTAGTTCTTAATTACAATAATAATAATAATAATAATAAATTTTTTTTTTGAATGGATTTAGGATCAACGGGTGGTGAACTTTACTTTGGGAGAAGAGCTCTATTTTGGGAGAGGTGAGTCTCACTCCTCCTCCCTTTTCTTTACGAAGGGAAGTCAATAGGCTGAGGTCAATGGTTTATAAATTTGGTTAACAACCGAAGTTGGGCCCTTAATCAATCTAAATAAGAAAATTAAATGGTTTGAAATATAAGAATTATGTATTGGACCAAACTTGGCCAGAGAAGAAGAAAATCATTATATACTTGTTGGACTTGAGGTTTAGTAGGAATGAGATGACCTGTGGGCTTAGGGCTGAAGCCCTAAAATGAAATTAGTAAATAAAATAGGTAATTATACAATTCTAATGGGCCATAATTATAAGTGAAAAGCTTAAATTTAGTTCGGCTCCCTTTTAATAAAGAAATTAAGGAATTGTTAACAGGCTTCTTGATCTTGGGCTTTGTATATAATAGAAACTAGAAAATTGAAAGATAAGGGATGGAAAATTGGGCTGAGAGCCAGATGAAAGGATAAAAGTGTTAAATCCTTAATAATATTATGATGGGTCTAGGCTTAATACTAATGGGTGAGCTATTAGTTTTTTGGGCCTGGTATGGGAAACTCATTTAGAATTTGGCTAGTAAATAACCGAGTTGCATAAGTTTTTTTTTTCCTTATTAAATGACTATTGGGCTTTTAGTCTTTAAGTAGTATAAATAACTTTACTAAGCTTTATCAGGTTTTACAAATAAAATGGGATGCTTGGTATATTGGTCAATGGACCTTGAGAATGAAATACCTAAGTTGGACGTTTAGGTTTTAAATGGGACAAGTGAATATAATAATTGGACTTTAAGGAATTAATGGAACAAATGAACTCTAATAGCTATATGGGCCTAGTTTTAATAAATAGAAATATTGGGGCAAAGGACGTGTTTCTAGAACCTAATAGATATTTCACGAGATATGAAGATAGCCTAATAATAGAACCTGTATTTATGCATAGGTTGGATTTTGAACAATCTCTACAACCTGGACTTGAGGCAAGTACTTCATTACTTATGTTTCTCTCTACATTATAAATGTTATTTTCTCGTGATTGCAGGTTTTCTTTTCATTACAGCATACCATGTTGCATTTAACAAGTTTTTATCGTGTTGTACTTAAATTATTGTTACCGTTTTGCACTTAAATTATTGTTATCGTGTTGCACTTACATTATTGTTATCGTGTTGCACTTACATTATTTTTACTGTGTTGCGCTTATCTGATTTTATTTATTGCATGTTTTCAAAGCTTTATTTTGTAGCGTGCGACATTTGTATGGATGTACTTTGCTCCAATCCTGACTGGATGTTGATATATTAGGCTGTAATGATGATGACACTGGATCAGATGACGAGATTTGGAGAGCTTAGAAGTTTAGGGTAGATTCTATTGATGTATGAGACATATGTATGATAATGGTTTCTTTACCGGATTTGTCTATGAAATTATGATATATACATTATACTAAAACTACATTAGTGGATGTGGTGATCGTCTGCGTGTGTGGGTTTTTCTTTCTGTTTTTATCTTCTCTTAGTTTATTATGATTGAGCAAAGATCGATTCTCATATGTATTTGACGACTATTGAGATTTAGAACATCTGATTACCGCCGACACTGCGACGTAGGTTGGGCGTTTACAACTCATGCCCAAATCAATCGGGCGCAGGATGTGACAAACTTAGCGACCGATTAGCGACTAGCAAGCGACGATGGCTGGCATACTGAGTATCTGATACATAAATTACCTACAAAAGTTTTAGTCCCTAGTTAGTATCCGGTTAGTCGTTAGTTCGTTAATTAGCTTTTTCGATATGTTAGTCACTGATTCGTCGCTAGTTAGTCGCTCGTCCATCGCTAAATTATTATTATTTTTTAGATTTTTAGAAAGCATGATATGCACATCCTGTGTTAGATTAAAAATAATATAAACCAGTCCACAACACACTTAAATACAGTACAAACAACTTTTAACGGTACAATAATAACCAACAATAACCAACAATAACTAAAACAACAATAATATCACACACAAAGTACACAAACAAAGAAACAAATAAATATATATCATAGTCATATCCAATCATGTCCATCCATGGACCATACACCATCCATAAAAAAGATAAACTAATATAACAAGTACAACCTAAATGTCTCTGGTGATACAAAAGCATACAAAATCAAGACGAAGGTGGCTGCATGCTCCTCATAAACTGCAACGTAAATGTAATTAATGCATGTTGTTGACTCTCCGTAAATCATGGAGTATCTAGACCTAGAAGGACGAGTTGGCCATCATGACATGTTTTGAAGAACTCGAGCACAACATTATGGAGCTTACCTAATTGAGCCAGATGATGCAATACACCATTATGGAGCTAGTCGAATTGACGGAGCACAACATTACGATGCTACAAGGGTTCCAACTATCATTAAAGGACTAGTCACTAGAAAAGGGAACTGCTAAACTGATCTCTACCATGGATTCCTACAATGCTAGATTATTTGTATATGCCCTTTAGCGCCCCCGACGTCGACACCTCCTCCACCGACGACACCGCCTCCATAACCAGTACAACTTACATATGACGTTTTTGACTAGATCATCATCCATATTCGCAGAAGTGTTCCTCCTCCCCACCAGTAGTACTAGTTCGGACAAATTTGTCATACGTTTGTGTATCGATCTTAGTTGGGTCTCATAAATCATATATTATTGTATTAAATTGTCATTATATAAGAGAGTTATTATATGCGACATTTTTTGTATCATACATTATTGTTGGTTATGTATTATATCATATTTGTGTTTATTTCTTATATTCTCTGTCTATATTTCATATTTTTGTGATATATTATGCATCTGATATATTTTATATAAGAATTATGTATATTATGTGCTATTGAAAATGAAGCTGCATTTTTTTTTTCAATTTTTTTTGGTATATAACGACCTTTAGCGATGCAAAAAATGTCGATAATCTTTATCCAAACATCACTAAATGTATCAAGACGTAGTTAAACATCGTGGAATCATTGCTACCTGGGATATAACCTAGGAGAATTACTAATGTTTAGCGACATAGGATACGTCGCTAATGTAGAAAATAATTACAGTCAATGACGTTTAGAGATGTTTAGGGACGTAGCTAAATACGTTACTACACTGACGTTGAGTGATGTTTCTTTAGTATGTGACTAGGAAAATCATAACCAAGTCAAAATCTCGCAAATGACGTTCCTAATTTAATTTAGCGACATAAAATTTATGATTAGCGATGTTTTTAGGCCTCGCTAATATTGTTTATTTTAGTAGTGTAGGATTATTAAATATGAGACAAATCATAACAAGCGCATTTTTGGGTATTCTAAATAGTGTCCGATCCTTGAGAAAATGTCACATAGTTTTTGTATTTTAAGTAGAATCAATATTTTCAGAAATTGTGATCGTTATTGGATTAAAATATTTTTCATACTCAAATTTGTTGAAAATAGATGTCATGGTAATAAAAAATAGTTCTAAAATTCCATTTTTACATGGATCAATAAGTAAAACCAAATTTCCTAACAATAATATGAACATCATAAATTTAACAGTCAAAACCCTATGTTTCAAATCCAAACATAAGATATTCAACATAAATCTAGTATACATAGCTACGACTAAGAGATGCAATGTCGAAGAAGTAGGTAACAAAATGATGAAGGTAAATAATACTTGTCAATGTGAAAAATAAGAACAAATTATTTTTCGAGGAGGCTGGATTTTTAAGAAGAATGGATAATTTTTTTTCATATTATTTGTGAAGTTAATCTTCTTGGCAGTTTTTGTAGGTTAAGAAGTAATTTTTTAAATTTTTTTCGAAGAGATATGAGAAAGAAAAAAAAATTAACTGGACTATGGTTTCAAATTTATTGGTGAAATTACAACTTGATACCCTCAACTATTCGAGTTTTTTAACTTGATACCCTCAACTTTGATAGGTACTAATTTAATACCGCCCTAACTAATATTTTAAACTTGATACCTAAAAAAAAAACAAAAACAAAATTGCCCCTCCTTCCCCACCCCGACCCCCGGATGCCCACCCCCTTCGCCGCCCGCCGCCGATCCTCCCGTTCGTGCCCCTGGCCGCCCACAACCCCCCGCGGGTGCTCCCCACCATCCCCCATACCTCCCCCCACCTTGGCAGCTGCACACCCCGTCTCTCCACCCGATGCGACGACGGCGACAGCGATAGCGCGCGAAGAAAGAGGGTGGGGGTTGGGTGGGTATGTGTAACTACCCTAAGCTAAAAATCTGAGAAATTTATTAAATTTTTTTTTCCCGATAATATTAACAACCATTAATTAATCATTATTGAGAATGATTAAAATATTAAAAAAATATTTAGAATAAACTATAGTTAATAATGATTAATTAATAATATATCCCTATCTTATATATTACAAATAGATTTATTTATTTTCTCAATCTTTTCTTAAATATTTTGCACTTAGGTCTTTAATGAAAATTTGCAATTTATAAAAAATGCATGGACACCTAGCCATGCTAGGTGTTAACGTACATAGGTTAAGGGGGACATTTTAGGAAGTTTACCTATATTTCTAATGATGATGTTGGAAGATTTTTTTATAGGGAGAGAATTATTCTTAAGTACCCCCATTCATCTCTCCCCAGGCTATCAGCACCACTTTTTCCATAAGCTTTCACCCACTCTTTCCTCACAAACACTTCACTGCATACCGTGATCTAGCACCTGTCTGTGGCCAACTTTTTCTACCGGCAACCACGAACCGTACTCCTCCAAAGGTATAACATTTTTCCACACTTCATCTCATATGTATATATATAAGAAAGAGAATTAGAATAAAAATCAAAGAAAGAAGAAATTAAGCATTTGAACAGCCAAAAAATTTGTTGAAAAGCAAACAAACAAAATAGTGTGGTGAACGTATGTAGGAATCCTAGTTAAACCACTAAGCTAGGTAGAAAGGAAAAGTTCCTAAGAGTACTTAAGGCTTCTTAGGAATTAGTATGAATGGGAAAAAATACAACATGAATAGTACTTCAAAAAGAAGAACCAGTGAGTGTTGAAGAGCAAACAAGAGTGTGGATGAACCCAAATATAACTTGCATGGACCAAAAGTTTAAGTACTAAAGCAGATTGTATAGCATATGAGTAGTTCCATTCTTGATTCTTTTGCTAGCAAGAAATGAGCAAACAAGGGGAGTAGATAGTTTCTGTGAGCAAAAAGTTGTCTAAACAAAGAAATAATAATAATAATAATAATAATAATAATAATAAATATTTAATTTTACAATTTAAGGAATTTTTTAGTCAAATCTTGTATATTTCCAAGTTTAAACTAGTTTGTCTAATTTCTTATCGTTAGCTAATTTTGTTTTCCTCTCTTTGTGGCCCCACGTACGGACTCCAAAATGTCTAAAAATTCGAACCTTGTCAAATCTCCAAATCTGGACTATTTTTATCAACCTAGTCATGTGGACGATCCTAGACTCTCTAGCAATATAATTTTCGGCAATTGGAATCTTATTTGGATATTAACATTTGGGCTAAATTTTGTACAGGCACGATCGTGACCAATACGTCGACTTCAAATCATTTTGAGGCAAGTACCACGCGCTTCGGTTTTATCCTCTATAATATGAAATTGAGTTCTCTACTCTACTAGCGCACATTTTTTCATGGTCACACTTAGTTGTAGAAACTGATTTTTCGTATTATGTACCATGATTTTTGTGTCGAAAGGGAGAATAATAGGAGGCATGTGGTTTACCCTTTTTTTCATGTCATGACTACTAGCTGTTGAGTATACGACTGTACCAACTGCCTTATACTCGATTATTCCTGACTGTTAGCCATCTATGACGTGCCTTATTAGCCTTATAACCACTACATGCCAACTATGTATTCTAAATACACATGTACACACACATAGTTCCTTATCCTCTTGTAGTAGTTTTATTTTCATGTCCTGTGATATCCATGCTTCCTTTATTTTCATGGTTTATAGTACTTGCTACTTAGTTTCAGTTATCACTATTTATAATCATTATTTAGTATAATTATGTCGTGTATTGGTACTTTCTCCAATCCAAACTGGATCCGTTGATATATTAGAAAATGATGAAGACTATGCTCCTACCTTCTATGGCCCACAGGATATAGTAGATGACCATGTTGAGGAGCCTGTCTCTACTCAGGAGATTACTTTTGAAGCGTAGTTAATTAGCTAGACTAGTATTTTCTTTTTGGCATACTAATCGGATTGTCCCTGATTTAACTTATCTTCTGGCCTGTACTAAAACTATGGATGAATAAATATACAAAAACTATAGTTTTTGTTATACTAGTACTTCCTATTTCTTGTCCTTATTTCCTGTCTATTTGTTTATCTGTTGTGAATGAGTTAGAATATAAATTATTGTGGATGTGAGAATTATATATGGAATGTTGGATGATTACAAAAGAGGTTTAGACACCGTACTACCGTTGATACTGCGGCGTAGGCTGGGTGTATTCACGTACTCGTGTCCGATCAACAGGATGTGGGTCATGACACATTTTTATGGTGGCCCATGCTGGTCCCAACTTCGTTATTAATGCGATGTCTTAGGTTAGAACCTAAAGTTAAGATTGGAGATTTTAGGAAAAACTCATTCACAGATTAGGAAACTCGACATCATACCTTAGTAAATTTTCTATCTTCTTTGGAATCTAAATTACTATTTCTAATTATTTTGTTCCTTAAAACTTTCAGAATGGTTTAGACAAGTAATACCGTAGCAGGCTCATTTGAAACCATTGAGCAGGCTGTGTTTGAAACCCATTAGCTTCCTCCTCCACCAGTTACTCCAACTATTACTATGGATGGAGCGCATCTACTCGTAGTATTCCGGAGACTTATTGATTCCCAGAGGGAGCAGACCACCCTCCTCCGAACCAGCCTTGTGGATGCTCTTTGAACCAAGGAGGCCACACATCCCCCACAATTGAAGCCAGGAAATGCCAAATACTTCAAGAACCTTGGACCCCTGAATTTCTATTGTACTAAAGGAATTATTTATGCCGATGAATGGATAGAGAATATGGAACGACTCTTGAAGATTTCTCGAGTCCCTGATGACCTTAAGGTGGAAGCTACAAGCATGCAGTTATTTGATATAGCTCAAACTTGGTATAGAGATGAACCACAGTTATCATCTCCAGAAATCACTTAGGAGGAATTCAAGAGGCTATTCAAGAATAAGTTTTATCCCGAAGTGGCACGAGAAGCCCTCGAAAGTCAATTTGAGAGGCTTGAGCAGGGTAATCTTACTATTGATGAATACACTGTTGAATTTAGTAGACTAAGCTATTTCGCGGAATATATGGTCCGTACCCCAGAAGATAGAGCTCGTAGATTTAAGAAGGGGCTGTCTCCTGATATTCGCCTTGCTGTCACTACTAGTCGAGCTCGTACTTATGAAGAAATTCTGAGTGTGGCACAAGGTGTGGAAAGGGACACGAGATCCAAACTAAAGAGGGAAAGAGATATTGGGACTAGAAGTGTGGGACCCAACAAACGTCTATTCCTTCAACAGTTGCAGTAGAGGGCCCCACAACAACCTCAGTGACTTCCTCCTCGAGCTTCAACACCACAACAACAACCTCAAGGACAGAACCGACAAGATCCCATACGTGGTTATTATAAAAAATAAGGCCACACATGGTAAGTTTGTAGGAAAAGGCTGAGGGTATGTCTATATTATGGATCGACATCACATTAAATGAAGGACTTCCCTGTTGCTCATGGATGGACAACTGTACAAAATTCTCCAGTTTTGACCAGGCCCCCAGTATTAAGCAAAGAGAACCACCACTTCCATCTCAGCAGCAACGCTTTGCTCAACACCACCACCAACAACAAAGGGGTGCACCTCAACAGGGGCGTGCTTTTGCAATGAATCTGGAGGAAGCTGAAGCTGCAACAGATGTGATCACAGGTTCTGTGCTTATAAATTCAGTACTAGCAATTACTTTATTTGATTCTAGAGCATCACATTCATTCATGCCTGAAGATTTTCTCATGAAGCATAACTTAGTCACAGAACCTCTTAGAAGTTGTTATAGATCATTATCGGTGGAGGAATTATCCCGATTACTGATGCCTGTAACAACTGTCCTATCGCACTATACGAAAAATAATTACGTGCTAGGCTACTCGTAATGCCAATACCTAGTTTCGATATTATTCTGGGTATGGATTGGTTGAGTAAGCTCCACGCCACCATAGATTGTCATAGTGGTAGTGTAATCTTTAGACCTCCTGCCAAGCCAGAAATTGAATTTACTAGTGGTGCCAGAGAATTGGATAGTATCAAAATTTGTGGATCCCTAGTAACAGAAGAATTGCAACCACTTATCATTTTCGAATATCTTGATGTCTTCCCTAAGGATATCCTAGGATTACCCCAGATCGAGAAGTTAAATTTTCTATTGACTTAGTGTCAGGAGCAGCTCCAGTATCTCAGAGTCCATATAGAATCAACAAGAAGGAGATAGTAGAATTAAATGAGCAGATAAAAGAGTTAGAAGACAAATATTTCCTTTGGTCTAATGTTTCGCCATGGAAGCTCCAATATTATTTGTGCCAAAGAAGGATGGATCATCTCGAATGTGTATTGATTATAGGGCTTTAAATTCTTTAACAATCAAGAATAAATATCCTCTACTAAGGATAGAGTTATTTGATCAATTAAGTGGAGCTAGAATATTCTCAAAGATTGATTTGAGGTCTGGCTACCATCAAGTAAGTGTAAGGAAAGAAGTCATCCCCAAAACTGATTTCAATACCCGGATCGGACACTATGAATTTTTAGTGATGTCGTTCGGGTTAACTAATGCTCCAGCAATATTTATGAATTTAATGAACATAGTCTTCCAACAATATCTAGACAAATTTTTGGTAATCTTCATTGATGATATTTTGATTTATTCCAAGACTCCAGAAGAACATGAAGAACACTTGAGGCTTGTATTGGAGACATTAAGAAGGAAAAACTTTATAAATAACTATCTAAATGTGCATTATTTCTAGACAAAGTAGAATTTTTGGGACATGTTGTAACTAGAGATGGCATAGCTGTAGATCCTAAATCGCCTTCGGGCGCCTCACTAGCTCTTGGGAATTGTCAGCTATGGAAGGATAACTGGTCAGGAGAGGATCTACAGATTCTAAAAAAGGTAGAATTATTCCTGAGATGAAGGTAGCATCAATAGAATCATGGCCCACTCCAAACTCTGTAGCAGAAATTAGAAGTTTTTTAGGACTAGCTGGCTATTATCGAAAGTTTGTAAAAGACTTTGCTAGAATAGCTGAACCATTGACAAAATTAACAAAGAAGAATAAAGAATTTATATGGACTAATGAATGCGAGCATGCTTTCGAGGAGTTAAAGAAAAGGCTGACAACTGCCCCTATTTTGACTTTACCATCGGGAATTGGAGGTTTTTCTATATACAGTGATGCTTCTGGAAACGGCCTAGGATGTGTATTGGAGCAGAACAAGAAAGTGATAGCTTATGCTTCAAGGCAGCTTCGACCACATGAAAAGAACTACCCCACTCATGACTTAGAATTAGCAACTATAATCTTTGCTCTTAAGTTATGGAAGCATTATCTTTATGGAGAAAAAGTTAAATTTTTTATAGATCACAAGAGTTTAAAATATATTTTTACTAAAAAAGAATTTAATATGAGGCAAAGGAGGTGGCTAGAATTAATGAAAGTTTTTGATATCACTCTTTAATATCATCTAGGGATAGCCAATATAGTTGCTGATGCTCTAAGCAGATATCCTATAGCAATGTATTTGACGAGGGACCTACATTTACTAGAGGACTTAGAAAGTTTGAAGATTGAGATAATTATTCCCGGCATAGAAGGACAAATGATGAACTTGAGAATTCAATCAACTTTAATAGACAAAATTAAGGAGTCTCAGTTTCAAGATGAAGGCCTACGAAGCATTCGAGCCCAAGTACAAATTGGATTATTGGAGGATTTTACAATTCATGAGGATGATTCACTAAGACATGGGAATATATTATGTATACCTCAAGGAGATATAAGAGAAGAAATTATGCAAGAAGCAAACAGATCTCAATACTCTATACATCCATGAGCCAACAAAATATACAAAGATCTAAGAATGTATGTTTGGTGGTACGGTATGAAAAGAGAAGTAGCACAGTTTGTCTCACGTTGCTTGGAGTGTCAACAAGTAAAAACTGAAGACAGACCCGGAGGATTACTTCAACCATTACCCATTCTAGAGTGGAAGTTGGAACACATTACCATGAATTTTGTTTCTGGGCTTCCGAGGTTACCTAGTGGGAAAGATGCAATTTGGGTTATAGTGGATAGACTGACTAAGTCTGCATATTTTCTGCCATTCAAAGTAGGACTATCTACAGAAAAGTTGGCAGACTTATACATTCGACAGATTGTTAGACTTCATGGAGATCCAGTAAGCATAGTCTCCGAAAAAGATTCAAGATTTACCTTCTACTTTTGGAAGATCTTACAAATTAGCCTGGGGACTCAACTCATATTCAGTACAACTTATCACCCTCAAACTGATGGACAACCTGAATGAACCATTCAAACACTTGAAGATATGCTCCGATCATGTGTCTTGGATTTTGGAGGATCATAAGAAGAGTATTTACACCTTATGGAGTTCTCGTATAATAATAATTACCAAGCAAGTATTAAAATGACTCCTTGTGAGCCTTTATATGGACGAAGATATCGTACCCCATTATCATGGGACGATGTAGAAGAAAGAGCTTTATTAGGGCCAGAAATGGTGGTCAATGCAGCAGAAAAGGTGAAACAAATAAAGGAAAGACTTCGTGTGGCACAAGATAGACAACGTCATTGGGCTGATAATCACCGAAGACCGCTAGAATTTGAGGTTGAAGACTTGGTATTCTTGAAGATTTCTTCGACACGTGGCACGATTAGATTTGGTAGAAGTGGGAAGCTCAGTCCAAGATTTATTGGACCATTTAACATATTGGAGAAAGTCGGAGAAGTGTCATACCACTTGGCATTGCCTCTCAATCTAGATGGAGCCCATAACGTGTTTCATGTGTCACAACTGAGAAAGTACGTCGCAGATCCAAGTCACATTTTAGACTATTCAAACATCGAATTGGGTCCCAGTTTGACTTACCAAGAGCTGCCTGTGGAAATTTTGGATCGAAGGGAGAAGATTTTAAGGAATCAGGTTATTCCCCTTATCTGTATTGCATAGAGACATCATTCTCCCGGTGAATCAACTTGGGAGTGAGAAGATGAAATTAGAGAACGTTTTCCATATCTTTTTGAACTTTGAGGTAAATTCCAATTTTCGATCTTTCATTTCGTGATATATTTTGATTTTTAAAATTTCGAGGACGAAATTTTTCTAAGGAGGGAAGTATGTAACAACCCTAACCTGAAAATCTTAGAATTTTATTTAATTTTTTTCCCAATAATATTAATAACCATTGATTAATCATTATTGAGAATGATTAAAACATTAAAAAAATTATTTAGAATAAACCATAGTTAATAATGATTAATTAATAATATATTCCTATCTTATATATTACAAATATATTTATTTGTTTTCTCAAGTTTTTATTAAATATTTTTCACTTAGGTCCTTAAAAAATTTTGTAATTTACAAATATGCATGGACACCTAGCCATGCTAGGTGTCAACGTGCATGGGTTGAGGAGGACATTTTAGGAAGTTTTCCTATATTTCTAATGATGATGTTGGAAGATTTTTTATGGGGAGAGAATTATTCTTAAGTACTCCCATTCCTCTCTCCCAATGATACCAGCATCACTTTTTCCATAATCTTTCACCCACTATTTCCTCACAAATACTCCACTATATACCGTGATCTAGCACCTACTTGTGGCCAATTTTTCTACCGGCAACCACGAACCATACTCCTCCAGAGGTATAACATTTTCCCACACTTCATCTCATATATATATATATATATATATATATATATATAAGAAAAAGAATGAGAATAAAAATCAAAGAAAGAAGAAATGGAGCATTTGAACTGCCAAGAGATTTGTTAAAAAGCAAACAAACCAAATGGTGTGGTGAACGTATATAGGAATCCTAGTTAAACCACTAAGCTAGGTAGAAAGGAAAAGTTCCTAAGCGTACGTAAGTCTTCTTAGGAATTAGTATGAATGGGAAAAAAATACAGCATGAATAGTATTTGAAAAAGAAGAACCAATGAGTATTGAAGAGCAAACAAGACTGTGGATGAACCCAAATATAACTTGCACGGACCGAAAGTTTAAATACTAAAGTAGATTGTATAGCATATGAGAATAAGTTCCATTCTTGATTCTTTTGCTAGCAAGAAATGAGCAAACTAGGGGAGTAGATAGTCTATGAGAAAAAATTATCAAAACAAAGAAAATAGAATAATAATAACATTAATTAATATTAAATTTGACAATTTAAGGAATTTTCTATTCAAATCTTGTATATTTCCAAGTTTAAACTAGTTTGTCTAATTTCTTATCATTAGCTAATTTGATTTTCCTTTCATTGTGGTCCCACGTACAGACTCTAAAATATCTAAAAATTCGATCCTTGTCAAATCTCAAAATCTGGACTATTTTTATCAAACTGGACTATGTGGACGATCCTGGACTCTCTGGCAATATTATTTTTGGCAATTGGAATCTTATTTGGATATTAGCATTTGGGCTAAATTTTGTACCGGCAAGATCATAAATGATACGTCGACTTCAAATTATTTTGAGGCAAGTACCATGAGCTTCAGTTTTATCCTCTATAATATAATATTTAGTTCTCTACTCTACTAGCGCACATTTTTCTATGGTCACACTTAGTTGCAGAAACTGAATTTTCGTGTTATGTACCTTAATTTGTGTGTCGGAAGGGAGAATAATATGAGTCATGTGGTTTAGCCTTTCCTTCATGTCATGACTACTAGCTAGTGAGTATACGAATGTACCAACATCCTTATACTCGATTATTCCTGACTGCTAGCCATATATGTTGTGCCTTATTAGCCTTATAATCCCTACATGCAACTATCTATTCTAAATACACATGTACACACACGTAGTTCCTTATCATCTTGTAGTAGTTTCATTTTCATGTCCTGTGATATCCATGATTCCTTTATTTTCATGGTTTACAGTACTTACTACTTAGTTTCAGTTCTCACTATTTATCATGTTTAGTATAATTCTATCGTGTATTGATACTTGCTCCAATCCTGGATTCGTTGACTTATTAGGAAATGATGAAGACTATGCTCCTACTTTCTATGGCCCATAGGACATAGCAGATGACCACGTTGAGGAGCCTGTTTCTACTCAGGAGATTACTTTTAAAGCATAGTTAATTAGCTAGACTAGTATTTTTTTGGCATACTAATCGGGTTGTCCTCGATTTAACTTATCTTTTGGCCTGTACTAAAACTATGGATGAATAAATGTACAAAAACTATAGTTTTTGATATACTAGTACTTCCTATTTCTTATCCTTATTCCCTGTCTATTTATTTATCTGTTCTGAATGAGTTAGAATAGAAATTATTGTGGATGTGAGAATTATATATGGAATGTTGGATGATTATAAAAGAGGTTTAGACACTATACTACCGTTGATACTACGGCGTAGGCTGGACGTATTCACATACTCGTGTCCGATCAACATGATGCGGCTCGTGACACATTTTTATGATGGCCCATGCTGGTCCCGACTTCGCGATTAATGCGATGTCTTAGGTTTGAACCTGAAGTTAAGATTGGAGATTTTAGGAAAAACTCAGTTACAGATTAGGAAACTTGACATCATAACTTAGTAATTCTTTATCTTCTTTGGAATCCAAATGGCTATTTCTAATTATTTTGTTCCGTAAAACTTTTAGAATGGTTCAGACAAGTAATACCGTAGCAGGCTCATCTAAAACCATTGAGCATGTTGTATTTGAAACCCATGAGCTTCCTCCTCCACCAGTTAATCTGACTGTTACTATGGATGGAGCGTAGCTACTCGTAGTATTTTGGGGAATTATTAATTCCCAAAGGGAGCAGACTACCCTCCTCCGAACCAGCCCTACGGATGCTCTTCGAACCAAGGAGGCCCCACATCCCCCATAATTGAAGCCAGGAAATGCCAAAGACTTCAAGAACCTTGGACCCCTGGATTTCTACGGGACTAAAATAATTCTTTATGCCGATGAATAGATAGAGAATGTAGAGAAACTCTTGAATATTGCTCGAGTCCCTGATGACCGTAAGGTGGAAGCTGCAAGCATACAGTTATTTGATATAGCTCGAACTTGGTATAGAGATGAACCACAATTATAATCTCCATAAATCACTTGGGAGAAATTCAAGAGGCTATTCAAGAATAAATTTTATCCCGAAGTGGCATGAGAAGCCCTCGAAGGTCAATTTGAGAGGCTTGAGCAGGGTAATCTTACTGTTGATGAATACACTACTAAATTTAGTAGACTAAGCCATTTCGTAAAATATATGGTCCGTACCCCTGAAGATAGAGCTTGTAGATTTAAGAAGGGGCTGTCTCCTAATATCCGCCTTGCTGTCACCACTAGTCGAGCTCGTACTTATGAAAAAATTTTGAGTGTGGCACAAGGTGTGGAAAGGGACATGGGATCCAAACTAAAAAGGAAAAGAGATATTGGGACTGGAAGTGTGGGACCCAACAAACGTCCATTCCACCAACAGTTGCAGTAGAGGGCCCCACAACAACCTCAACGACTTCCTTCTCGAGCTTCAACACCACAACAGCAACCTCAAGGACCGAACCAACAAGCTCCCATATGTGGTTATTGTCAAAAACAAGGCCACACATGGCAAGTTTGTAGGAAAAGGCTGGGGGTATGTCTATATTGTGGATCGGCATCACATCAGATGAAGGACTACCCTGCTTCTTAAGGGCGGACAGCTGTACAAAATGCTCCTGTTCAGGCCATGCCCCCCAGTAATATAGCAAAGATGACCACCACTTCCATCTCAGCAGTAACGCTTTGCTCAACACCACCACCACCACCACCACCAACAACAACATATGGATGCACCTCAACAGGGGCGTGCTTTTGAAATGACTCTGGAGGAAACTTAAGCTGCAATAGATGTGATCACAGGTTTTGTGCTTATAAATTTAGTATCAGCAATTACTTTATTTGATTCTGGAGCATCACATTCATTCAGGTTTGAAGATTTTCTCATGAAGCATAACTTAGTCACATAACCTCTTAGAAGTTGTTATAAGATCATTATCGGTGGAGGAATTATCCCAGTTAGTGATGCATGTAACAACTATCCTATCGCACTATGTGGAAGAGAATTACGTGCTAGGTTACTCGTAATGCCAATACTTAGTTTTGACATTGTTCTGGGTATGGATTGATTGAGTAAGCACCACTCCACCATAGATTGTCACAGGGGTAGTATAATCTTTAGACCCCCCCAAGCCAGAATTTGAATTTACTAAAGGTGCCAGAGAATTGGGTAGTAACAAAATTTGTGGATACCTAGTAACAGAAAAATTGTAACCACCTATCATTTTTGAATATCTTGATGTCTTCCCTGAGGATCTCCAGGTTTACCCTCAGACCGAGAAGTTGAATTTTCTATTAACTTAGTGCCAGGAGCAGCTCCAGTATCTCAGAGACTATATAGAATCAACAAGAGGGAGACAGTAGAATTAAATGAGCAGATAAAAGAGTTAGAAGGCAAATGTTTTATTAGGTCTAGTGTTTCGTCATGGGGTGCTCCAATATTATTTGCGCCAAAGAAGGATGGATCATCTCGAATGTGTATTGATTATAGGGCTTTGAATTCTTTAACAATCAAGATTAAATATCCCCTACTAAGGATAGATGATTTATTTGATCAATTAAGTAGAGCTCGGAATATTTCAAAGATTGATTTGAGGTCTGGCTACCATCAAGTAAGAGTAAGGAAAGAAGACATCCCCAAAACTGCTTTCAATACCCGAATCGAACATTATAAATTTTTAGTGATGTCATTCGGGTTAACTAATGCTCCAGCGGTATTTATGAATTTAATGAACTGAGTCTTCCAACAATATCTAGACAAATTTGTGGTAGTCTTCATTGATGATATTTTGATTTATTCTAGACTCCAGAAGAACATGAAGAACACTTGAGGCTTGTATTGGAGATATTAAGAAAGGAAAAACTTTATGGAAAACTATTTAAATGTGCATTCTTTCTTGACAAAGAAGAATTTTTGGGGCATGTTATAACTGGAGATGGCAAAGCAGTTGATCCTAAGAAGGTAGCAGCAGTAGAATCATGAACCACTCTAGACTCTGTAGCAGAAATTAGAAGTTTCTTGGGACTAGCTGGCTATTATCGAAAGTTTGTAAAAGATTTTGCTAGAATAGCTGAACCCTTGGCAAAATTAACAAGGAAGAATGAAGAATTTATATGGACTAATGAATGCAAGCATGCTTTCGAGGAGTTAAAGAAAAGGCTGACAAATTCCCCTATTTTGACTTTACCATCGAGAACTGGAGGTTTTTGCTATATACAGTGATGCTTTTGAAAAAGGCCTAGGATTTGTATTGGAGAAGAACAAGAAAGTAATAGCTTATGCTTCAAGGCAGCTCCGACCACATGAAAAGAACTACCCCACTCATGACTTAAAATTGGCAGCTGTAATCTTTGCTCTTAAGTTATGGAAGCATTATCTTTATGGAGAAAGAGTTTAAATTTTTATAGATCACAAGAGTTTAAAATATATTTTTACTAAAAAAGAATTGAATATGAGGCAAATGAGGTGGCTAGAATTAAGGAAAGATTTTGATATCACTCTTCAATGTCATCCGGGGAAAGCCAATATAGTTGCTGATGCTCTAAGCAGATATCCTATGGCAATGTATTTGACGAGGGACCGACATTTACTAGAGGACTTAGAAAGTTTAAAGATTGAGATAATTATTCCCTGCATAGAAGGATAAATGATGAACTTGACAATTCAATCAACTTTAATAGAAAAAATTAAGGAGACTCAATTTCAAGATGAAGGCCTACGAAGCATTCGAGCCCAAGTACAAATTGGATTATTGGAGGATTTTACAATTCATGAGGATGGTTCACTAAGACATGGAGATGGATTATGTGTACCTCAAGGAGATATAAGAGAAGAAATTATGCAAGAAGCACAAAGATTTTAATACTCTATACATCCAGGAGCCAACAAAATGTACAAAGATCTAAGAATGCATGTTTGGTGGTATGGTATGAAAAGAGAAGTAGCACAGTTTGTCTCACATTGCTTGGTGTGTAAACAAGTAAAAACAGAAAGAGAAAGACCCGGAGGATTACTTCAACCATTACCCATTCTAGGGTGGAAGTGGGAACATATTACCATGGATTTTGTTTCTGGGCTTTCGAGGCCACCTAGTGGAAATGATGCAATTTGGGTTATAGTTAATGGACTGACCAAGTCTGCACAGTTTTTGCCATTCAAAGTGGGATTATATACAGAAAAGTTGGTAGACTTATACACTCGACATATTGTTAGACTTTATGGAGTTCCAGTAAGCATAGTCTCCGACAGAGATTCAAGATTTAACTCCTACTTTGAAAGAGCTTACAAGTTTGCCTGGGGACTCAACTCAAATTTAGTACAGATTATCACCTCCAAACTGATGGACAATCTGAATGAACCATTCAAACACTTGAAGATATGCTCCGGACATGTGTCTTAGATTTTGGAGGATCACGGGAAGAGTATTTACACCTTGTGGAGTTCTCTTATAATAACAGTTACGAAGCAAGTATTGAAATGACTCCTTTTGAGGCTTTATATGGACGAATATGTCGTACCCCATTATCATGGGTCAATGTAGGAGAAAGAGGTTTATTAGGGCCAAAAATGGTGGTCAATACAACAAAAAATATGAAACAAATAAAGGAAAGACTTCGTGTGGCACAAACAACGTCATTGGGCTGATAATCACCGAAGACCGCTACAATTTGAGATAGGAGACTTGGTATTCTTGAAGATTTCTTTGAGTGGCATGATTAGATTTGGTAGAAGTGGAAAGCTCAGTCCAAGATTTATTGACCATTTAGCATATTGGAGAAAGTCAGAGAAGTGGCATACCGCTTGGCATTGCTTCCCAATCTAGATGGAGTCCATAACGTATTTCGTGTGTCACAACTGAGGAAGTATATCGCAGATCCAAGTTATATTTTGGACTATTCAGATATCAAAGTGGGTCCCAGTCTGACTTACCAAGAGCTGCCGGTGGAAATTTTGGACCCAAGGGAGAAGGTTTTAAGGAATCAGGTTATTCCCCTTGTCCGTGTTGGATGGAGACATCATTCTCCCGGTGAATCAACTTGGGAGCGAGAAGATGAAATTAGAGAACGTTTCCCATATCTTTTTGAACTTTGAGGTATATTCCAACTTTCGATCTTTCATTTCGTGACATATTTTGATTTTTAAAATGTCGAGAACAAAATTTTTCTAAGGAGGGAAGTATGTAACTACCCTAACCTAAAAATCTGAGAAGTTTATTTAAATTGTTTTTCCCGATAATATTAATAACCATTGATTAATCGTTATTGAGAATGATTAAAACATTAAAAAAAAATTCTAGAATAAACCATAGTTAATAATGATTAATTAATAATATTCCCAATCTTATATATTATAAATATATTTATTTATTTTCTCATGTTTTTATTAAGTATTTTTTATTTAGGTCCTTAATAAAAATTTGTAATTTACAAATATGCATGGACACCTAGCCATGCTAGGTGTCAACGTGCATGGGTTAAGGAGGACATTTTAGGAAGTTTACCTAAATTTCTAATGATGCTGTTGGAAGATTTTTTATGGGGAGAGAATTATTCTTAAATACCCCTATTCCTCTCCCCCCATGCTACCAGTACCACTTTTTCCATAAGCTTTCACCCACTCTTTTCTCATAAACACTCCACTGCATACCGTGATCTAGCACCTGCCTGCGGGCAACTTTTTCTTCCAGCAACCACGAACCGTACTCCTCCAGAGGTATAATATTTTCCCACACTTCATCTCATATGTACATATATAAGAAAGAGAATGAGAATAAAAATTAAAGAAAAAAGAAATGGAGCATTTGAACTGCCATGAGATTTGTTAAAAAGCAAACAAATAAAATAGTGTGGTGAACGTATGTTGGAATCCTAGTTAAACCACTAAGTTAGGTAGAAAGGAAAAGTTTCTAAGAGTACTTAAGACTTCTTAGGAATTAGTATGAATGGGGAAAAAACACAGCATGAATAGTACTTCAAAAAGAAGAACCAGTGAGTGTTGAAGAGCAAACAAGTGTGGATGAACCCAAATATAACTTGCATGGACCGAAAGTTTTAAGTACTAAAGCAGATTGTATAGCATATGAGAATAAGTTCCATTCTTGATTCTTTTGCTAGAAAGAAATGAGAAAACTAGGGGAGTAGATGGTTTCTGTGAGCAAAATGTTGTTTAAACAAAGAAAATATAATAATAATAATAATAATAATAATAATTAATATTCAATTTGATATTTTAAGAAATTTTCTAGTTAAATCTTCTCTATTTCCAAGTTTAAACTAGTTTGTCTAATTTTTTATCGTTAGCTAATTTAGTTTTTCTCTCATTGTGGCCCCACGTACGGACTCCAAAATATCTAAAAATTCTATCCTTGTTAAATCTCTAAATCTGGACTATTTTTTATCAACCTGGACTATGTGGACGATCATGGACTCTCTGGAAATATTATTTTCGGCAATTGGAATCTTATTTGTATATTAGCATTTGGGCTAAATTCTGTACCAGCACAATCGTCACCTATACGTCGACTTCAAATTATTTTTTTGAGGCAAGTACCAAGCGCTTCGGTTTTATCCTCTCTAATATGATATTTAGTTCTCTACTCTACTAGCGCACATTTTTCCATGTTCACACTTAGTTGTAGAAACTGAATTTTTGTATTATGTACCTTGATTTTCGTATCGAGAGGGAGAATAATAGGAGGCATGTGGTTTATACTTTCCTTCATGTCATGACTGCTAGTTGTTGAGTATACGACTGTACCAACAGCCTTATACTCGATTCTTCCTGACTGTTAGCCGTCTATGACGTGCCTTATTAGCCTTATAACCCCTACATGCCAATTATGTATTCTAAATACACATGTACATATACGTAGTTCCTTATCCTCTTGAAGTAGTTTCATTTTCATGTCCTATGATATCCATGCTTCCTTTATTTTCATGGTTTATAGTACTTGCTACTTAGTTTCAATTCTCACTATTTATCATGATTATTTAGTATAATTCTGTCGTGTATTGGTGTACTTGCTCCAATTCTGACTGGATTCGTTGACATATTAGGAAATGATGAAGACTATGCTCCTACCTTCTATGGCCCATAGGACATAGCAGATGACCATGTTGAGGAGCCTGTTTCTACTTAGAAGATTACTTTTGAAGCGTAGTTAATTAGCTAGACTAGTATTTCCTTTTTGGCATACTAATCGGGTTATCCCCGATTTAACTTATCTTTTGGCCTGTACTAAAACTATGGATGAATAAATGTACAAAAACTATAGTTTTTGATATACTAGTACTTCATATTTTTTGTCTTTATTTTTTGTCTATTTATTTATCTGTTGTGAATGAGTTAGAATAAAAATTATTGTGGATGTGAAAATTATATATGGAATGTTGGATGATTATAAAAAAGGTTTAGACAGCGTACTACCGCCGATACTGCGGCGTAGGCAGGACGTATTCACATACTCGTATCCGATCAACATGATACGGGTCGTGATAATATGTGCAGCCGGGGACGGGTGGGGGCAGAGCAGCCGGGTGGGGGAAGCCGCCGTAGGGGGGGTGAGAGAGTCATGTGTAATTTTATCTTTATTATTTTTTTAGGTTATCAAATTGATACCTATCAAAGTTGAGGGTATCAAGTTGAACAGTTTGAATAGTTGAGGGTATCAAGTTATAATTTAGCCAATTTATTAATAACAATATCTATTAGAAAAGAATTATCTAACATTTGATTCCTGACCGCCGAAGATTTTTTTAGTAGACTTGAAAGATAACCCAAAAAATAAAAAGAATACTTTGATAATTAGTTTATATGGATCATGTACGATTGATACCAAAAGAGAAAAAAATATTGCCATAAGTTGAAAAAATTATATATCAATTTCTCATTAGAAGATGAGTCACTTTTGAAGCCAAAATTGCTTTTCCTTGACATCAAACATAATAATAAAAAGATCCTTGAAGGACCATAATAGAGAAGATAATTACGACATACCACTATAGGAAGATGATTTTTCTTTTATAGTTTTTTTTTTTTTGCAAACAAGGTAACCAATTCATTAATGAGGTAATATAGAAGAATCGGCAAGAAGCTAATACTTTATACAATCCGGTGGTATATCAAACAACCATATCGATTCTGGCTCAAGAGTAGAGCCAAACTGAGTAAGGTTATGAGCTACATCATTGGAGGATCTTGGAGAGAACCCAAAATAGAACTCCATAGATGTTGAAGCAACCACACAAATATATTCCACAATATGTCGAAGCTTCCAAGGAATCAACATGGACCTATTGTTCATAAGATTAATGATAATTTTATAGTCTCCTTCGAAATCCACCAGTTTGAAGCCCTGTGCAAAGCAAAATTGTAGTTCAAGGCACAATGTATTTGCCATTAAATCAAAAGAAGAACTAAAAGAACTTGATTTGATTAACAAACTGAGAAAAAGTACATAGAACTCCTATAAGACAATTTAAGTATAAATTTTGTGTTCTGGGGGTGACGATGGAGGGTTAGGAGTGTAGCAACTCTCTTTACTCCGTGGACGGTCCGATGCAGAAGCTCTTCTTTCTTGCTCGAGTATAGGTTTGCCAATAGCCACCCGAGGTACTTTGTATAGATGTGGTACCTTTCTATTTATAGTCGCCCTGTGGACGTGCTATGGATGCCGCATATGTTCCTGCTTGGTGGCTGCATAGGGCTACTTCAACAGCATGTGGTTGTAACTGTGGCCATATGTCACGAGGAAGCTGCTACGTGAGTTCGGTTCAGGTATGTTGTTGATGAGATCTCAGGATTGTTTGATCATATTGTGTGAGTGACTTAGTCAGCTGACCCCGTAGTCCACAACAACTGTGCAAAGATCTCTTTGGTTGTAACAAAAATATTATATGGATAAAATACCGCATAGTCCCCTTGGCTGCATGTGTGTTCTGGCCGTATATCTGTCATAGCCACATATGAGCTTTCGTATGATTGAGGCCGCATATCATCGAGGCCACATAATGGTGAGGTCGCATGGGTCTTGTAGCCGCATACGTGCTCTCATTTGGGCCTTGGTCGAATGGACACTCTGGCCGCATGTTGGCAAGGCTGTAAATATTCTTTCATCTGCGGTCTTGGTCGAATGAACACTATGATAGAAACTTTGGCTTCATGAGGACGAGGACGCATAGAGTCGATGCCGTATATGTGCTCTCGTCCGTGGTCTCTCCCAAAAAAGGGGGCTGGGGTTTGGGAACGTCCAAGTTCCTCCTATTTATAGCCATCATGCTGATGGTTGCAACTGTGGATGCATATAACGGGTGTGATGCCATATAGCCTCGGTTGGGATATATGGTTGATAAAATCTCGGGGTTGTTCTCAATCCATTGTGTGCGTTACTTGGTCAACTAGACACGTAGTCAGCACTGATTGTGTGAAGATCTTTTCGGTTATAACGACATGAGTTTGCAAACTAACTGTCTCATAGGGCCATTGCCACATACGTGCTCTCGTCTGGCCTTGGTCGAATGGACACTGTGGCTGTATGATGATGAGGTTGCATAGAGTTGATGTCGCATATGTGCTCTCATCCGGCCTTTGGTCTGATGGATAGTTTGGCTTCATGAGGACGAGGCCGCATAGATATTGTCAGTATGTAGCTTGTAGTTTGACTGCATGGCTGCACTTGCAGACTTGCTTTGGGGATCTAGACGACTCCCTTGGCCGCATAGCTTCTCTACAGCATGACTAGAGGCATGCTTTGAGGTCGTATCTTCTGGCGCATGGACTCAAATTTTTTATGCTTCTATACGACCCCCTTCAAAATTTTTAAAACTTGAACAAGTTTTAAAATACTTTAAAAAAGAAGCATGGAAGAGAGTTTTGACCTGGTCAAGAAGGCGAACATTCTACTAGAGGTAATTTGGGCGTAGTAGGACATTGCATTCTCTCAGGATATTCAACTGGAGAATTTTTGTAGACTTATTACCCATGATGTACCTAATACTGGGTACGAATAATAAGTTAAAATGACTGACACTATTAGGGGTCTAGAATGACATAATAGTAGGCTATTTGGAGGGATGTTTGCTCAGAGGTAACATGGATGTGGCAAACTTAGAATTTTGTTAGAGGTATCTTACTCAAAGGTGATATTGACATGGTAAAATAAACTTCTATGGAACTGGAGTTTTTATGGAAAAATAATTCAGAGGTAAGATGGACATGATTGTTTTGAGATAATTCTACTGAAGAATTTTGTGTGTGGACTCATCATCCTTGGCATACTTAGGGTTTAGTACAGATCATAAGTTGGAACGATTGACACCATCAGGGGTATTATCGACGTGGTGGTAGAAATTTGCTGGACAAGAATGTTTGCTCAGAGGTAATATGGATATGGCAAACTCTTAGGTTGTGGACTTATTACCCATGGCGTACCTTAAGTACGGATAATAAGCTGAAATGACTAGCACTATCAGGGGTTATACGAACATGATAACAGAAAGTCGAAGAGTAGAACTTTACTCAGAGGTAATGTGGACATAGAAAAGTTCTAAAAATATCTTACTCAGAGGTAATATAGACGTGGTAAGATATGACTCTGTGGGGATAAAGAAAAATATGACAAAGGTAATGTGGACGTGACTGATTTTTTGTAGTGATAGATTCACTCTGCTGGGGAAAGTGGAGTATGGACATGAACTGATCGATACTCGTACCGAGAGGTTAGGTATGATCCCGCTATTTTTGGTGGAAGGATAAGAAAATGAGCCAGAGGTAATATGGACGTGACTGTTATCTTTGGATTGAAGAAATCTGGCCCACTGGGGGACTCTAGGTGGACTTATTATTTGTTGCGCACGTTGAGTGAAAATAATAAATTCGAAAACAATCCCTATCAGAGGTAATGCAGACATGATAGGTTTTGTGGACCCATTACTTTTTGCGCATGTTAGTGCGAGTAATAGGTTCGAGACAAGCCCTGCCAGAGATAATATTGATGTGGCAATTTTTGTGGACTTAACACTGCTGGTGTACCTTAGTGAGTACAGATTATAAGTAAGGATGACAACCGATATCAGAGGGAATATAGACGTGATGACCGATAGCCAAACTCGGGAGGTTTGCTCAGAGGTAATATGGATATGGCAAACTCAACCGGGAAAAAATATTAGGATAACAGTTCAGAGGTAATATGGACGTGAACCAGTGTCCAAAAAATTCACTGAGGAGTGATTTGTTGAGTGTGGTCTATCCGAACATGAAGATAGACCTAAGGATTGCTCCGCTAGAGAGATTGATGGGATAATAGCTAAGAGGCAATATGAACATGGTTAAGTCTAACGAGATTGATTTTTGGGTGGTCACTGCGGGAGTGTACGAGTGGACCTGAGGAATGATCCGCTGGAGAGACTTTAGGGATCCATCATCCATTGCGTATCCAGGACTCCTGGATACAGATGATGGATTTTATAAGAATTTATAACGAAGGAGAAAATATTGTACATATGTGCTTACTGTGGATGAAGAACCCATAGTGTAGAGATGTACGTATAGATTGTCCCACTGGGGATGAGGGGAGAACAAGTCTAGTTTAGACGTAGTACTTTTTCAGGGACTTTCCGTTGATAGGCATCATGAGCAAGTCGTCGTTAGATTTTACTAGTCGTTATGTGCCATTGGAAAACACGGTTTCCACAATGAATGGGCCCTCCCATTTAGGTTAGAATTTGCCGACCGTTTTGTGAGTCATAACCATCGGTCTTCTTACTGTTAAGATGAGGTCACCCACTTGGAACATTCTTTATTTTACCCATTTGTTGAAGGCTCCAGAGAGGCGCGCTTGATACAGCTTTACGCGTTGTTGAGATAAGAGCCATTTCTCGTCGAGTGCTTCCAACTCCTGTAACTGTCAGCGGTAGTTGTCGTCCGTGGTTAGCCGATTGGAGAGAGCTACTCGTAGTGAAGGGATCTAGATCTCGAGGGGGAGGACCGCTTCACTTTCGTACACCAGAGAGAAATGCGTATTGCTAGTAGCCGTCCGGACTGTTGTATGGTAGGCCTAGAGACATTCACCTAGCTTCTCGTTCTAGTTGCGTTTGTTGGAAGACACGAATTTCTTGAGGAGCTTGATGATGGTTTTGTTGAATGCTTCCGCTAGACCATTTTTTGCTGGGTTGTAGGCAGTCGACGCTATATTCTGAATCTGGTTTTTATCATAGAACCAGTAGAATGCATGGCTTGAAAACTGTGGACCATTGTCATTGATGATTCTTCGTGGTAGGCCAAAGTGGTATATGATGTGATGCTTGATGAAGTTAATCATATTTGATGTTTTGACTTCAGCGAGTGGGACAGCTTCCGCCCACTTGGAGAAGTAGTTAGTGATCTCTAAGATGAACCGATGTCCTTTCGATGAAGGTGGACTGATTGGCCCGATGATATCTATTCTCCACGTCTCAAATGGCCAAGATGCTACCGTTGGGTATAGGAACTCAGATGGCTGGTGGATGAAGTCTGCGTGGACTTGGCATGCTTGTCACTTCCTCGCGTAATCAACAACATATGCTACCATTGTAGGCCAATAGTAGCCAATTCTCTGAAGACGGTCTTGTAGCTTCGGACCGGGTTGATGCACCCCACAGACACCATCGTGAGCTTCGCAGAGGGCTTATTTTGCCTCTGCGTTCGATAAGCATCATAGCAGAAGGCCGTCATAGGACCGAAGATATAAAATTTTAGTTTTTGTGTCGTAATAGAAACGGAGGGAGCGTCTCCTGATTGAAGTGGCCTCCTTCGGGTTCTCGGGGAGAATTATGTAGACTGCATAGTCCATGAATGAAAGCCTCCAATCCTGATTATAAGTGTCGACCTCCGCTGCATAGCTGAGGCACAAGCATATATTGTTCTTGGGATAGACCAGCTCTTGGACGATCACTTCGATTAGCTGATGAGTGTTGTTTGGTACCACCTATGAAGCAGCGAGCCCGGCTAAGGCGTCAACCTCAATGTTTTGCAATCGAGGGACATGCTCAATAAGGAACATCTCGAAGGTTGAGATAATACCAAGTGCAGCTTGGTGGTAGGGGATCAAGTCTTTATTTCAGACTTCATATACTTCCCGGACCTGATTGACGATTAGTTGAGAATTGCCGTAGGCCTCCAGGTACTCTACTCCGACTTGCTTGGCGAGCTAGAGTCCGATAATTAGGGTATTATACTTTGCCACATTATTGGAGCATAGATCCGTGAGGGAGTACGCACGATTGATGATGAGGTCGTATGGGAAGATCAACACTATCCCAACTCCAGTGATGGTGCCGCCTTTGGGCCCTGCTCTTGAAGCACCATCAAAGAACATTCGCTAGACAGCTTCGTGTGAAGTAACGTTGGCGTCCGCCACTTTGTCTAAAATTTCTTAATAAAGCTTTGAGGTTTCTGACCCTGGATGGGCTGCCAAAAAGTCGGCCAATGCTTGACCCTTGACGACCTTCTGTGGGACGAATACCATATCATATAGGGATAATAGTATTGACCAGGTAGCCAAGTGGGAACTGAGTGCCCTAGGTTTGGTCATGATGACCCTGAGGGGGTTGACTGGCGAGATTACATGAATGGTCTGTCCAGTCACGTAATGTCAAGTTTTTTGGATGGCGAATACCAGAGCAAGGCATTCCTTCTCAAAGGCGGTATACCTATGCTCTGGGCTGACCATCATCTGGCTGAGGTAGTATATGGCCTGCTTGTGGCTTGCATCACTATTCTGGGCTAACATGGCACCGAGAGAGTGACCCATCGTGCGTACATAGAATAAAAATAGCTTTCCCATGATCGGGGCCACCAGCACATGAGGGTTTGATAGATATTCTTTGATGTTGTCGAACGCTTGTTAGTACTATTTATTCTAAACAAAGGAGATACCTTTCTTCATTAGATGTGTGAACTGTCGGCAACGTCCAGAGAGGTTTGATATGAACCTCCTGATGTATGCCAACCTCCCTTGAAGGCCGTGGAGTTCTCGGAGGTTCCTTAGTGGATTCATCTCCAGGATGGCCTTAGTCTTGTCGGGGTCTATATGAATACCCCGGAAAGTGATGATGAAATACAGGAATTTGTCGCTGGAGACTCCCAGGAAGGACTTGGTAGGGTTCATCTTGAGGCGGTGTGTGCGCATTAAGTCAAACATAGTCTTTAGGTCGTGGAGGTGATCATCTTTGGAGCGACTCTTGACGGCAATGTCGTCGACGTATCTTGCGCAGATGTTCACAAAAAATGGTGCTCATATCTCTCTGGTATATAGCACCTACGTTATTTAGACCGAAATATATGACCGTGTAGCAGTATATGCCTATCGGGGTCAGAAATAATGTATGTCTCTCATCGTCGAGAAATATCTTGATTTGGTTGTAGCCTGAGAAGCCATCCATGAAGGACATGCGCTCAAAGCTACAAGTATTGTCAATCATTACGTCGGTGATTGAAAGAGGAAATTTATCTTTGGGACATGCCGTATTTATATCATGAAAGTCGATGCAGATTCGGATCTTCCCATTCTTCTTAATGACGGGTACGATGTTGGCTACCCAGTCAGAATATTGTTCCTCGCGGATGAAGCCACTAGCTATCAACTTGTTGACTTCGACTTTGATATAATCTATCACGTCTGGCTGAAACCGTCGTTGCTGTTGCTTGACTGGTTTGGCGTTTGACAAAATATTGAGTTTATGGACCGCGATTTAGGGATCCAGTCCTAGCATGTCTTCGTAACTCCAGGCAAAGATATCGATGTATTTTCTGACGAGTTGTAATAGGGATTCCCGGTCTTCTCCGGGCAAGCTTTTACTAACGAAGATAGGTTTGGGGTATGATTCGTCGCTGAGGTCAATTTGTACGACTTTATCCTTTGTGGGAGGCTCTCGTTATTCGAATCACATCTTTCATTGCGAACCAAGGTGTTGTGCCCAAGGTTCTATCTTAAAGAGCTCGGGTGGATCCTCGTTGCCTTCCTCAAGGTCGGCAGACACCATGTTGGAGGATAGTGTTTGTCTGAGCACGTCCCCGATGCTGACATCGGAGTCCTAGGCTGAAGATTCTGAAGAGTGTAAGCATAATTTATCTTCTTTATTTGAGCCCTCAGGGGTTGTAGGAGGCGTTACATATCCAAAGTCATGCTTAGTCTTATGATAGTAATCCTCGAGCTTGCCTGTAGGGGAGAGAAGTCGTAAAGACGACCTTCGGCCTTTGCTGTAGTTCAACCCTTCAGTGATCTTCAGGTTGCATACCATCTTTTGGATAAGATGCAGGGCTTGTGAACTGTACCGGTAGAGTGACATTATGCCTACCTCAGATTCTAGTTCTACTTCCCCTGAGATGAAGGACCGGGGGTATTCCACTCTGCCGAAGATGATGAGCTTATCTCCCTTCTTCCTGGGTAGGACCAAGAAATAAGAATCTTGACTAGAGCGAAGCTAGTGCACTGTATAGGTAGTGGTCACTTGTGTGTGCAGATGAAGTCCTAGACCATGCTCCATGGAGTATAGTGTACTTATATGTATACGCTCATAGTAGTTCAAATATAGTCCTTTATTGAGAAAATAAGATATCTTTTCTGGCATAATTACATCGTCAGGGGAAGGGATGTTGACATTAACAGATATATACTCCTCTAGAACATCCTTCTTCTCGTCTACCCCCAGCGCAAGCGAAGGCTTTGGTGGTTTTCTGTGTAATTTTACCACCAAAGGTCCGGAAGCTGCAGTCGTGGTCGGGTCTTCCTTTGGTGGTCGGCTCGGCCTATGAAGGCGAACGATCATGGGTTCAAAAGGCATAGATAGAGAGGGATCATTCTTTTGTGGTCAATTCGGCCTATGTCACGACCCGCACCCGGATATTCGGGCACGAGTACGTGGGTACGTCCAGCCTACGCCGCAGTGTCGGCGGTAGTACGCTGTCTAGGTCATAATCACAGGAAATTTAAATCTATCTCATCCACAGTAAAGTAAATAGACAAGGAAAATGACAGAGAAATAGAAATAGTAAGATTTCATAAGACAAATTGTAATATACAATTCCATGGTTTAATACAGAATCCAGAAGATAAATCGGGGACAAACCCGATTGCTGTGCTGAAAGAAAATATACTAGATAACTGGCTACTACTCCTCAAAGTATCTCCTGAGTAGGAACCGACTTCTCAACTGTATCACCTGTTATCTCATAGGGGCCATAATAGATGGGGGCAAGGCTCTCATCATCGCCTAAAATAATGGATCCAGTCAGGAAAGGAGCAAAGTACACAATGCACAACAAGATTTAAACTAAATATTTGTGACAGGTAGAAAAGAACTGACTAAGCATCATGATCAGAATATGCATAATATTTAGTAAAGATTAACTGAGAATTAATACTATAAATCAGGACTATAAGTAAAACATGATAAATTGCTTTAAACCAGGAATATGAGTAAAACAGGAATAAAATGTGACAGGAAATGTAACTGTAACAAGACAACAAGAACTGCAACACGACAAAAACTATATGCGTGAACTTGTGTATTTAGAATACATAGTTGGCATGTAGGGGTTTGTAAGGCTAATCCGGCCGTCATAGACGGCTATTAAACATGAATAATCGAGATTCGGCTGAGGGTACAGTCGCGTACCAACAACTATTAGACACGGCAAGGGGAAGGGTAAACTACATGCCTTCTAGTATTCTCCCACCCGACACGAAAAGCAAGACATGAAATACAGTATTCAAGACATGAAATCCAGTGCTCTAACACTACGTGTAATCATCAGTGGTACTAGTAAAGCAGGAGATTAATTATCACAATATAAAGATTAAACTTGAAGTGCAGGTACTTGCCTGATGTTTGGATCCAAATACAGTTTTGTGTCTCGGGGAAATTTTCCAGAAATGACTCCGGATGCTGAAATAAACATTACCATCATGCTCAGAAGATATCAAATAGCTAGAAACGCCTGTCCTTGGGTCCAATTTGGAGACAAGGACAGAAACGGCAGTTTCGGATCAAAACGGGATCCGCCGGTGGGCCCGCTTTGTACCGAAAAACGTGTCAGGGTCAAAGGTCTCCAAATTCACCAAACTTAGTGTCAATAGGTCAGGAACGATGATACGAACCCAACGGAACTTCCAAAATTGGATTCCGATGAGCCGATCACGAAATCGGGGGGTAGCGGGGGTGGCTGTGGCGGGTCGGGGACGGCGGAGCGGAGGAGCGGCGGTGGTCGGGGCGTTGCCGGAGGCTGGTGACATCGAGGTTGGTCGGGGTCGGGGCCGGAGAAGAGGGGGTTTAAAGGGGCGGGGGAGAGGAAAGAGGGAGCCGGGGAAGGCGGAGGCGAGGGGGTGGCATGGCCGGGTGGAGCGGAGCGGGGCGTGGGGCGAGCCGGGCGGAGCGGCGAGCGGCGCGGCGCCGGACGCGGGCACGGGGGCTGGGTCGCTGGGGGTGAGAGGGAGCGGGTCGGGCGGGTAGCGGGTCGGGCGGCGGGTGGACCCGACCCGACCTGGTAGGCTATACGGGCTGGGCCGGCCCAATAGGCTGGGGTTGGGCTTTGGGCCGGGTTTGGGTTTAATAAATAATAAAATGAATAATTAAATAAATAATTAAATAAAATTAATTAATTAATAATTGTTTTCAGGTGTTTTAAAATAGGTCCGGGGTCCAATAAATTCCAGAAAAATTATCCTAAGTCCAGTTTTTTATTTTACACCCAAAAATAATATTTTTATAATATTTTAATATTATTTATTATCATTTAAAAATTATTTAAAAATTAAAACCTTGATTTTAATTACAGAAAATTCTCAGAAAATTCCAGAAAATTGTGAAAAATCCAAAAATATTTTTTTTTTTGAAAAATTAGGGGCTTACAATCTGCCCAACTTATAAAATTTCGTCCTCGAAATTAAAATTAAGCCATAATCTGTTAAGCCTTCATGTACATCAATCGCAATCTCCTGGCGATAATTTAAATCCTAATCATGTCCACTGCAATCACTTCATGATTAAGATGACTACTTGTTCCAATCAAAATTTTAACTTATGGTTATTACTTCTTACTTCCTCCAATTACCCACAGACAAATTTTAGAGTAAGCCCTTATAACATCTTCAAGGATTGCATATGCTTATGACCTTGCCTCACTATTCTAACTATCATAATTCCTCTAGAAGTAATTCGAGTCCAACAGTATTCCCCTTTGTATGTTCCAACTTTTTAAATTCCATCCACATCCTCAATATTCTAACTAGGTAGTCCAACCCTCAAATTTTTTAATTCTTAAATCAAGTCACCAAATTGAAAAATAATTTAAATGTAGTCCACCAATGTTCAAGTCTGAAATTCTATAATTCTATCCTCAAAATTCAAATTGATGATTTTACTTGCATTATCATGTACCTAAGATACAACTATTGGGTCCTCGATATCAATTCATTAATCATCTTAGTCACTCCTCAAATTTTTAAAAATTGGAATGGCTTGAACCGCTCTCAATCTAATATTACTCGGTCACAAAAGAAATTTATCTCGAGTTGACAATGCACTGCTACCCAACTTATAATTTACCTATCCATCACATAAGGCTATATATCTTAAGAAAATATTCCCTAATATGTTTACTCATGTCATTCAATCCTCGAAACTTCAACGCCGATCATGATATGTCCTTAATTTTGAAAGAAAAATCCTCAAGTATGTGATTGGCCTATGGGACATATCTAGTATTCTCTGTGTATCAGACTTATACCAAGCACGAGATTTCGTCTTTCCGAAATAAGGGAAGACGAAGATCAATAATAAAGAGTTCAAGGGTGAGGTGATAGAACAGAAATATCGGGATCAAGGCGTTTAAAAAATTCAAGTGGGACTTGTCAAGTAGTTGTGGATTGAATCCTATCTTGGTAATTCCTATTCACATGCTCGTATTAATAAAGTTATGCTCTGACATGTCTAGGGCAGGTATACTAGTCAACTGTATATCTCAATCCACGTAAAGTAGTGCGAAGGGCGAATCAAAATGCACTAAGGTTGATCAGACCGTAATACACTGATTCTGAATAGACAATTGTATTAGTGTGTCGACCCACTAATACATATATCATGAACAAGCTTGATAAAGAGTAAGCTTGCAAAACTAGGCTATAGAATAGAAGCATAAGTCAAGTACATCAAAATTTAGTGCGCTAGATGATGATGAAAGGAGGTATAGATTATTTAAGTTCACAAAACAACACCTAATAAGTACAATGAGAAAAGACTCTACAATCTCTAGTTATCAGATACAAAAGCATACCAGGTTATTAGCAAGTTTAAAATTACTAGGTTGGGGCTGAGGTCACGAACCAATAGGCACAAGCTAAACCAAACTAGAAACGACAACTAAAATCACTTACGCGTATTAGCTGCTCCAAGAGTCTGCGCGTTCTCCACGGTCATGCTAGTAGAGCATCTCGTGGTGATCTTGTAGGAACCTCGTCCCTTGCGGGTAGATCCTTTACTCTGCATCCAAAAATAAACGATAAAAGGTGCACAGGAATCAAGGCAGGATGCAAGTCAATAAAATAATTCGAAACCGATATGAATATCAAGAACGATTCAATCAAGTGGATGAGCTTTTCCTAAAATCCTTAATCTTATTGCAGGCCTGTTCGGTCCCTAAGTTGAAACCGACCAATTTAGTCGTAGACCTGCATGGGCCACCACAAAAATGTGTCACGACCCACACCCGGATATTCGGGCACGAGTACGTGGGTACATCCAGCCTACGTCGCAGTGTCGGCGGTAGTACGCTGTCTAGGTCATAATCACAGGAAATTTAAATCTATCTCATCCACAGTAAAGTAAATAGACAAGGAAAATAACAAAGAAATAGAAATGGTAAGATTTCATAAGACAAATTGTGATATACAATTCTATGGTTTAATACAGAATCCAGAAGATAAATCGGGGACAAACCCGATTGCTGTGCTGAAAGAAAATATACTAGATAACTGGCTACTACTCCTCAAAGTATCTCCTGAGTAGGAACTGGCTTCTCAACTGTATCACCTGCTATCTCATAGGGGCCATAATAGATGGGGGCAAGGCTCTCATCATCGCCTAAAATAACGGATCCAGTCAGGAAAGGAGCAAAGTACACAATACACAACAAGATTTAAACTAAATATTTGTGACAGGTAGAAAAGAACTGACTAAGCATCATGATCAGAATATGCATAATATTTAGTAAAGATTAACTGAGAATTAATACTATAAATCAGGACTATAAGTAAAACATGATAAATTGCTTTAAACCAGGAATATGAGTAAAACAGGAATAAAATGTGACAGGAAATGTAACTGTAACAAGACAACAAGAACTGCAACACGACAAGAACTATGTGCGTGAACTTGTGTATTTAGAATACATAGTTGGCATGTAGGGGTTTATAAGGCTAATCCGGCTGTCATAGAAGGCTATTAAATATGAATAATCGAGATCCGGCTGAGGGTACAGTCGCGTACCAACAGCTATTAGACACGGCAAGGAGAAGGGTAAACTACATGCCTTCTAGTATTCTCCCACCCGACACGAAAAGCAAGACATGAAATACAGTATTTAAGACATGAAATCCAGTGCTCTAACACTACGTGTAATCATCAGTGGTACTAGTAAAGCAGGGGATTAATTATCACAATATAAAGATTAAACTTGAAGTGTAGGTACTTGCCTGATGTTTGGATCCAAATACAGTTTTGTGTCTCGGGGAAATTTTCCAGAAATGACTCCGGATGCTGAAATAAACATTACCATCATGCTCAGAAGATATCAAATAGCTAGAAACGCCTGTCCTTGGGTCCAATTTGGAGACAAGGACAGAAATGACAGTTTTGGGTTAAAACGGGGTCCGCCGGTGGGCCCGCTTTGCACCGAAAAACGTGTCAGGGTCAAAGGTCTCCAAATTTACCAAACTTAGTGTCAACAGGTCAGGAACGATGATACGAACCCAACGGAACTTCCAGAATTGGATTCCGATGAGCCGATCACGAAATCGCCCGTCGAGCGGGGCCTGTGGGGTCCACGACACACGATTTCGTCAACGTTCTCAGAATCGAACCAAACTTGACCCACAATATCAGCGTATCGCTACGAGTCCGATGGTGTAAGTTTCGTCTCGATCCGACGTGTGTGCACGAAGTTAGGGTGAATTGCAGAAAAGTCGGATACGGGACGATGTCCGCGGATACGCGTTGATTTCGGGGTGCACGCACACCCGAATCACCTTCCACAAAATCTCACACGTCCGTATCGATGGCGCGCACGTATCTGTGAAGACCGCACGCGACCAAGTCATCCCGTTTGGCGGGGCGTACTCAGTTCCGGGGTGAAACAGGGTCTGGTTTTTCCTGTTTTTGGATCGCGGTATGCGATCACCACAGGACGCGATGTCCCGAGCGGTTTGTCCGGGCACCGAGAGGGTCATACAGGCTTCGTAACGTAATTTACGGAATTAAAAACGGGGCAGCGAGGAGAAAATTACACGCACCTGAACTGGCCTCCGAACACTAGGGTTTTCGTGTCCTGTGTCGTGTCCGACACGTCGACACAAATTGGGAAATTTAGGGTTAGGGTTAGGGTTCGGAGCTCCGGCGAGGGGAGGCCGGCCGGAGGAGGGCGGCGGCGCTGCGGGGAAGGCCGACCGGGGGCTGGGCGGCGCCGGCGAGGGCGGGCACGGCGTGGCGGTTGCCGGAGCGGGCGGGGACGACCGCTGCGAGGTCGGGGAAGGGGCCAGGGACGTGGTGGCCGGCGCTGGGTCGAGGGGCAGCGGGGGCTGGCTGTGGCGGGTCGGGGACGGTGAAGCGGAGGAGCGGCGGTGGTCGGGGCGTTGCCGGAGGCTGGTGACATCGAGGTTGGTCGGGGTCGGGGCCGGAGAAGAGGGGGTTTAAAGGGGCGGGGGAGAGGAAAGAGGGAGCCGGGGAAGGCGGAGGCGAGGGGGTGGCATGGCCGGGTGGAGCGGAGCGGGGCGTGGGGCGAGCAGGGCGGAGCGGCGAGCGGCGCGGCGCCGGACGCGGGCACGGGGGCTGGGTCGCTGGGGGTGAGAGGGAGCGGGTCGGGCGGGTAGCGGGTCGGGCGGCGGGTGGACCCGACCCGGTAGGCTATACGGGCTGGGCCGGCCCAATAGGCTGGGGTTGGGCTTTGGGCCGGGTTTGGGTTTAATAAATAATAAAATGAATAATTAAATAAATAATTAAATAAAATTAATTAATTAATAATTATTTTCAGGTGTTTTAAAATAGGCCCGGGGTCCAATAAATTTCAGAAAAATTACCCTAAGTCCAGTTTTTTATTTTACACCCAAAAATAATATTTTTATAATATTTTAATATTATTTATTATCATTTAAAAATCATTTAAAAATTAAAACCTTGATTTTAATTACAGAAAATTCTAGAAAATTGTGAAAAATCCAAAAATAATTTTTTTTTTGAAAAATCAGGGGTTACAGCCTATGAAGGCGAATGACCATTGGTTCTGATGACGCTGAAGGTACCGGAGAATCAGGTACCTTCTCGCACAATTTGACAATGAGGGGCGTGGCTGCATCAGCAGTGCGATCCTTGAGGCGGATTCGCAAGGGCTCCTCAGGTATTGTTGTGGGCTCGGCTTCATCGTCGGCCTCATTGCCACCTTCATCTTGGTGGACTTTCTTATAGAGAATCGAGTCAGAGTAGTAAATCTTGATTCCCATAAACGGATCAACATCAGCGAACTCGGTCTTGACGAAACCGTATTCGTCTACATATTTTAGGCACTGGTGGATGGTGGACGACATGATCCTGTGATCATGTATCCACGGACGTCCCAATAAGACATTGTAGGATGTATCTACGTCTATGACATAGCAGGTGACTTCTGTTTTTAGGTCGTCGATCTGGCATTTCAAGCAGATTTTGCCCAGAGGGTAGCTTATTCCTTTGTTGAAGCCACTGATGGCGGTATTGGTGGCCTCTAGATGATGCATCGGGATCCCTAGGGTCTGAAGCAAATTTCTCAGGATAATATTGATCGACGATCCTGGGTCAATATGCATCCGGTCTACCTTGACGTCGCCAATATATCCACTGTAGTACATGGGCCGATCGTGCCTATTAATTTTGAGCAACATGTCCTGTTGCACGAAGGTGATGTTAGGTATCGCATCCATGGCGTTATTGCAATATGGACAAGCAGCAGGATCTTTAGCTGGTGGCTTGACTTGTGCTAGGTCGATATCGGCATTCTATAATGCCTCACTCAGGGCAGCCCGAGTGTCTTTGGAGAGCTGCAAAAGCTCAAATAATGATAATTTTGCCAGAGTATTGGCTAATTGTGCTAAGATGTTGAAGTTATATAGCATTTCCAGCCCTTATGGTGCATCCCTGCGTATCGGTTTATCCAAGTACTTTTCCTTCTATTTAGACTTGTCCGCTGGCGGGGGCTGAGATGGCCCAGGATCAATGGTGGTAGGAACGACAACCGGTGGTGTATCGCTATGCATCGGTTGGTATATTATGCCTGACCTTGTTGTACTTGCTGCCTGCTCTTCAGCAGAGGAGGAAACTATGTAACAGAATTTAGATTTCCTGCCCTTGGACTTGGCGGTGGAGGATGTTGCCGGCTGCGTCATGTCTGGCACGAGGTCGGGATGAACCCACATGACTAGAATTCATTCTAGGCTTATTGATAATCCACGATCAACTTCCTTTCATAGTACCCTACCCCTAGGTAAAGTCGAATCCCCGCTTTCCCATATAGTTTGGCAAGAGGTATTAGCCCGGACATCTGGTCACAAGCTGGTGGAAGGTTGACCACCTCCATAGTTGCCTTTGGGACTGGAACCACTCTGTCTTGGGCCTCCGTCGCTGAAAAATTATCGAACTAGCGGGATACCATGTTGGCAGCGACCGTCACGTCGTCGAAGTCCAGGGAAAGGGCCTTGGTATCGATCATGCGTTGGATGTACCGCTTCAGGGTATATCACTCCTGCGTTGGGTAGTGGACGTATCGATGGAAGTGACAATACTTTGGGTTGTCCATTTTTGCCGCTTCAGGCTGACTTCTGATGCCGGGGAGTCAAATTTTGCCTCCCTGCATCAGCATATCGAAGATGGGTTTGACATCAAGATCTTTGAAAGAGTAAGTCTTCTTTGGTTTTGGAGCCTCTGCTTGCTTTCATTCAGGCTTCTTGGTCAAGGTAGCAACCATAGCCTATTTTTCTTTTCTATCGCGGCTGCTATTGCCGTTGTTACTGTTGTTGTTGGGGTTGGAACGTTTCCCCTTATCCTCAGTGGTAGGGATATGGATTAACAAGTTTCGGGCATTCTTCAGCTTCTTCTCAGCATTGACAGCGCTTACGATGAATGTCGTCCAGTCTTTAAACTGGGCATCATCCATCGAGAGGCTGACTACCGGAAGTAGGTTCCTTTGGCACATTTCCATTAGCATCACTTCGGGATTGCCAGGGGAAAGTCTTAGTGCTGTCTGTCAGAATCATTTGATATAGTTACGGGCGACCTCCGTTTATCCCTGGGCGACATCCATCAGGGAAGACATCGTCATATCATGTCCTGCCTCACAAAATCTTTTGAAGAAAAGACTCTTGAGATCATCGAATGATGATATACAATTATCCGGTAGGCTACAGAACCAGTCGAAGGCTACTCCCGCCAATGCCCCGACAAAGAGCCTGGTAAGGATGGCATCATTGCGGGGTAGGTACCCTGTTACTGCCTTGAAGTAGATTATGTATCGATGAGGGGAGGAATTCCCTTCAAATATGTCTATGTTGAAGGGATTGTACCTAGGTCGATAAGGTACGTCCCTCCATTCCAGCGGGTACGGTTGGCGTACTCCAAGATCGCGAAGTGAGTTTCGATTACCCATGGAGTCTAGTCGAGCTCAGAGTTCTTGGACCTCTTTAATAGCTTTCTTAGTCTTGTCTGCTACTGAAGGGGCTGAGGAACTAGGTTGGGGAGGATTTTTGCCTGCGGGTGGAGCGATTTTGTTTGAATCCGCGTTGGTCCCAGGATCCAAGTTAGCTGGCGCAGAGGCCCTCGTCGGCTGAGAGACCAAGTTTGCCTTAATGTCCAATATTGTTTGGGTTAGGGCTTGTATTGATGCATTCACGGTCTGTATCATGTTTTCAAGAGCCTCCAGGCATTGTCGGTCACTAGGGGTGTCATAGTCATCTCCTGCCATGTATACTATCCTCACGTGGGGAGAGATAGACGGGGCAGTGGATGCCGTAGTCTCCATCTCGGATGCATGCAGTAAGTCATCTTCAAAGAAGACTGGCATCGTTGTGTCTTCCTGAGATTTGTAGGAGGCTATGTCATCTCTGCGAGAGTATCTACTCTCAGGGATTTCAGAATCTGTTCCTTGAGAGTCATCATCTCTCCGGAACGCTGGATTTGTGTAGGTCCAGGGGTTTACTACCCCTATCTTGGGGAGCCCCTAATGGTTCTGAAGAAGAACTACCCTCAGCGACTGACAGCTTCTTCTTCGAGCGACTGCCCTGGAAAATGCCTTTCATGGGTCCTGTTGCCGGTCCTCCTTGTAGTCTTCTTTTCAAAGCGCTGGTCGAGAGGGACGGACTGGAGGTGCTGTACTTCTTTCCTCCTTTGGTAGAGGGGACCCTCCGAGCCGAATAACATGCGACGAAGGGCAACTCCTCCTCCTCTGGCGCTTGCACCTGACCTCCGGGTTATTATGGGACAAGTGTCTTCTGGTGTAGTTGTTGGAAGGCCGACTACATGTTTGTGGGCGCTGCTTCTCCATTGCAGTAGAAGTTGATGATAATCTTGGCACAATGATGCCCTGGAGAGGACATTTTATTGGCCGTAGTTGTTTTCCTCGTTTTGTGTTTGTGATTGATCACGTTGCGCAAGTCGAGCGTTGTTCCACCTTTGCACCCTTTTTGTGGGCCCGGGTAGACCGAGCGCACGGGTGTGTAGGTGTTGTGTTGGCTCCCGGATCCGAGGTTCGTACAAGAACTTTTCTTAGATTTTTGGTGGGAGACCTTTGAGACCGATCCTGTCCATTTATCGCTGGGGGCTGGACATATGAGGTAGTCTTATATAATTTTCCATCAGGGGCCCGCATAATGATTAGCGGTGCCCTTTGACGGTCGGCTTACTAGACAGTTGCCTGAGCTTGGCAAGCTCGCACTATCCTGGACCTCTTTGACTTAGCACCTGCAGGCGCATAGTACGCAGAGTCCAAGTTTGGATCTTCGCCGTTCTCATTGGGCCCATAAAATTTTGGCCGCATGAGATATGATCAAAGACTGAGACTCGACTGCTGTCTGGGCCGCATGGGGACGTTTGCATGCGGTTGTGAGCTGAGGCCGCATGAGGCCGTCTTTCCGTCTTATACGGCCTCCTTATTGGCCGCATGGAAACTGCTTCAGCCTCAGAATATTTGGTATTATCGTATTTTCCTTTACCAGAGTCTGGGCGCTGAGTAGTTTCCATGTCAGGTAGGGAGGCCGTATGGACGTGGAAGTCTTGGGAGCGCTCCTGGCTGTCAGCAACATGGTGAGCGGTTGGAAGTGCCCCCTCTGCTGTTGGGCGAGGCAAAGCGGCCTTCGCTACCCATTGCCTGCGGGGAAGGAATGATACTTTCTTCTGAGAGCATGTCCTCAAACGCTTGCTGGTCTAAGTGAACTACTAGCATCTTTTGCGTCGAGCCGAAATTGGATGCATCGGACCACGTCACAGACTTCTCAACAGAGGAGAAGTTGGGCCCTAGCAGAGATGCCATCGTGTTTGCCATTAAATCAAAATAAGAACTAAAAGAACTTGATTTGATCAAAAAACTAAGAAAAAGTACATAGAAGTCCTAGAAGACAATCTAAGTTCAAATTTTGTGTTATGGGGGTGACGATGGAGGGTGAGGAGTGTAGCAACTCTCTTTACTCCGTGGACTATCCGATGCAGAAGCTCTTCTTTCTTGCTCGAGTGTAGTTTTTCCAATAGCCAGCCGAGGTCCTTTATATGGATGTGGTATCTTGCTATTTATAGCCGCCCTGTGGACGTGCTATGGATGCCACATATTTTCCTTCTTGGTGGCCGCATAAGGCTACTTCAACAGCATGCGGTTGTAACTGTGGCCGCATGTCACGAGAAAGCTGCCACGTGAGTTCGGTTTAGATATGTTGTTGATGAGATCTTGGGGTCATTTTAACCCGTTGTGTGAGTGACTTGGTCAGCTGACCCCATAGTCCGTAATAGCTGTGCAAAGATCTCTTTGGTTGTAACAGAAAGATCCTATAGATCTGATGCCGCATAGTCCCCTTGGCCGTATGTGTGTTCTGGCCGCATATGTGTCCTGGCCGCATATGAGATTTTTTCTGATTGAGGTCGCATATCATAGATGCCGCATAATGGTGAGGCCGTATAGGTTTGTAGCCGCATACGTGCTCTCATTTGGGCCTTGGTCGAATGGATACTCTGGCCACATGTTGGTGAGGCCGTATTTGTGCTCTCGTCCGCCTTTGGTCTGATGGACACTTTGTATTCATGAGGACGAGGACGCATAGAGTCGATGCCGCATATTTGTTCTCATCCTCGGTCTCTCCCAAAAAGGGGGTCAAGGTTTGGGAACATCCAAGTTTCTCCTATTTATAGCCATCATGATGATGGTTGCAACTGTGGTCGCATATCAAGGGTGGGCAGCCACGTAGCCTCGGTTGGGATATACGGTTGATAAAATCTCGGGGTTGTTCTTAACCCGCTGTGTGTGTGACTTGGTCAACTGGATATGTAGTCAGCACTGATTGTGTGAAGATATTTTCGGTTGTAACGATAAAATCTTGCAAACTGACTGTCGCATAGGGCCATTGTCGCATACGTGCTATCGTTTGTCCTTAGTCGAATGGACACTGTGGCCGCATGATAACGAGGTTGCATAGAGTTGATGCCGATATGTGCTATCATCCGGCCTTTGGTCTGATGGACACTTTGGCTTAATGAGGACGAGAACTCATAGATCTTGTCTGTATGCGGCTTATAGTCTAGCCGCATGGATGCACTTGCAGACTTGCTTTGGAGATCTAGACGAGTCCCTTGGCCGAATAGCTTCTTTACAGCATGACTAGAGGTAGGCTTTGAGGTCGTATCTTCTGGCATATGGACTCGGATTTTCCATGCTTATACACAATGCTCTCCCCTCCATTTCAAAAGGTTATCTTCCCCAGCTAGATGAAGATACTCCACCTAAGAACACACCCTGTGAATCTCGAACAACCGCGACTCCACTCTTCAAACCATTAACGCATACGAACCATCAAAGTTGTATTTTAACCTGGTCCAAGTGGGGGGAGTCCACACAGTTTCGCAACTAGAATGCGATGGAGAAGAAGTGGGAAGCTATGATAGGGGAGAAGAGAATTCCTGGAAGAGGTTTCAAACGGATTCTAATATCGAAGTGATATTGATCTGCTTCCCTTGAAAGAGCGAAGAGTTTCTAGCCTTCTAGATGGCCCATGTTAGATAGTTAGCAAAGCAAAACGACGACTGATCTTGTCTTTCTAACAAAGCCCCCAGAAATTCTGATAGACTATTGGACTCTCCCTTTGGAACAATGCCTAATGGAGATGAAAACCAAACAGGGATGGAAATCTAACATTTAAGGAAGAGGGGATTGATAGTTTCTGCCTCTAAACCATATAGCATACAAGAAGCATCCACTGAAGGCAGGATTCGATTAATGTTTCCCTTGACTGCAGTTGTTCCAGTTAAAATGTGCCATATAAATAGCTGCACCTTTGTATTTATAGCTTTGATTATCCACATATTTTTCCAATTGAAGGATAGATTAGTACTCGAGGAAGAGTAGGCAAACTGTTAAGAATTGCTCTATAAATCGATTTCGTGGAGAACACCCGTGTGAGTATGTTTCCAAATCAACCGATCCTCCATAGGGACAAAGCTAGTAGGGGTATTGATAATAGCCATTGCTTCATCGCTGGGGAAAGTTTCTCTTATCAGATCATGGTTCCATTTTTGGGTACCAGGTATGAATATATCTTTAACGAAGATGATATCGTTTCTCTTATCCGTCATCCCTTCGACCATGTGGGATGGGATAGATGCTACCCATTGATCCTCTCAGACGCAAATTTTGGACCCATCCCCTATGGACCAGAGACAAGCAGGAGTTTGAAAAAACAAAAAATTATACGAACTTTTGTGTCACAAACTTAAAAGAAAAGAAAAGCACAATAAATCCTATACACGGATCTAAAGTACAATGATTTTGAGAAAGTATAGCAATGGAGATCTGATCAATGGTCGATCACTTTACTCCTTGGACCACTCCATACAAATATAAAATGCTAGAACACTTGAACACTTGGAGAACTTGAGCAACAAAGCCTCGGCAGCACTGGCACGTAGAGCTTCTGTCCTTCGCTCTCTGTTTGTTTGTGTTTGTAGGATGCCCTGACCCTGTATTTATAGCACTCATGACCGGTTATAGGAGTATATGCGCACTTTAGGCAATTTATACCATGTTTGTCATTGGACGCACACTTCTGAGAGTTTTTATAGCCGACGTTCAGTTGAGTGAGTGCGCAACATATTGTCTGCTTGACGCGTAGCTTCCCTATACAAGGAAAGTGTAGGCCGTTGGGACAGTTATTTTTGCACATCTTACAAGAAACAAGGCATGCAAGAGACGTAATCATAACCGCTCACTTTCAGTTAGAGACTTCGGTGCACAATTGAAAAAATTCTGCAACGTTGGCGCGTTATGACGGAGTTCGGGGACTATAGCTGTACTAGCGCACTTCGATGAGATTTGGAGATAGTGGCTGTAACGACGCATCCTATAAGAATTTGGTACAATGGCACACTCTATTAGAGTTTAGCACAATGGCACACTTTGTTAGAGTTTGGCACAATGGCGCACTCTGTTAGAATTTGGCCAGATAGACCACTAAACGACAACCTAGGTCTGCGTGCTAAAAATATCTTGCCATAATGACTCTGATCTTCTCGACTGCTGTGACAATCTGTCAGATTCATTGCATTAAACGTGTGGGAAGAAATATAAGAATTGTGCATCTGTCTTTGCAAAGTTGTACCAAAATGCTCCTATGTCTTGTTTTAAGGAAGTGCACCATCTTCTGAAACATTGATAAAGTACGCCACTCGTTTTATGAAGGAGTGCGCCATTCTTCCTTTGGATCTACCATTATGTGGAGACATGCTTTTTATGCTTCTACAAGACCTCATTCAAAGTTTTAGAAAAAATTTAAAAATAAATTCAAAATACTTTGAATCGTAGAAGCATGGAGAGGTGGTTTAGATTTTATACGCGTATTTCTGATAGTATCCCAACAGTCTAACTGATGTGGCTGTGGATTTAATGTGCCGCCAAGATCTCTTGGCATGATTTGGGGCACTGATCCAGAAGCACCCCGTTTAGTAGCTAAAGGGTTTTGCCGCTAGTGTTTACATAGACAGGGGGAGAGAGAGAGAGAGAGAGAGAGAGAGAGAGAGAGAGAGAGAGAGGAATCTTTACCATCTTTTGAAACCTCTCAACTTCTCAAAACCCTAACTTCATCTTCAACCTCAAGTTCTTCCAATGGCACCCAAGAACCCTCAATTAGCAAGGAAGGAAAGCAAAGGGAAAGAGTTGGCCTCTTCTCCTCGTGCAGCTGCAGCAAGACCCTCCGCGAGATCGACGAAGATTTAGCCTGTAGCGGAGGGGCTGAACATTCCACCATCGAGGGTCACTCCCCGTCCATCAGCTGATCCTCCTCTGATAGGCACGATAGGACTTTTTCTTTTCATTCTATAGTTGTTAAAGAAATAAGGAAGAAGACGATAACGTGGCATCAAACACAAAGACACTGGCACACGCACACTTTTCTCTCATTCAGAGTAGAAATAGCCGCTTTTGTGCACTTTCCTCTTGTGGAGTGAAAGAAAATTAATTATGCTCACTTTCTAATCTTTTGACCAGTTGGCGCACTTTTCTCTCGTCTAGAGTGGAAACAACCGCTTTGGTGTACTTTCCTATTGTAGATTAAAAAAAAAATCAATTCTGCGCACCTTATAGTCTTTTGGCAAGTTGGCGTACCGCTTTGGCGCACTTTCCTCTTGTAGAGTGGAAGAAAATCAATTCTATGTATCTTCCAGTCTTTTGGCAAGTTGGCGCACTTTCCCTCATTTAGAATAATGATGACAAATGTGCACTTTGTTTTACAGTTTCTAAGAAACTTTGAGAATTGTACGCGCTTTTTATTTTTCAGCCATAACACACATTCTTAAAGAATATGTGTACCCGTCTGCTTTTCATCATCGCTAGGAATGTGCCCTCTTCTTTTCAAAGATATAAGAAATTGCCTTTATGCGTATTCTTTCTTTTACAGATAGATTGATTTTACCTTTGTGCCTTTTGGAAATTAACATCTCCATAGATCCCTTAGCTAACATATTGGGGTCTACTGCTGGCCTTTTACATACCAATATATGGAGGACCTATCCCACGCCGAATTTCCCCAATCTGACAAGAGTATGTCTCCGACTAGGCATCTACTAATAGCTAGTCAGGGGGAGCGGATGTTGACATCTTTGATAAGCGGCGAGCGCCTCACTTCTTTTGCTAAGAAATAATACACAAAGCCTGCCTTTTTGTTTGGTGATATAATTAATCGAGCATCACAAACAAAACCCAAGAGGAAGAAGTGGCTATTTAATTTAGATGGGTGAGTAATGTATCTCCCTGAGATGGTACAGGACGTCCCATTGTCTGTATTCTTCCATACTACCCACCCAAGAAAAATGGATTGGGACTTGACTCAGGTTAATAGGGCCAAACCAAGGAAAATCTGCCATAAAAGGGATGGCCAAGGACAGAGAAACTTTTACAGTACTCCAGTTGGGCATGGTATTCAGATGCGAGGACTTTAACCTGGATCAATGCCAAGTGAAGAATCCTCCCTCATCCAGCCCATTCAATCCCCTATTTTTGTTAACCGCTCTATTGAAGCCAATGGTATTTACCTTCCGAGGAACGTCCGATTACCGGGGTGGTTGAGTAATAACAACACTAACTGGTGTCAAGCGACTGAATGTATATTAGAGCATTAAGTAGAGAACTTGTTATATTCAGGGTTGTATAACGCCTTGTTGACAACTTGCTACGGTCTTGAATTCAACCAGCTCATGTTTATGACATTGTTGGAACGGTATAATGCTCAAATTGGGATGATTGTCACTCCACATGGTGAGCTGGGATTCGCATTACATGAAATACTTGAAGTATCAGAATTTCCAATGCGGGAAGTTCCTTAAGAGAAATACGTCCCAACCAATCGGGAACTTAAAGACTGGACAGAAAAAGAACCTCGCCTTGTTGAAGTGTATTAGGAGTTGTTGTGTTATTACTTGCCATACAACCACTACTATAATACTGACTCTGGCACCATCTATATCAGGAATTAGTACAGTTATTTCTTCAATAATCGGGCAAAGATAGGAAAAAAAGAGGCTACTAAGATCCATCAAATCCAACCCATGAGTGCTAGCAGAGTCGAAGAACTCGTGAGAAACCATAAAGGAGGAGATGCAGATTTTGATGAGCCCATATGCGGTTTCACAGCTAGGACACCTACTGACAGTTATCTCAGGCATACCCATAAGGAGATCTCTTTTGAAGCTCTATTGGCCGTGTATTTTTCTTTATGGCTTCATTTATGGGAAGTTCATGGTGGGTTCGGGTGCAGTAGATCGAGTTCACAAGAATGTTCTCTTTCCTGCGGTGCGTTTGGGTTTCAAACATATACTAGCTCTCTTGCCTGCCATGGTTTTCCGTATAAACGCCTGACTTCGAGAGCTCAGTCACAATTTGGTAACAGAACCTAAGCGGAAGGAATTTCCTAGAACTGAGCTTCCCTTCACGTACCTTATGGGGTGGTTAATACTCTATAACAACGACTTGATGGATCCTAGTTTAAGTGTTGAATATGGCACATAGCATGTATTATTGTATAGACATAAACACTCTAAATGGGAGGATAACACCGTTTTTATGACCAGGAAAGCGTTGAACATGGGCACGAGTTGAAATTTTTACTGTGTCTCTCCTAAGGTTGCACCTGAGCATCAAGGCAAATATTTCACTGATAACGGTACTACCAGATCCAACTTGCCAGCTGGGGTCTTCTCTTGGTTGGTTAACATTCGACCATCTCATTTGATGTATAGAAGTGATGATGATTGCTAATTTTAGCCTTACTTGCCCAGTCATTTTACGAGAGAGTTTGGCTATGATCAGCTTCATGTTGGGAACGTCACTCCTTGTCTTGAAACAAAGAGAGGTTTGGTGAGCATGGCGTTACTTTAGTATGGGTTGTACAATAGCTCAATTTATTTAGCCTCCCGAGAAATATCCACTACGGCTGTTGCACATATCAAGTTTTATTGTTCCATCAATAAGTTTCATCCAAATTACAACATGCAGAGTAGCTTCAGGTTTACGAAAGAGGAGGTTGCTGCAGCCGAGAAAGAAGGCATCGACTCTTTGATGGAGACAGAAGACACTGATCCTATGGACTAGATGCTTGAACGTCTCCCCAGGGCACCCGTAGATCCTCCTGCTCCTGCTTTGCATGTTCCCAGTCCTCGAAGACATCAGATTGCTTCTCCTTCGGAGGGTCAACCGACTAAGAAGAAAGAGGTTATTTCAAAGAATCGACAATTGAAGCCAAAACCCTCTTCTACTACAAAAAAGAGTCCGTTCACTTAACCAACTAGTTAACCTAGTCGGGCTAGCTCATCTGTTAGTAAACCAATGGTACAAAGGATTATCACCTCCATACCACCAATTACGGCTACCACAATAGCTAGCTTAATAACTGGCTCAATTGTAGATATCAATGTCTCCAAATCTCAGTCAATGAAAATAGATCCTACTCTTGATGTGACAGCAAGAATACTCATGCCAATTACTTATGTTCCTCCAGAATCATCTAGGGCCGTACAATATACCATTATCACTAAAATGACCCATTGTGTTCTGGTTGAGTCAGGCAAAGAGTCAACTGAAGTAGAATTAGAATTCACTACTCCTAGATCTCCTGACAGAGAAGAGTCAACCTGTCAAGAAATCAAAGAGTTTGGGGAAGGATCTACTCAATAAGTCGGAGAAGTTGAGCTAGAACTCACTGGTACAGTCCCTACTATAAAAGCAGATACAACAGTGCCGGTTGTAGGTGATACAGCTGTGTCGATCATAGATACTAGTGATTATGATGATCTCCTATTTAATGCCAACACACTACCAATAGAGGCTTATCTGACATATTTGATAAATTCCTTAGAGGGCCAGTCTCTAGATGACCCATATATCCCAGTTGGATCGGGTACGTTCTCTCCATCCTTTATACATCGCAAGTTCTCGTATTACAGGCCACATTGCCATATATTTTTGCAATGTCAAGGGCTAGCATGAGCTAATGTGTCATTCATTTCTTTAGCCTCTATTTATAACTTTAGTTTGACATTCATCTCGCTAACCTGATTCGACAATTTTGTAGGCACAAAGATTCAAGAAGAGGCTCTCCGAGAGTATGCCACGGAAGTGTTTACTTCATTGTCCAAAATAACTCATGCAGTTGAAGCTGCAGCTAATATCGCTAGTATTGTAGAAGGGGCATCAACAATCTTAACTGTACTTGTAGTTGTGATGACTTGCATTGAATTGTTGGACTCAATTGTTGATAGCTGTGAAACCTTGTCGATGAAGAGCTTGCTGTCTGCTACAAAAAGTATCGATGCTACCACTGTGACTACCACAATATTTCCTTCACAAGGAAGAGGGCTAGCTGCTGTAGCTAAAACCCCTAGATTTGATGAATAGTTTGGCCCCACCATCGAGGCTCAAACAAGTACTTTTTATGTCATGCTGAAATATGCTCTAAGGTTGGTGTTTGAAAGGGATTTAGCCTTTGATAAAGTGATGAAGATAGTCACTCCAAGTATCGACACCCTGAGGTTCTGTAAAGGTGAAGCTCGCGCTGCAGCTTTAGAGCAGATTTTGGCTGAGCTCGAACATTCGATTAATCAATATCTATCTCTTCGTGGGGGAGACCTTACTTCCCTCATTCAAAAAGAGTATGAAGCAATTACTACTCGGTTCGCAGTTGAGAAAGCCAACTTCGAAGAGCAAAGAAGGATGCATAATGACAAAAGTGCCCTATTGATGGATGAGTTAAATGACACAAGTTCGGAGCTCATTCAACATGAGTCTACTCTAGATAAATATACTTATGAAATTTCTTAGCTAGAAGCTTTGAGAATCGCAAGATAAGTTGGCAGAGATAAAAAGTAAGTGTGAGGAAGATTCATCTCTTTATGATTCAGTAGTTAACAAGTTGGCGTCTCTTGCAAAGACTAAAGCAGAATTGGATCAGTCTTGGTCCAACATCTTGATGATATACACCTCTATAACTAAGTATGAGGCAGCATATGCTCGGATGGCTGAAGCCAAATAAATCGCTGAGGGCAACAATTAGCTCAACTGTGAAAGATCATCAGTGATCTTTCAGCGAAGCTGCAATAATGTAATAGAAATTTCAAGTTTATTTTTATATCGACTCTTTGTGTGAACCATTTTCATTTTGCTATGAATAAAGTTCTTTATCTTTTACCGATGATCGTATATTGTGGACCTATTACTCTTTGCACACTTAAACTAAGCACGAGTAATAAGCAAGGATGAAATGACACTATCAGAGGTAATATGGACATGATAGATTTTTTGGTCTAGACCCCATTGAATACATCTGCTCAGAGGTAATATGGACCTGGCAAAATATCATTCTAAGAGGATGATTATGGAGGACTTAATACCCATGCCATACTTATACTAAGTACGGGTAACAAGTCTGAAAGTGAAACACTATCAGAGGTAATATGAACACGATAGGTCTTTAGTAGACGTTACTCTACTGAAGAATTTTGAGGACCCATTACTTATAACGTATTCAAAACTTTTGAATACAAGTAACGGTTATGAGAAAGAGTTACAATATTTTTACATTTGATCCGTTGGGGACGGAAAAGTACAAGTCTATTTTAAACATAGCACTTTTTGAGAAATTTGTCATTGATCGACATCATTAACAAATCTCCATTAGGCTTTGCTAGTCTATAAGCACCATTGGAGTATACCGTTTCTACCATAAACGGACCCTCCCACTTAGCCTAAAATTTGCCTTTACTTTTGTGAGTTGGGTTTATTAGCCTTCTCACTATGAGGACGAGGTCACCAATGTCACGCCCCAATCTCCCGCAAGCCCGATAGTCCCTGCTGAACGTGAATCACCACATTTCAGCTCTCCCGCAGGACTATCGTTCTCATCGGAACGTGATGCCGTGCAAGCCTAAGATGCGCTTGCACAAGACCAAAGCTTTGAACAAGGGCAAGTAAGCTATTAAATGCTGAAGCAGCGGCACATAACATTGCAGAAAAGTGAAGAACACAATGGCATAAGAAAACAGGCTCTTTTATTGATAATCAAAATTGTTACAAGCGGCGCATGGCCGAGGTTACAAATCGCTCAAGCATTCTTCTCTCGATTACAATAACACCGTTCCATACATTATGTCCCTCTATACAAAAGCAGCACAGCTCGATGCGGCTCAAGGCATCGTCTTCAGATTTCTGGTTCCTTGGGATGAGGCACGGCTATCGCTTCCTCGGACGAACGAGCACCTGAGAACAAGCAAACTGTTGGTGGGTCAGCACTTTATGCAAGTACTGGTGAGATAAAATAACTGAACAGAAGCTACACCCCCTGAAACCCATACTAAGTAATCATGTGGCAAAATATTGCATTACTAGTGATCTTGCTACTTTTACCTAAGTTCATTTCATGCAGTTCAGAACTATTAGTCAGATTACATCTTTTTGAAAACATAACTATGAAACAGTTTGCACATTCAAACTATAAGCATAGGAATTGGGACTGTGCGGTATCGTGTAGTGCGCAGCATATATTGTGCAACACAAAACTAACTCTTGGGGCAAAGCTTATCTAGCAGACTGAACATATCGAATCGAGGCAAACATATCATGTATTCATTAGAACATAAGCAGACACATCTATATGATTTCGGTCCCCGAGAAACTTTGGCAGCGGTAATCCAGCTATCCAATGACTCACATTCTGATTCTATTAGCAGCTGTGACCGAGGTTTAGCTCTGCACTAATAGTCATTGTCTGACCGATGCAATGCATGAAGCTCTATTATATAATCTCTACGATGCAGACAAAATGAACGAGCAGACTTAAGCATAAACTTATATTTCTTACCCCATAGCCGAACGGTTATCCCTGCAGCAGACACACAAGTTAGCCACATTTGCATATTCATAACTTATGTATCAAAACACTTGGTGTCACAAATGATAGGTATGCAAGAAGGTAAACCTAGCATGCGCCCTATCTATATGACGGTCCATGGGTCGCCCCATGATTAGCAGCAGTTGCCCAAGGTTCAGCTCTTTACTAGCACGCGCGGGTGTCGGCAGCTGTGACTCAAGGTTCAGCTCTTCACTAACACACCCGAGTGCAAGCAGCTGTGACATCATGGGTTCTGCACAACACTAATAGACATATCGCCCCACTAGACCCCCTTACTAGCCGTATACCTCAGGGCGATCCAAAAATCTCTTCTGGACCGAGCGGTTCCCAGTGCCCCAGGAACCGTTCGAGAGACAAGACCTTGTGCACAAGTTGTCCGAGACCAATGCAATGACAAAAACACATAGTTCAAGCAAAACAATGATCATGCTAAACATATGCGGTCTTAGCAAAACACATCTTATCGAAACGAAGCACATCTTATCACATTACTAATAGCACACCCCACTAGACCCTTGCGAGCCGTATCCTCAGGGCGTACTATTAGTCACAGCACTCACACATTTTCACTTAGCAGATCGATATAGCAGACAGACAAACGAAACATATAAAGGCAAGCACGATTGATTCATATCTTAGTATGCAAAAACTATCTCATTCTTAGCATATTCAAAGGGACATATTCGAATTATTCATTTACTTATCTTTCTTAACATAGCAAAGGTTCGTTCAATAGCTGTGTCGGTGTTTCTAAGCATACAATATTTCTTATTCTCTTTAGCATAGCAATGGTTCTATCTTATTCTGACAAGCATTCATATTCTCTTAGTTAGGCAGCAGATTCGTTTCGATGACAAGCTATGTGAGTTCTCTTATTAGCATACTGAGTCGGTTCTATCATTCTCTTACGAAAATATTCTTCTTAAGCAAACAAGCATTCAAAAACTCAGATTCATTATTAAGTCGTACAAGAATCAGAGAATGCAGTTCTGTCCACTCACATTGATTAATCGGTCAGGAACTCTCCGAGAAGACTTCCGTTCGAGCAAGCAAGGCGATCCCACTTGTACATAGTGCCTACGCGGAGCGGGGCACTACAATCAACTTGGAATACTCTTTCTTTGACTTTTCTGTTAAAATCTCTGAGATATGAGCTTGATATAACTCAATACACTGCTGAGTATATAAGCACTTTTCGTCCAATATTTCTAACTCTTGAAGTCACAATCGATCATTATTCTCTACTGTCAGCTCATTATCAAGAGCTATAATGATAGAAGGGATCTGAATTTCGAGAGAAAGGACTGCTTTACATCCAAAAACCAGAAAAAATGGCGTACAACCAGTTGGAGTTCATACAGTTGTATGGTAGGCCCAAAGACATTCTCCAAGCTTCTCGTTCCAATCACGTTTGTTGGATAAAATAAAATTCTTGAGAAGTTTGATTATGGTCTTGTTAAAGGCTTCAGTAAGTAATTAGCTGCAGGATTATACGTAGTAGATACCAGATTTTGGATTCGATTCTTGTCACATAACCGATAGGATGCTTAACTAGCAAACTGTGGCCCATTGTCATGTATTATTCTCCGAGGAACACCATAGTGATAGATGACGTGGTATTTGATGAAGCTAATCACATTGGATGTCTTTACTTTGATTAGCGGTATCGCTTCTGCCCATTTGGAGAAATAATCGATTATATCTAAGATAAACCAATGGCCCCTGGATGAATGTGGGCTAATAGGACGAATAATGTCCATTCCCTAAGCTTCAGAAGGCCAGGATGATGCCATTGGATACAAGGGTTCTGACGGCTGGTGAATAAAGTTAGCATAAATTTGACATGCTTTGTATTTTGGAGTATAGTCTATAGCATCGGCTACCATGGTAGGCCAGTAGTACCCTATCCTTTTGAGCCTATCTTGTAGTTTTGGACCTGGTTGATGCATTCCACAAACGTCATCATGAGCCTCAAGGAGTACTCATCTTGTTACAAGATCTGAAAGACATCGTAATAGGAGATATGAGCGACGATACAATGTCCTGGATGCTACATCATGGTAGAAACTGAGAAAACGTCTCTTAATCGAAGTAGCCTCTTTCGGGTCATCTGGAAGAATCTTATATTCCGCATAATCTATGAAAGAAAATCTCCAGTCTTCAGAATCGGGATTAGATTCTACTTTGAAGTTGCTTTCGATGTATAAGTTATTTTTAGCAAATAATATTTCTCGATTGCTGACTCTGATTGAATGTTGTTTCCTTAAAGGAATGGCCAGAGTGGCTATTAACCTTGCAAGGGCGTCTGCTTCCATGTTCTGTAGCCGAGGAATATGTTCAATAAAGAACCCCTTGAAGGTAGAGTCCAGTTCGATTGTAGCTTGATGATAAAGAATAAGGTCTTTATGATGAATCTCATATTCTCCTCTGATTTGATTAACTATCAGTTTGGAATCTCCATAATCCTCAAGATACTCTATATCCAGTTGCTTGGCCAACTGGAGGCCAATGAATAGAGAATTGTATTCTCTTACATTATTAGAGCAATGTTCTCTGAGAGAATATGAACGACGTATCAATAATTTATCGAAAGATACGAAGACTATACCGACTCCAGTTACGATATTGCATTTGAGGCAAATTGTTGATGCCCCGTCAAAAAATATTTGTCGAGTATCATCTTCCATTGCCATATTAGACTCCAATACTTTATCTGGGATATCGTCGTATAGCTTTGAAGTTTCTGGTACTGGGTGAGCTGCTAAAAAATTGGTCTAGGCTTGACTTTTCACTGCCTTCTGTGGGACATACACCATATCTTAAGGTTATAACAACATTGCCCATGTAGCTAGGCGAGAATTAAGTGTACTCGTCTTGGTCATCAATACCTGGAGGAGATTTACCCTGGATATGACATGGATGGTTTGACCCATCACATAATGACGTATTTTTTGAATGACAAATATTAGAGCAAGGCATTCTTTTTCTACGGGATTATATCTATGTTCAGCACCGACATCATACGACTGAAGTAGTAGATCGCTTGTTCGTGGCCTTCGATACTCTTCTGTGCGAGAAGAGCTCCTAAGGAATGATCCATTTTTCGAACATACATTAAGAAAGGTTTTCCTACGATTGGAGCCACCAGAACTGGCGGGTTGGTGAGATATCGTTTAATTTTATCGAATGCATGTTGACATGCTTCATTCTAGACAAATGGCATACCTTTCTTCATAACTGGGTGAAAGGTCGGCATCGTCCTGAGAGATTTGAGATGAACCTTCTGATATATGCCAGACGGCCTTGCAATCTACGAAGTTCTTTGAGGTTACGAGGAGGACACATTTCAAGAATAGCTTTGACCTTATCAGGGTCAACATGAATATCTTTGGAAGTTATAACAAATCTGAGGAACTTGCAATTGGAGACTCCCACAAATGATTTTGTGGGATTTATCTTCAGTTGATGTTGACATATTAACTTGAACACCGTCTATAGTTCTTGAAGGTGGTCATCTTTGAGATGACTCTTGATGTCAATGTCATCCATGTAGCATTCTACTCTCTTCCATAGATGTTTATGAAAGATTCTACTCATGGCTCATTGATACGTTGCTCCCGTATTCTTCAAACCAAAGGACATGACTATATAAAAGTACACTCCTAATGATGTACAAAAATAAGCATATTTTTTGTCATCGAAAAATATTTTAATTTGATTATATCCCAAGAATCTATCCATGAACGATATATGCTCGAAGTAGCAAGTATTGTCAATCATGACATCGTGATAGGGAGAGGAAACTCGTCTTTTGGGCAGGACAAGTTTAGATCCCTATAATCTATGAAGATATGGAATTTTCTATTTTTTTATGACTGGGACTATTAGCTAACCCATCATGATGTTATTCTTCTCGAATGAAGCCACATGCTATCATCTTCCTGACTTCGACTTTAATTGCGTCCATCATATCTGGGCAAAATTGTCACTGTCGTTGTTTGTCTGGTTTAGCGTTAGGAAAGATATTGAGCTTGTGTGTAGCTATTTGAGGATTCAGACCAAGCATATCCTCATAACTCCAGGCGAAGATGTTAATGTATTCCTTTATTAGCTGAACCATAGTTCGTTTATCTTCCTCTGAAAGGCTTTTGCTGATGATGATCGATTTCGGAAATGACTCTTCTCCTACATCGACTTGAATGATTTCATATTCTGTAGGTGGTTCAAGTTGTTCGAACCGAAGCTCCTATTATGAATCCATCTGTTGTGTCCATGGATCATTTTCAAAGGATTCTAAAGTTGAATTGTATTCATCATCTGGGTCGGATGACACCATGTTGACAAAAAGAGCGTGCTTGAATACTTCACCGATGCTTCCATCTGAATCCTAGAATAATAAATTAGATGAATGGGAACACGTTTCCTCCTCTGAATCTGAGCCTTCAGGAGTTAACGATGGTGTGAGGTACCCTAAACCATGATCGATTTTATGGTAATAAGTCTCAGACTTGACTTTTAGAGATATGTGACATATAGGAGTACGTCTACCTTTTTCGTAATTGAGTCCTTCGCCAGACTCTAGGTTGTAGCCCATCTTCCGAATAATATCTTTAGTTGGCTGACTATAATGATGAAATTATAATTTCCACCATCATCATCAGAATCTTCGGCATGTGTGATCTTTTTGTTCTTTCCCTTGCCAAAAAGTATTTGATGTTGATCATTTTGTCTTACTGAGACTATGAAGCGGGCGTCTTCGAGGGAACTATATGATATACCATTTTGAAGTGGTAAGGCTACTGGTATGGATAGAGGCTCATAGACATACAAGGCCTTTAAGAACTCTTCCGCCAAGGGATCAACATCAATATAGTGCAATCTTTATTTATAAAATACAAGATTTCTTCCTTCTCTAAATAATTAACAAAAGCTTCAACCTTGACTGGAGGCTTAGTGACATTAATAACAAAGATTTAGTTTTCTGGCATTGGTTGCTTGTTATGACGAAGGTCGATGACAAGTTGAGGTGCTTTCTTAGTGAGGTTTACCACCAGTGGCTTTTTAGCTTATTCTTCAAGCGAAGACTTGCGAAGATTAATGACAAGGGGTTCTGGATAACTCGAACGAGTAGCTTTGATGAAGATTCTGAGTGGTTCTTCACTAGGAGTATTTTTGGCATCATCATCAGCTTTATTTTCTTTATTTTCCTTATATTTTAGCATTTACAACGCAAAGTCAGAGTAATACGATTCAACACCTTTAAAGGGGTTGATGTCTGCAGCCTCAGCTTTGACCTCCCCTTGGCTATCCACATATTTAAAGCATTGATGCAAAGTGGAAGGCACTATCTTATTTTCGTGTATCCATGGTCATCCAAGCAAGATATTGTATGATACTTCTGAATCAATCACATAACATGTGCCTTCAGTCTGAAGATCGTCTATTTGAATTTTTCGACATATCTTTTCTAGTGGTCGACTTCTTCCAGCATTGAAACCTAAGATGGTAGTGTTAGTGGTTGATAGACTGTTTGTCGGTATCTTCAAGGCTCGTAGAAGGCTTTTGGAAATAATGCTGAGAGAAGATCCTGGGTCAATATGAATTCGACTCACCTTGATGGAACCGACATAACCTGTGTAATACAATGGCCTACTATGCCAGTTGTCCTTCAATAACATATCATCTTGTATGAAAGTGATATTAGGAATCCTTTCTATCACCCTATGACAGTGGGGGCACTCGACTGGATCTTCGGTTGAAGTCTTGAGATACATTAAGTATGAGTTAGCATGTTTAAGTGCTTCGCTCAAGGCATCCTGGGTTTCCTTCGAAAGATGAAGTAATTCGAAGGCCAAGCTGGTGTATTGGCTAATTATGCCAATATGCCAAATTGTACGGCTTGTCAAGTCCTTGCGGCGGATTCTTCTTCAAAGTTTTGTCAAATCAGACCTCCTTTTGCTTCCCCTTCTCTGCTGCCATGGGGTTTGAAGGACCAGGCTTAATAAAAGCATTGGGAGAAGAAGTTAGAGGAGCATTTTCCTGAGCCTGCTCGTGGGATTTGTGGTATTCTTTTTCGGACCTAGTACTGATCATAACCTCCTCTGGTACTGGAGAAAGAAGAACAATATAATTTAATATTCATCTTTATATGTTTCTTCTTTGATTTGTTGGAGTGACTTCGTGTGCTATAATCTTTATATCCCAATCTAGAGTGAGACTTTCCAAGATTACCTTGAGGTTGTAATAGAATTAGACATCCCTTGCCAAAGTTCAATTATTCAGCTTTCTGAATATCATATCCTTTCTTTTGCATAAGATGTATAGACTACTGGCTGTAGTGATAAAACTGAGGTATCTCATTATCATATGTTGTTGATTGATTTACTGATGAAAGACGGGTAAATTTGGGACTAGCATGCATGCCCTTTGAACTGTTGCTTGTATTGAAAATATAGTGTGCTCTGTATAAAGGAACACTATCTAACCAACAAAACTGATGGTGAGTCATACGAGGCTTGTTTGCTGAAGCCCCTAGAGATAAGTTCAGACCCCAGAGTCTAGGGTCAAGAGAAGCTTCATCTCCGTACTGGATCCGATCTGAATTATGTTTAAGAGTAATCATATTGTATGATCGACCCTTGTATCCTTTCTTCTTGGATTTAGGGCTCGAAGAAACTGCTTCTTGTTCCAAGTCTTCCAAGAGATCAGGATGGATCTACATAATTTTGCCATGCTGAGTAGTAAGAGGCACTATCCCTTTAGTTTGATCGCGGGTTGGTGGAAGATTAACAATCTCCATTGTTGCCCTTGGTATTGGAACTACCCATGTGGCACCTCTTGAGCTGGAAAATTCCTAAATTGAAGTGACCAAATTAGCAGTGACCATCTTCTCGTCATTGTGCGATATGATAGCTTTGGAATTAATCAGGATCTTACTTTTTAACATATAACAAGACCTCGTGGGATGGTGCACGTACCAGTGGAATAGACAATACTTCGGATGATCGACTTTGCCAGCTTCATTTGTCTCTTAATGTCCGGTAGCTATAGTTTGTTACTCTTCATCAAGCAATCAAAAATACTGATTATGTCATTCTCATCAAAATAGTATTCTTTCTTCGGTTTTGAGGACTCTGGATCTTTTTGTTTTGGAGGAGAGGTTAACCGTTTAGATAAATTTATAGCAAGGGCATCCTTTCCTTTATTGTTGCGACTGTTGTTGCTGTTGGTGGTGTTGAAAGGGCGCTTTCCTTTATCGTCTTTCCTCTTAAACATTAGAAAAATCAAAGTTAACACTTTTTGCATTTTTCTCAACCACGTCTGCATTCATGATGAATGTTGTCTAATGCTCAAACTGAGCCATACCAATACAGAACCTTACTTGTGGTAAAAAGTTTTTTTCGCAAGTATCCATCATGTGGTTATCAGGAATGCCAAGAGGCATCTTCAGAGATACTTGTCTAAAATGCTTAATGCATTGCGAGAAGACTCCTTCTCATTTTATTTAGTATCGATGAGAAACGACATCATTATGTTCATACCCCCTCATAAAACTGAACGAGAAAAAGGCTTCATAAATCTTTGAATGATGAATTACAGTTATCAACAAGACTACAGAACCAATCATAAGCTATCATGGACAAAGATTCGATGAACAGCTTAGTGAGTAATGCATCATCCTCGGGAGGTATCCAGTAACCATCTTGAAGTAGTTTATGTGTCGTCCAGGTGACGTCGTCCCATCAAAAGGAGTATGTTTAGAGGCTTGTATTCAGGTGGGTAGACAACCATATGCCATTCAGAAGGAAAAGGCTATATAATCCCTAGTTTTTGGAGCTTGTTTCGATTAGTCATGGCATTGAATTAGGCCCGTAACTCCTTAATGGCCTATTATGTCTCATCATTTTGAGGTGGTACAATCAACTGAAGAGATGTAGGCTGAACTTAAACAACCATAGGCGGAGGACCACCCTCCAACATTAAGAGGGTTAATATAAGGGGCTGTTCTCACGTCCCAGTTCCAGAATACTGGATAAATACGAGGACTGACATGGCCAACCACACCTTACAGAATATCGAAGTAAGCCCCAATATGTTAAGGTTATCTAGAAGACATATGGGTGAACTCTAGCATGCTATGATGTCAGTCTTATAGACGACAAATCCTAGTATCTTAATCCAATAATGTAAGTACAAGAGTATATCATATATGAAAGTAAAAAGGCATCGTAATTACATACCACATATAATCATGAAGCTAGGGAATTCAAAATGCTGCACTATCAGAGTATAATTATATATAATCAAATATACTATCCATGGTCTAATATATACATTATGTTGATCGAAGTCAAAGAAGTGATCTCAAAATAAGGGGCTAACACTGCCTATTGCTAAAATACTATAAAATGAGATAAAACTACGGGGGGTCAAGGAAGAAAATCCACTCGCGAGCTTCAGTCACAGTCCTACGAGTGTGAGCCATCGTACTGGAAGTGCAGTGTATCCTGGTTCTCCTCGGGTTAATCTGGCCAAATAAAACCAGAGGGGTCAGAATCCCAAGCAACAAGTACTACAAAGGAGCACAAGGTGATAGACGAAACGTATCACAATATTAGCAGAAAAGAGATATATAATAATAAATACAGATTGAGACTTGTACGATACCAATATACTTGTCTTAAAATAAAATACTGGAAGAACTGAGAACAAGTGATATAAGGAAAGAAAGGCGACGAGCAGCAAGAGAGCATAGGAACTACTCTGGGTCGAGACCATAACCCTTAAACCAAACAAGGACCAGGATTGCAGACATTCACCCGAGTAGATCTTAGAACCTTAACCATGCGTCGGAAGAAATGAAACTAGAAGAGCGAGAAAAATTGAAAGTAACATCATTCATCACACGTCCAAACAGCTCTACGGCTTGCTATAATTAACTAACTAGGGTTATCACAAACCTACTTACGAACAAATGCATGCTTTGAAGAATATCACTACTACCGGTACTGCAGTTAACCCGGATAGCTAAGGGTATGCTTGTCGAGTAAACTTAAATACACATTCAATATTACTTCAACATAACTTGTTATTTGTCATAAACAAAAATTTGAGCTTGTAAGCATAAACTAAAGCTTGTGAACATAAACTTAAACTTGTCATAAACTTGTCTTATAAACATAAACTTATCTTGTAATGTGCCGTCGTATACGTAAACTTGTTCAGTCATAGAGCCTTTGCCTAGCAGGGTGATTCCATGCTGCATGGGGCCCTTGGAGATAGGGGTAGCTGGTAACGCAATATTTTTTCCTACTAATTGTTATGCCCCGATTTTGCACAATCTATAATCGTCCCCCGGGCGTGATGCCGTGCACGCGTAGGGCACGCGTGCACAAGGCCTAGGCATAATGATAATCTTTAGAACACATGTAACAGAGTACGCAAACAAGATAACACACATTGAGGCATAAAAAAGTTTTCTTTTATTGATAATGAACATCTGATTACAGACTCTTGACCCAAAATGATAAGGATGCCACACGGCTTACAACTTGGATACAAAATAAGATAGCCATTCCATACATCACATCCTTTACTAAAACTTCAAAATAATATAGACACCTGCTAGCGAAGCTATCGCCTTGCCTTGGAGCTGCATATAAGGGTTGTGCATCCTTTAAGTGCTTTGTACAACTTTCCAAAAAGTTACGAACGGGTGCATCGAGTTCTGGACTAGTTGGGGAAAGAAAGCTTCAGCTCCTCGCCGCGTCGCTTGGGCTCGAGGAACCTGCTGCAACGAGGGTCAATACTTTGAAAGTACCGGTAAGGGCAAGCTAACCTAACTAACCAAATCCAGAGTTGTTTATATGATGCATGCAAGTTATTGTGGACTTTCTATCTTGCCTTAGTTTACTTTACATGCAAGCATTGGATATTCGATTTACAGAAACAAACATGCCACCATTAGGTGACTTTTACCTTCTCGGCTGAACTGCCTGCACAATACTTACCATATCCTTCCCTGCCATGAAGACACCATTAGTTTGAGCAAGTAATGCAGAAATATATATATATATATATATATATATATATATATATATATATATATATATATATATATATATATATATATATATATATATATGTACTGGGTTATGGCATATCATTGCCACCGTGGACAATAGCTACAGTAAGTCGGTGACCCTTGCAGCGCGGGTAGCAAGCCCCGCTACAAGGCTCCCATATTACCCGTGCTAGACTCGCTAGCGTAGCTATCCGAGTTTTGCCCGAAACAAATCGGCCCCAGTGACCCGAGCACCGTTCGCAGGAACTAAACCTTGTGCACAAGTTGTCCGACCAAACTACGCATTGACACTAAATTAATAGATAAAGCATTCAAACCACAAGAATTTATATATCTACTTTAGCTTAGTGCATCTGGCATAGTCTACCTGACCAAGTGATTGCATTTCAATATAGTTTGCACAATACATCTGTACAGTTATATAGAATAAGTTCTAGCTACAACTGAAATATGAATATATATACATAGAGGACAAGCACGCATCAATGTGATCGTTTGAGAGTTTTAAGTGACAAGCATTATAAGTGTTTTAAGTCTAACTCTTCTTTTTATTTGACTCAATTTATTCTTATTATGATATCGTTGGGATGTGATGCACAAATAAGCCAATTTATTAAGAGTGAAGACATGGAAGAAGGGTGCTAATCAAAGCAAAGCCACTCACAAGTTGGTGAACTTGGAGAGAAAAGGGAGAACTTTAAGACTCCGCTCGCGCATCGTCTACCCGCTCACCTGCACACACCAATAGATGATCAATATCTCCTGTTTCGGTCTCCGAGGTTCGATATGAAATGTGAAATCCTAAGAATGAAGGCAATAAAATCTATTGAAACTGTTCAGAAAATGCAAGTCATAAAACCAATAAGAAAGCAACCAAGCGGCATTAAAAACGGGCAAGAAAACCAGCACAACGGAAAGACCCCTCTCGACTCTGCCGCCGAGTCCTTCCTTGAGGCATGATCCGTTGAATATGGGACATGATTTCGAAGAACCAATCCATAATAAGAAAATGATCTTGTTTTAATCTGTTCCGATCAAACGGTACCAAGTATTTCTTAACCGCGCTCCTCGAATAGGGGGAACGGGGCACTACATCATAACCATCTAATAGAAAGTTTTATCCTGAAACTTAGGAATAGAACCTACCCCTAAGAAATAATGAGGGAAACCCTTCCCTCATATCAGATTCGAGTTCCCACGTCGATTCTTCGACCGCGTAGTTTTGCCAAAGGACGCACACTAGGGAACTGCCCGATTCTGTAACTGTATTTCCTTATGCTCCAAGATCTGAACGGGCTCTTCGACGTATGATAAGTCCGCTTGCAGATCTAACTAACCAAAGTCTACCACATGGTTTGGGTCATGCACATACTTTCTAAGCTGAGACACATAAAAAAATATCGTGCACATCTGATAGGGCTGGCGGCAGTGCAATTTGATAAGCAACTAAAGTGACTCATTTGAGAATTTTGAACGGGCCACCAAATCTCAGACTTAACTTCCCCTTTACCTCGAATCTTGTAACTCTACGCATGGGCGAGACTTTTAGAAACACACGGTCACCCTCTTGGAACTCAAGGGGGCGACGACGAGCATCGACATAGCTCTTCTGCCGACTTTGTGCTACTTTTAATCATTCTCGAATCAATCAAACCTTTTGGACTATTTGTTTAACCAATTTTTGGCCCAAGGATTTGTCTCTCTCCAACTTCATTCCAGCAGATCGGTGACCTACACTTCTGCCTATAAAAAGTCTCGTACGGAGCCATTTGGATGCTAGACTGATAACTTTTGTTGTATGCAAATTTGGCTAGCGGAAGGTTGACGTCCCAACTTGACTTCAAATCAATTACTCAGAGGTGCAGCATGTCTTCTAGTACCTGATTCACCCATTCTGTTTGTCCATCTCTTTGAGGATGATAGGCTGATCTGAACTTCAACTTGGTCCCTATCGACGAATGAAGGCTTTCCTAGAAACGTAAGACGAACCGTCTATCTTGATCTGATACTATAGAAACTAGCACTCCGTGCAGTTGGACTATCTCATCATGGTAGGTCTGGACAAGGCGATCGACGCTCCAAGTACTTTTAATGGCAATAAAGTGTGCATACTTGGTTAACCGGTCGACGATGACCCAGATTACGTCGTTCTCCCATTGCGTCCTTGGCAGGCCAACAATGAAATCCATGCTTATGTGCTTCCACTTCTATTCTGGGATAGCAAGATTCTATATTTCTTTGCCTGGTCTCTGATGCTCTGCTTTCACCCTCTGACAGGTTATGCATTTTGACACAAAGAGCGCCACATCTTTCTTCATGTCGTGCCACCAGAAGATAGTACGAAGATCTTTTTACATTTTTATGCTCCCAAGATGGATTGTATAGGCTGCATAATGAGCTTTCGCAAGGATCTCTTTTCTGAGTTCTGAGTTATTAGGGACGCATAGCCTTCCCTTCACTCGCAATACCCTATTTTTATCTACTGTAAAGTCTTTTGCCTTCCTCGCTAGAATATGTTCCCGTATTTTCTGGAGAAATGGGTCATCCCTCTGAGTAGATATGACTCTCTCTATCAAGTTAGGTATAAATTGCATCTGAGCAACCCGTGTGCCGCGATAACAAATTCGGAGTTCGATGCCCAACTCTTTTAAGTCCCTTTGTAACCTGCTATCAACGAACATGGATCCTGTAAAGACCCGACTCATCCCATCCGCTACTATATTTCCTTTGCCAGGTGTGTAGTCTATCGTTAAGTCATAATCCTTTATCAATTCTAGCCAACGCCGCTGTCGTAGGTTCAGATCCGCCTGGGTGAATAAGTACTTCAAACTCTTGTGATCGGTATAAATTCGACAAGGTACTCCATAAAGGTAGTGTCGCAACAACTTCAGACCGAACACAATTGCCGCTAGTTCCAGATCATGGATAGGATAATTTTTTTCGTGCTTTTTCAACTGTCTGGATGTATAGGCTATCACTCTGTCTTGCTGCATAATTACACACCCTAAGCCCTGTCCTGACGCATCGTTAAAGATTTGGAATCCCGAGGTATCGTCTGGTAGTGCAAGTAACGGGGCCGAGGTGAGGTGATGCTTTAACTCTTCAAACGATGCTTCGCAGTCGGTGGACCACTCAAACGTGACTCCCTTCTGTGTGAGGCGAGTCAGAGGTGAGGCTAGTTTGGAAAAATCCTTTACGAACTGCCTGTAGTAGCCCGCAAGCCCGAGAAAGCTTCGAATTTCACTATTGGATGTAGGTCGCTTCCACTTGAAAATGGCCTCCACCTTCTTTGGATCGACTGAAATGCCTCCCATAGAAATGATGTACCCAAGGAAAGATACACTGCTCAGCCAGAATTCGCGCTTACTCAGTTTTGCATATAACTTGTTGTCCCGAAGGGTCTGTAGCACGGCCCGCAGGTGCTCTGCATGCTCCTCCACATTCTTCGAGCATACTAAGATATCATCGATGAACACTACTATAAAGCTATCGAGATACGGCCGAAATAATTGGTTCATTAAACCCATAAAGGTGGCTGGGATATTGGTCAAACTGAACGGCATTACCAAAACTCATAGTGGCTGTAGCGAGTGCAAAAGGCTGACTTCGGCACATCGTCCGGCTTAATCTTGAGCTGATGGTAACCCGAACGAAGATCAATTTTCGAGAATACTGTTGCAGCTTATAATTGATCAAAGAGATCATCTATTCTGGGGAGGGGATACTTATTTCGGACAATAGCCTTATTCAATTCTCGATAGTCGATACAGAGATGCATCGAGCCATCCTTTTTCTTAACAAACAACACAGGCGCACCCCATGGAGACATACTTGGGCAGATGTATCCATGATCTAGCAACTCTTGCAACTGTATCTTTAACTCCTTCAGCTTTGCTGGTGCCATTCGATACGGAGTTTTGGAAATTGGTTGGGTTCCTGGAAATGTATCGATAGTGAACTCTATCTCTCGATCGGGCGGCATGCCGGGCAACTCGTATGGAAACACATCAGGAAAATCTACCACAACGGGAATGGATTCAACGTTTGCACAATCTTGCCGAGTGTCTCTAACGGACGCTAAGTACCCTACATAGCCAGAGTGGATCATCCGTCGAGCAGATATTGCTGAGATTACCATGCAGGCATTCGACGCTTTCGACTATGGACTACACGAATAACAAAATTTGATCTTGCCAGGAAGACAAAATATGACTTTATTCTCTGTACAATCGATAGTAGCTGAGCAAGCGCCAAGCCAATCCATTCCCAGAATGATGTCGTAGTCCCCTATGTCTAGAACTATCGCATCCAGTGACAATTTTCTTCCTTCGATGCAAATGCAGCCATCTCGATAAACTAAATCAGCAGGCAAGCTCGTGCCTGATGGGGTACTGACGCTAAGCCTTAGGCCTACCAGGGTTTGAATGAATTTGTGTTCCTTAGCAAAGTTTGTTGACACAAAACTATGTGTAGCACTGAAATCAAATAGCACTCGAGCAGGTACATTATTGAATAGTAACATACCTGACACTATGGTGTTCGAGGCAAGTGCCTCATGCCTCGTCAAGGCATAAACCCGGCCCCCATTGTTCGGATGACGCTCTTGTTGCTGCACAGCCTAATTCGCTTGGGGTCCATGAACTGAATTTTGCTGCTCTGTACGGCGCTGAGGGACTCGATTTGGGTGATCAAGACAGTTACGAGCATAATGACCCAGCCGACCACAGTTGAAGCATCCCTGATTTTGACATTCGCTAGCCTGGTGTCCTGTACGATTGCATTTTGCACAACGCTGCCCCTGATTTCCCCCCAAATTGTTGCCCTGGTTGTCGCCATTGTTTGGACGCTTATTAGCGTTGTTTCCTCCTGTATTACTTTGGCACTTTTGATGAGAATGTTGCACAGCACCTGCAGTATTTGAAGGATATTGCGGTTCCAGGACCAGGGCATGATTTAGGACTTTCCTCACTATCTCGTACTGTGGAGCGACTACGTGCGCGTGAATGGAAGGTCGTAGGCCGCCTTCGAATCGTCTATCTCGGCTTGCTGTATTGGGCAAGTAAGAACTAGCAAACTTGGCCAAGCGATTGAATTCTGCGGCATATTGTTTTACTGTCATCGTTCCTTGTTGCAGACGCACAAAATTGTTCTCTTTTTGACGATGAATGGGTGGGGGGATAAACTCTTCTTCGAATGTGCAATAGAAGGTGGACCAAGGAATCGTCTCGCTATCAGCATCTGCGAAGAGAGATCTGTGGGGCACGATCATATGTGTTCATTCGAAGCTGGAGTTGTGCACATGCGACTCGCTTGTCGTCGGGTACTTCTAGAAGCTTAAAGTGATCCTCCAGCTCTGCCAGCCAATCTAGAGCCACAACGGGATCCTCCATCCCTAGGAAGGACGTATTATAGACCTTTTTGAAGTCGGCAAAGTCGAAGGCAGTCACATCCTTCTTCTTTACGGTTCGGGGTATTTTGACTTCATCTGTCACTGGCTCCACCGGTGCCTCCATTGTTGTTGTGAATTGGTTAGAATCCAAGGTCTGAACAATTTATTGCAGAGAGTCCACCTGCTTCTGCTGGATCCCAAATTGAGCCTCTAGATTTTTCTCGAACTTGTCCTGTCGGGCCTCATCCCTCTTTTGTTGTGCCTCTAGCATTTGCATCATTCGTTCGACCGGATCGACGGAGGGCGCAGGTGGTTGGCTCTCAGAACTAGCTGAAGTGCCAGAAGTACTTGCTTCTACTTGCTATGTTGCTTGTGTTTGTGCCATTCCTGCTAAAATAAGGAACTTACATCAGTCTCATAGAGTATTATGGACTCACTGTATGGAATGCATCTTATTTTGCACCAATTGATTTCAAGAGTTCAACTCGAAAGGGACAGGGTCATCTTAAGAAAACTTTCTAACACGAGATCAAAAGATCTGAAGCTTAGCTCAGATATCAAAATGTTACGTCCCAAATTTGCCCAATCGATAATCGTCCCCCGGGCGAGATGGCGTGCACGCGTAGGGCGCGTGTGCACAAGGCCTAGGCATAATGATAATCTTTAGAACACATACAACAGAGTACGCAAACAAGATAACACATATCGAGGCATAAAAAAAGTTTTCTTTTATTGATATTGAATATCTGATTACAGACTCTTGACCCAAAATGATAAGGATGCCACACGACTTATAACTTGGATACAAAATGAGATAGCCATTCTATACATCACATCCTTTACTACAACTTTAAAATGATATAGACACATGCTGGCAAAGCTACCGCCTTGCCTTGGAGCTACATATAAGGGTTGTGCGGCTTTGAATGCTTTGTACAACTTTCCAAAAAGTCACGAACGGGTGCTTCGAATTTTGGACTGGTTTGGGGAAGAAAGCTTCAGCTCCTCGCCGCGTCGCTCGGGCTCGGGGAACCTGCTGCAACGAGGGTCAGTACTTTAAAAAGTATCGGTGAGGGCGAGCTAACCCAACTAACCAAATCTAGAGTTGTTTATATGATGCATGCAAGTTATTGTGGACTTTCTATCTTGCCTTAGTTCATTTTACATGCAAGCATTGGATATTCAATTTACAGAAATAATATATGCCACCATTAGATGACTTTTACCTTCTCGTCTGAACTGCCTGCACAATACTTACCATATCCTTCCCTGCCACAAAGACACCATTATTTTGAGCAAGCAATACAGAAATATATATATATGTACTAGGTCATGGCATATCATTGCTACCGTGGACAATAGCTACAGTAAGTCGGTGACCCTTGCAGCGCGGGTAGCAAGCCCCGCTACAAGTCTTCCGCATTACCCGTGCTAGACTCTCTAGGATAGCTATCCGAGTTTCGTCCGGAATGAATCGACCTCAGTGCCCCAGGCGCCGTTCGCAGAAACTAAACCTTGTGCACAAGTTGTCCGATCAAACTACGCATTAATACTAAATTAATAGATAAAGCATTCAAACCATAAGAATGTATATATCTACTTTAGCATAGTGCATTTGGCATAGTCTACCTGACCAAGTAATTATATTTCAATATAGTTTGCATAATACATCTGTACAGTTATATAGAATAAGTTTTAGCTACAACTGAAACATGAATATATATGCATAGCAGACAAGCACACATCAATATGATCATTTGAGGGTTCTAAGTGACAAGCATTATAAGTGTTTCAAGTCTAACCCTTCTTTTTATTTGACTCAATTTATTCTTATTATGATATCGTTGAAGGGTGCTAATCAAAGTAAAGCCACTCCCAAGTTGGTGAACTAGGAGAGAAAAGGGAGAACTTCTAGACTCCGCTCGTGCGTCGTCTACCCACTCACCTGCACGAACCAACAGATGATCAATATCTCTTGCTTCGGTCTCCGAGGTTCGATACGAAATACAAAATTTTAAGAACGAAGGCAATAAAATCCATCGAAATTGTTCATAAAATGCAAGTCATAAACCTATTAAGAAAGCAACCAAGTGGCATCGAAAATGGGCAAGAAAATCAACACAACGGAAAGGCCCCTCTCGACTTTGCCGCCGAGTCCTTCCTTGAGGAATGATTCGTTGAATATGTGACCTAATTTTGAAGAAACCAATCTATAACGAGGAAATAATCTTGTTTCAATCTGTCCCGATCGAACGGTACCAAGTATTTCTTAGTCGTGCTCCCCGAATAGGGGGAACGGAGCACTACACCAATGATCTAGGTGAATCTTATCTTGTTTAATAATTTCTAAATTATTTTAAGTTCTCGAGTCGTGGACACTTGAGAACTTCCTAAATAATGAGTCACGAGTACGAGCTTTTCACGAGTTATCGTATCCACGACACGCGATACATGGGGCAATACTCACACTCGATTGTCCGATGCCAAAATGCAATAAATTATTATATAAAAATATTTTTACGGTGTCGTGAGGATCCAAATTATGTGTTAATATAGGGAAGCACAACATCCAACTATGCTTCAATATTCAACTGGGCTAAAATAGTTTATGCATTAGAAAATGATATAATATAGTAAATTGAGAATAACTCTCACATATGAACTCCAAATAAGGTGATTCAAAAATATTTGGAAAGGAAAAATATAGATCTACAACTTTCTTGCTTTGAGTTTTGCAAGATTCTAGCTAGAAAATAGCTTAAATAGGCAAAAATAGGCATTTGGGTCACTATACGCCAACATAAATTATGTACACTGTGCACTGTTGTGGCAAGAAAATCCATGCACGGCACACTATGTGGTAATGATTAATGCGTGTGGCCTTTGATGCTAATAGTGCGACCAAATGTTTTGGTCCTACGGGATCTGAGGGGGTGGCTATTAGAATGGTGGATGGAGACTACTGATGGGGTAAGACTAATAGTGTGCCCTGATGGTATGGCTATTAGATGGGAGGTGGTGCTTCTATTGGAAAGAGTTTGAGTTAGAGAAGTTAGCTTGTTCATAGAGATAGCTGCATTTCAGGTAGTTAGGGCGCATGCTAGGCTAACCTTTTTTCATACCTAACTGTTTGATGTAGAGACGAATATGAAAGAGAACCTTGTTTATATATGCAAATTGTCGCTAACTTATTTGTCTGCTGCAGGGATAACTGTTCGACAAGGGGTAAGAATCACTAATAAATTGATATATCATTTTGTTTATTGTTTTGCACTGCTCAGAGATGAAAGAATATATATATATATATATATATATATATATATATATATATATATATATATATATATATATATATATATATATATATATAGCCTGATGATCATGTGCATCATAAAGTTTATCTGATAGTGTTTCGTGCATTCGCATCAGTCGGACAATGGCTATTAGTGCAGAGCTGAACCTTGGTCACGTCTGCTATTTGGACCATATTTTAGTGAAGAGCAACCATGAGTCACAGCTGCTAATAGCATCAGATAAAAGAGTCATTAGTTAGCTGGATTACCGCTACTGATCATGAGTTTCTTGGGGTCTGACATCTTATATATAGTTTATCTTGTTTGCTTGATAGAATGATAATCCACTAGATGTTGTTTTGTCTTTATAGTCTTAGTATAGTTCACGAGACACGCTGCGCATACCCCGATAGTAGAATAATCGGCATATTTTGTGTGCTTGAATACAATCGAACATAAACTCTGATTTCAAAGATGTTTCAAAAAGAAGTAATATGACTCTGTTCTTGTACTGCATGAATGATTGAACCTAAGTAAAACTAGAAAGATCACTAGTAATGTAATATTTTATAACATAATTACTTAGTGTTGGTTTTAGTGAATGTTTGTTACGCCCCAGTCCCAAAATATATAGGACCAGGAATACGCAACATTCTAGCTATGCATTCGACCAGACTTTGGTCTGACTCGAATACATATAAGCTGTAATCAAAATAATCATTATCTGAATAATCTAATAAATACAAGCATCTATGTCTCAATCCATAATGAACATAAATACACAAGAATGAGCTATATGTGCTACAGTCGGCCGCCCAGTAAACACACAAACTCGAATAGACTCGAGAAGCGATAAGTTTATAAAAACTAGGCTACAACAGCAGATGAATAATCAATATGAATAAAGTAACCATAATGTTGGTAGAAATGATATGAGTACCTGGTACCAATGTCCGCAAGACAAGCAACTCCATCAGCAACTCCAAATGCTCCATAATCGTCTATGCTGCAAAACTGACAGGGGACCAGGTCCTCAGAGGGACGTAACAAGGTACAAAAATACAGCATGCCAAAGTACATCAGAAATTACAAGTGCAACGATGGTGTAATCTAACATAAATACCTAAGTGAGACACAATTTGAAGATAATATTAGACGCGTGGGCTGTCCAAAATAAAATCGTAGCTCCGAACACAAAGACACACGGGGCGTACCGTAGCTCCGAGCACAGAGTCACACGGGTGATAATACTACTTCGAATACAGGAACACTACATCAACAGGATATATATATATATATATATATATATATATATATATATATATATATATATATATATATATATATATATATATATATATATATATAAGCACGTACAGAGGAGCCCAAACGTCTAGTAACTGTCTTTTTCATCCCAAGCGGTCAATGATGGTGCGCTGAACCTGAACCTCTATCTAGCAGTCTCGTCATACTGGAGTAACTATCAATCAACGCGACCCTTAGGTCATCCTAGGTTCTGGTCATGATGTCAGTATCAGGATACAGGAAATCTGGCACGATGACAGTGTCTGAATATGTCCTACGGTTATGATATATACAGGTACATACATCGAGGTGTTGCAAACATCTATCACTCGTTACCAGACGTTACCGACGAACGTCTGCACCCAATTTTGACCCAGACACGGAGTAACAATCCTAATCAAACTCGCGCATAATGCACATAATAAAACAATAAATATCTGATAACTGAAATATAGGGTGGCAATGTACACTTGCCTGGATCAGGCTGCTGAAGATGGGGATCCGGTACAACATCCAAGTTCGCAGGTCCTGTAGTACGTAGAGTTGAGATACAAGCTCAATTAATAAACTATCATGAAGCTGAAATAAGATATGACACGCATCTAGTCATATGTTCAAACTCAGTTACAACTCACATGGATACGAAGCTAGAGGGTTGACCAAGGTTGACTCGAGGTATGTTACATCTAATCAAATTAATCATCTGTACAATATCATCAATCAAAACCTTAATCTTACTATATTCATCGCGATATTTCGTGGTTTAAAACATGATCATACCTCAGTTTTACCTCAGTGTTCACAGAAGTTAACATGTACATTGACGTATCTCATTCTCAAATAAATAATCAATATTTCTCAGTCCTCAATCACTGACTCATGGTTTGATATTATACCTATTTTATAATCAATCGCCTGCTCCCAATGTCCATCCATATTTTAATATCATAATATTATTTTGCACAATTTAAATCAGCTCAATTAACAATAATTAATATGCGTATATTAAATAGGATAACACCCTAAACGTCTCGTATGGCACTTAAAAATCCAACCTTAAAATATAGCACATTTCCAAATATCACGCGTATATACTCTCTGTCCTCAATCAATTCATTATTAAACCATAAATATTTAACTTAATATTTCACCATCAATGTATATTATGACATTGTTATTAAACCAAAAATTCCACATATATATAATACACTAAAATAAATATATTTCATTTACCACCATTCAAGCATATTGTACCATGTATTAAACCTTAAATCTCATATGCAAATATAACCCCAAAATCCTAATACATATATGTAACCCTTAACTAAATCCATTTTATTCTCAAACCTTAAACTCGAACTAAATCATTCACATTCCCAGACTCAAAGCATTCAACACAACCCTAAAATCAACTAAGTTATATTTTACCATACACAAACCTACAAAACTACACAAGGGGAAGGGTGAGAGTTCACCTTGGCGGCGGCACGGCGGCACGCTTGGGTGGTTGCTGGCCGGAGGTACTGATGATGATGATGATGACGAGGACGATACGGGGGTGCAGGTGCAGTGGTTATGCTGTGGGTGGCAGCGGGTTGTGATGGTGGTGGTACGGGTGATGTAGATGTGGTGGATCTCAGCCGGAGGAGAAGGTGATGGCCGGAGGTCGGTCGGTTCGTGGCAGTGGTGGTCTACGAGTGGAGATGATGATGGCAGGCAGGGTGGCCGGAGTGTAGAGCCCGGCCGAGGTGGTGGCAGTGGTGACTAGAGATAGAGGTGGTGGTGAAGAGTGGTGGTACGGCTGGTGGTGGAACGGGGATGGCACAGCGGGGGGTTGCAGCTGGAGGAGGTCGACAATGGTGGGTGAAGTAGCAACGGTCGTTAGCGGGCTCAGGGGGTGGCCGGAGTGTGGAGCAGTTCGGCAGCGGGCTCGGGGGGTGGCCGTGGGCAATACTGGAGGGAGGATGGCGGCAAGGCTCGTCGGGGTTGCTGGTCATGGTACAGCAGGAACGAAGGGGGGTCGGCCAGGTTAGAGATGGTTGAGGCAACAGGGAGGCCAGTCGGGTTGGCCAGAGTTAAGTCCAGAGGTGGTGATATTGCAGGGCGTATCGGCCGAGGGTGGAGTGGTCACATGAAGAAGAAGGAGTGGAGAGGAAGAAGAAGTGGATTGGAAGAAAGGAAGAAGAAGAAGAAGAAGAGAAAAAGAAGAAATGGGAGGAGGTCGGCTGTGGGCTTGATGTAGGAGGAGGGAGGAGAGAGAAATAGGGGTTTTCCCAAGGTTTTGGGGATTAGGGTCGGTTGGTATGTGTGTAGGAAGAGATATTTTATAAGGATATGGGATGGGGAGTGTGTGGTGATGATGAGTCCCCATTTGAATGGGTGGCTCAGATTCTTCATGGAGGATTGTACATACAAAGGAGAGAGAGGAGGAGTGAGGTTGACTAGTCAATGAGAGGGGGCTTCTTCATTTTGACCAATGAGATTATGATACATATTACAACATTTGTAAATAAGCTCCTTAATTTTGGGTATTTGCACAAACACATAAAATAATACAAAATTTGTGAGAGAATTAATGTTTGGTGTTTTGTAGGGTGAGGGGGTATTGTGTGTTTTGTATGGACTTAATTCATGGGATATTGGATTAAGTTGGGATTAAAAATATGATTAGTCAAAGTTGGTATCCCCAATTTAATTAGAATAAAAATATCTTGTTCTCTTAAATTAAATGGGGGCACCTGGGGTCTCAATTTAGAGTGACACAAAGGTCAAGAATGGTGCAGGCTTGGTGTCAGTCTTGGACCCTTTAATTGGTCCGACTCAACGGGTTGAGTTGGTGTATCAAAATTGATGGCAACGACACAGGTGTGCGACACATGATTAAATAATGGATTTGGGATACAGAAAGTTGTGCAATTAAATTAGAGCACAAGAAATTATGATTTTGAGAGACGAAAAAGTCCAGCGCCTAAATTGGCATGTCAAGTCTAGAATGAAATAACTTGTTGGAAATTATGGGCTAATGTTGGGCTCCAAATATTACAACAACGGTAGGGCACTCCAAGGGTTTAATTAAAGACTCAATCATCTGCATCCTTAATTATAAACCTCAAACATCTGCTGCTAAACCAAAATTTTCTAAGCCATAACCAGACTATCTATAGAAATAAATGAGGGGGTTTACAATGTTGTTTCTGTTCGTTGATTTTATACTCTCCAGTACTTTCTCCAAAGTGCTGACCCACTAACAGTTTGCTTGTTCGCAGGTGCTGGATCGTCCGAGAAAGCGATAGCCGTGCCTCATCCCCAGGACCCAAAAATCTGGTATCGATTCCTTGAGCTGTATCGAGATATTTTGAGCTGCTTTTGTATAGAGGGTCATAATGTATGGAACGATGCTATTGTATTCAGAGAACCTCGTGCCTTAAGATTTGCCCCGTATACTCGATTGGACCCTTATTTGTATCACTGTCCCTCTGCTGCATGCTCGATCGGTTCAAAGATAGCCATAACTTTAACGATGTTGTCTTGTGTGGGTGCAACCCCAGGATAGCACGATATCACACCTCAATAGCAAACGATATACGTCCTGCGGGAGCGCCGGGATGCGATAATTTACGCCCGGCGTGGACGTAGTTGGGACCTTCGGGATCGGGGTGTGACATAATGGTATCAGAGAAACTCGATCTTCTGGCCTTATGTCTATTTTGCTGCTATTATTGGATGACGATTCCTTATCCATTGATATCATTACTGAGTTGAGTGTTCCATACAATAAGTCCATAAATATTCTCAAAGATGCGTGCAAAAGTTTTCTGGATTTGATTTATTTCTAATTTCGTGCTTGTTGATTGCTAGAGTTTTCGATTGAGGATGGTGAGAGATGAAGACTATCGCTGCTCTAGATATTGAAAGTTTCTTCTTAAAATTTCAAGGATGAAACTTTTTCTTGGTGGGTAAGTATGTAATTTTTTGCTCCGCGTTGGCACTATATACAAGAGATATCGGTTTGCTGACTCAAAAAAAAACCTTCTTGAAGAGCTCCTTATTGAACCAGAAGATGACTGATTTAGGTGAGTGGACAGAACTTCATTCTCTGATTTTTGTATGCCTTAATAATGAATCTAATTTTTTAAAATGCTTGTTTGCTTAATAAGATAATGTTCGCATTGAGAATGGTAGAACGAGAACATGCTTGCTAAAAAGAGATATAACCATTGCATGCTAAGTATAGAAATGAATGTTACATGCTAGTTACACTGACACCACTATCGAACGAACCTTGCCATGCTAAAGAAAGAGTAAAATTGTATGCTAACTTGAAGAGATAAATAGACCCGTGCCATACTTGCTTAAATTAAATATCGTTCATATATTTGCTTGTCATCGTGTATATAATTGCTTGTCTTTGATACAAAAGCTAGATTGAATGCATGCTTGTTTTATTATAAATAGGAAGTTAAATGGCTTATCTTATTAGAGAAGAGAGTAGTAGCCCGCTCTGATGTTCCAGTCCGGGATCTAGTGGGGTGCGACTATTAGATAAGAGATAGATAGATTGAAAGCTTGTATTGTCACGTTGTGTTATGCTTGTTATCGGGGAGCTTGCGGGGGATGGAGGCTAAATGACAAGTTTGGGGACTAATAGTATGCCCTGATATTCCGGTCCTACGGGATCTAGGGGACATGGCTATTAGAATGGTGGATGGAGACTACTGATGGGGTGAGACTAATAGTGTGCCCTGAGGGTATGGCTATTAGATAGGAGGCGGTGCTTCTGTTGGAAAGAGTTTGAGTTAGAGAAGTTAGCTTGTTCATGGAGATAACTGTATTTTAGGTAGTTAGGGCATATGCTAGGCTAGCCTTCTTGCATACCTAACTGTTTGATGCAGAGACGAACATGAAAGAGAACCTTGTTTATATATGCAAATTGTCGATAAGTTGTATTTGTACTGCAGGGATAATCGTTCAACAAGGGGTAAGAATCACTAATAAGTAATATATCGTTTTTCTTATTGTTTTACACTGCTCAGAGATGGAAGAATATATATATATATATATATATATATATATATATATATATATATATATATATATATATATATATATATATATAGCCCGCTTGTTCATGATCATGTGTATCATAGAGTTTATCTGATAGTGTTTCATGTATTCGCATCGGTCAGACAATGGCTATTAGTGCTGAGTTGAACCTTGGTCATGGTTGCTATTTTAGTGAAGAGCAACCATAAGTCACAACTGCTAATAGCATAAGATAAATGAGTTATTAGTTAGCTGGATTACCGCTACTGATCCTGAGTTTATCGAGGATCGATATCTTATAGATAGTTCATCTTGTTTGGTTTATAGAATGATAGTCCACTAGATGTTGCTTTGTCCCTATAGTCTTTGAGTATAGCTCATGAGACACGCTGTCCACACCCTGATTGTAGAATAATCATCTTGCCTTGTGTGCTTGAATGCAATCAAATATGAACTCTGATTTCAAAGATGTTTTCAAAAGAAGTAATATGACTCCGTTCCTGTACTGCATGAAACAAATCTAAGTAAAACTAGAAAGATCACTAGTAATGTAATATTTTATAACATAATTACTTAGTTTTGGTTTGTTAATATTTCTTCTGTTAATTGATTTTATACTCACCAGTACTTTCTCCAAAGTGCTGACCCACTAACACTTTACTTGTTCGCAGGTGCTGGATCGTCCGAGGAAGCGATAGCCGTGCCTCATCCCCAGGACCTAGAAATCTGGTGTCGATGCCTTGAGCCATATCGAGATATTTTGAACTGCATTTGTATAGAGGGACATAATGTATGGAATGATACCATTATATTCAGAGAACCTCGTGCCATGAGATTTGCCCCGTATACTCGATTGGACCCTTGATGATAGCCACAACTTTAACGATGTTGCCTTGTGGGGTGCAACCCCAGGCTCATACATCATCATGCCTCGTTGGAAAATAATATATGTCCTAGTGGAGCGTCGGGGCGTGGTGATACGTGCCCGATGGTGGCGTTATCGGGACCTTCGGGATCGGGGCATGACAGTACTTGTCTCAAAATAAAATATTAGATGAACTGATAATAAGTGTTATAATAAAAGAAATACGACGAGCGACAAGAGAGCATATGAACTACTCTGGATTGGGACCACAACCCATAAACCAAACAAGGACCGGGGTTGCAGATTTTTACCCGAGCAGAACTTAGCACCCTAACCATGCGCTGGAAGAAATAAAACTAGAAGAGCGAGTAAAAATGAAAGTAACATCATTCATCACACGTCCAAACAGTTCTACGGCTTGCTATAATTAACTAGCTAGGTTTATCACAAACCTAGTTACTAACAAATGCATACTTTGAAGAATATCGCTACCACCAACACTACAGTTAACCCAAATGGCAAATAGTACGCTTTTCGAGTAAACTTAAATGCACATTCAACATCACTACAACATAACTTGTTATTAGTCATAAACAGAAATTTAAGCTTGTAAGCATAAACTAAAGCTTGTGAACATAAAATTAAACTTATGAATTATAAACTTGTCAAATAAACATAAACTTGTCTAGTAATGTGCTGTAACACGCGTAAACATGGTCAGTCATGGAGCCCTTGCCTAGCAGGGTAATTCCATACTGCATGGGGCCCTTAGAGATCGGGGTAGCCGGTAGCGCAATATTCTTCCCTCCCAATGATCTAGGTGAATCTTATATTGTTTAATCATTTCTAAATTATTTCAAGTTCTCGAGTCGTGGACACTTGAGAACTTTCTAGAATGATGAGTCACGAGTACGAGCTTTTCACGAGTTATCGTATCTGCGACACGCGATACATGGAGCAATACACACACACGATTGCCCGATGCTAAAATACAATGAATTATCATATACAAACTTTTCTACGGTATCGTGAGGATTCAAATTATGTATTAATATAGGGAAGCACAACATCCAACTATGCTCCAATACTCAACTGGACTAAAACAGTTTATGCATTAACAAATAATACAATATAGTAAATTGTGGATAACTCTCACAAATAAACTCTAATTAAGTTGATTCAAAATAATTTGAAAAGGGAAAATAGAGATCAACAACTTTCATGTTTTGAGTTTTACAAGATTCTAGCAAAAAAATAGCGTAAATAGGCAAAAATAGGCATTTGGGTCACCATACGCGCAACATGAATTCTATGTGCGATGTACTGCTGCGGCAAGAAAATTCATACATGGCGCACTACGCAGCAAAGATTTATGTGCACGGACATTAATGTGCGCATCCACTGATGCACGTAGCGAGGTTGTGATGCGCGCGACGCACTACTACGGCAAGAAACTCCATGCGCGGTGCACTGTGCGCTACAAGAAAGTGATGCACGACGCATTAATACGTGGCACATCAATGTGCAACGCATTACTGTGGCATAAAAATTCATGCACGGCGCACTGTTGTGGCATAAAAATCCATGCACGACACTATTCATCGTCCCTGCAAAAAGGTCCAAGAACAAAGCTCCAAATTTTGTTTTGGCCATAAAAACTTTAATTTAACTCCAAATTAAGCGATTCAAAATCCAAAATGCTCAAAATAGAAAGCTTCATCAAATATAACAACTAGTTTTTAGAAAAAAAGTTTTAATACATCAAACCAAAAAAAAACTCATGGAACCCAAAAAAATCTTAAGTTAAAACCCAGATCTACGCAAATCTATATATCAAAAATCAAAACTCTATGAACTAAAATAGATGAGAACATCAAGGAGAACATTTTTTATCAAATATATTTTTAAAATAATATATATATAAAAAAATTGAAAATCAAGGCTTCACCATTAGGCAAGATATACTTGCCTTGGGTGGCTCCTAGCCTCTACCTCTCACAGTCCAAGTCACAGCAACTTTTTCTTATGGTTAGGGTTTGGCTAGAGGGAGCTTGAAGGGGAGGAGGAAGAAGGAAGAAGGAAGCAAGAAGAGTGAAATAATAAAATGAGTGAGAAGATAGAAATACTCATATATATATATACTAAGAGGAGAGAAAGATGGTTTAGTCATGGGTTCAATCAAATAAACTGAACCAGGTGTCCATTCTACATGCAGATCCTAAACCGGGTCTATGGCAAATGCCAATGTGTATTATACTGGTCTCGGGTAGTCTCTCTCAGTAATAAGAAAATAATAATAAATAAAATGACATGAACCAACATTAAAAATACTACAGGAATACATTATCAGAAAAATTAAATTCTAAAAATTCAAGAAATATCAAATCTGGAATAAGGTGTGACAGCTGCTGACTCTTGGTTAGGACTAGCATCTAGGAATATCACCCCCGAAGACGGTTGTACCAGAAGAGATGCCACAACTGGTACATGTGCTGCTGCGGTGGTGTGCTGAGCCATCATCATTTGATGCATGTTTTGCATCATTGAATGCATATCCTTGAGTGCAGCCTCTAGTAAGTTGAGACGTTGTTTAGTGCTTCCAGATGGATAAGCCTCTTGTTCATCACCAATAATATATTACTGACCTCTCTATAGATGATAAAAGAGTTAGTGGATAACATTGTGTAGTTGGAGTCTACACTGTCGGATTTGGATCCCGGAGGATTGCTACCCCCAGGGAAGTCATCTTCAGATTTCGAAGAACAACCAATCTCCGGAGAGAGAGAGAGAGAGAGAGAGAGAGAGAGAGAGAGAGAGAGAGAGAGTTTCCGTCTTCGAGAACGAGTATTTTGATATACCCCCTCAAAAGATTTGACTGGTTGGTCAAACCTCCTCTGGCCGGGCATCCTTGAGGTATTTCCTCTGGAACCTCTTCCTCTACGAGGGAGAGTCGAAGCCATATAGACTGGAGCCAGATGTAACTCTTCATCATCTTCTTGTTTGTCCACTCACTTCCTAGAATGTTGTCTAGTGGTTAATGTATAACTCAAACGATCGAACACAGACCGTTTAGAAGAAGGTTCAACTGTCTTAGTACAACAACAGTTGATTACAACTACAATGGTGCTCATTGGAAGCACCTTTGTAGGCACAGTGGGTTCTCTTTCCTTACATTTTTGTACAAGAATTTTGCGTAAATAAGAAGGAGGAAGAGTAGAAGAAGAAGAAGGCAGACTCTGCCTTTTTACATTATGTACATTATACTTTGCATACACATTTTTGATACCTTGTGTATAGAGTGAAGTACTAGCTTGAATGACATTTTCTCCAGGGGCGAGCGTTTTCTGTCTCTGTGTGCACAATTTTACACGTAGATCTGGTACTTTAGGTGCACAATGCTGAACTTCAGAAATAGTGGCACATAGCTTCCCTTCAGCCGTGCGTCTAATTTTGCGCTGTGGCAGAGATGTTTCTTTCTCAGAATTCCTTTGTGCGCAGAAGAAGTCTTTCCTTGGATGGTGCGGTTGTTGAGCAACTTCCTTGCCAAGTGTTTTAATTATGGTAGAGAGTGTGCCAGTGGTTTGGGTAGAAAAGTCCCTATTGAATCTGCCCTATGCGTTGCACTGGGTTTGTGTAGATTGGGCAGCATGACAATAAACAATCCCCTTGGCATCTTAATGAGTTCCTCTGCCAAGGAAAGATTGTTTCATCTCTCGTTTGTTGTTGCGAAGACGTCAAAATTTGTTTCCCCTACTTATCACAGTGGCATGGCTAGGGAGTATCCATAAAGTTACAAACTGGGGATGAATGATCAGTATCCACCAAGTCGCAGACTAGGGATAGAGAATCAACGAGGGAATCCTCGTTAGTAGAAGTCAGCAACTTCTTCCCTTTGTTAGCAGCAACATTGGGGTAGGAGGAGCTAGGCTGGGGTAGCCACGTCTTGTGGACCTTCTTGGACTTGGGCACGGTTGAGGGGTTAGCACTACCCCCTACAAGCATCTCTTCGTAGGCCTTCTGGTCGAATTTTACGACCAAAGTCTTATGCATTGTGCCAACCTTCACAGTGTCATATTGAGATATCACCTTCTCCTCAGAGGAGAATGCCTTCCCCAGTAGAGTCGCCATTTTGTTTGCTATAAAAAAAATTATACGAACTTTTGTATCACAAACTTAAAAGAAAAGAAAAGCACAATAAATTCTATACAAGAATCTAAAGTACAATAATTCTGGAGAATTATAGCTATGAAGATCTGATCTGCGGTCGATCACGTTACTCCTTGGACCACTGGACACAAAGAAGAAATGCTAGAACACTTGAACACTTGGAGAACTTGAGAAACAAAGCCTCGACAGCACTAGCACGTAGAGCTTCTGTCCTTTTATCTCTGTTTGTCCGTATTTGTAGGATGTACTGACCCTGTATTTATAGCACTCAGGAATGGTTATAGGAATGTGTGCACACTTTAGGCAATTTGCACTGTGTTTGCAATTGGGCGCGCACTTTTGAGAGTTTTCATAGTCCACGTTCTGCTGAGTGGGTGCGCAATATGCTGCCTGCTTGACACGTAGCTTCCCGATACAAGAAAATTGTAGGTCATGGATACAGTTATTTGTGCACATATCACGAGAATTAAGGCATAAAAGACATGTAATCATAATCGCTCATTGTAAGTTATTCTGATGGAGTTCGAGGACAATGGTCGTACTGGCGAACTTCGATGAGATTTGGAGATAATGGCTGTAACGGCACACGCTGTAAGAGTTTGGCACAATTGCACACTCTGTTAGAGTTTGGCACAAAGGCGCACTTTTTTTAGAGTTTGGCACAATGACGTAATCTGTTAGAATTTGACCGGATAGACCACTAAACAACAACCTGGGCCTGTGTGCTAAAAATCTCTTGCCGTAATGAATCTGATCTTCTCAACTGTTGTGCTAGTCTGTCAGATTTATCGCATTAAATGCGGGAAAAGAAATATAAGAATTGTGCGCCTGCCTTTTCAAAGCTGAATCAAAATGCGCCTATGTCTTGTTTTAGGAAGTGCACCATCATCTGAAATCTGAAACATTGATAAAGTGCGCCACTCGTTTTATGAAGTGGTGCGCTATTCTTCCTTTGGATCTGCCATTCCGTGGAGGCGTGCTTTTTATGTTTCTACATCAGGTTTGATGATATCTCTGTAAGCCAGGATGCTAGACCAAGTTGCAGTACACGAGGAAGGCTTCTTGGCAGTCCAATAGGATGAACGAGAGAGATACTTAGCATGTAGGATATGTACCCAATGAGCGTCAGGGTTTTGAACCATTCTCCAGCAGATTTTAGAACTAGAGCTTGGTTGCTGATCTCATGTATGCGAAATCTAAGCCCACCGTCTTCCTTTAGGCTTAGTGAAATATTGGTATGGAAGCTAATGCGGGTTTGAGTAGAATGGTTCTACCTGCATGAGACAAACACCTCGCCTTCCAGCCGTTAAGTTTGGCATGACAAGTATTGATCAAATTTGTGAAAGTATTGATCCTATTTTTATAAAGAAGTAGGTGGTGTCCCAAATACTTGTCATTAGAGTTCATCACTTGCACTTGTAGCAAATTTAAGATAAGTTGTTGCATGTATATATCAAGTTTTTTGGACAGGAAGAATGAAGATTTAGAGAAGTTTATGGCCTTTCCTGACCAGTTGGAGAAGGAGTTGATCATGGTTATGATGTGGGATGCATTGGGCAGGGTTGCTTCACCAAAGATAACAATATCATCTGCAAACATAAGATGAGATATGCTAGGGGCCCTTATGTTAAGTTTAATACTTGTAAACTAGCCTATTCTTTCCTAGTAAAGAATGTATCTAGAAAAAACTTCTCCACACAAGATGAATAAGTTTGGGGAGAGCTGGTTGACAAGGATAGCAAAAGTAGATGAGGTTATGCAAGTCATAATGAGATCATGAGTTTTGTCTTGAAACTCGAATCCTTTTAGGACGTAGCTATAAGAAAGGACCAATCGACACGATCGTAGGCTTCGGACAGGTCGAGTTTAAGTGCTGGGCCACTCTTAGAAGGAGGGAATCTGGCAATGGAATGGAACATCTCCTGTGCCAAGATCACGTTGTCAGTTATATTTCAGTTAGGGACAAAAGCATTTTTGAATGGTGAGATGATAGAGTTCATTAGAGGTCTAAGTCTTTTTGTAAGAATTTTTTGTAATAAGCTTGTAGATCACATTACATAAAGAAATATGCCTAAAGTCTGCAGGGGTTATGGGTGTTGGGTTTTTTTTAGGAATGAGAACAATGAAAGTGTGATTAAGATGAGCATGTAAAGAATTATAATAAAAGAAGTTTTGGACAAGTTTGATTACCTCCCCTCCAACCACTTCCCAGCTCTTATGAAAGAGGTTTCATGGCCTGCAACCCATCTGGACCTGGTGACTTGTGTGGATTGATCTCGAAAATTGTGTTTCGATTCTGTTCCTGGGTTGGGATAGCAAAGATGGATGTATTGATAATGCAGTTGATAGTTGGAAGCTCCTCCAGGATTAAGCTCAGGACATCATGGGTGTTGATTGCTTGGAGGAGTGAAGTGAAGTGATCCACAAGATGCTAAGCCAATATTTCCCTTTTGTAATTAATTCTCTTAACAGTTGCCATAGAAGGGGACAGTAATTAGTTTTTATGTTAAGCCAATATTTCCATTTTTCCCCACATGTTAAACTACTGAATTATTTTTAGGTTTTTATTAGGCAAGGATAGAATCGTCTAGTTTAAGTTCAAGCTAGGCTAAAAGTTCTCTGGTCAGAGGCAGAGGCAGTAAGAGCTTGGGATCCTTTTTTTTTTTCCATATAATTTTTTTTTTTGATTTTTTTATATGTATTAGTCCACTTCTAGTCCATCCAAATTTATGGTAGCCCATCCTAGTCATAATTTCTGGATCTGCCCCTGTCTCTGGTTCTACAATAATATAGATTTAGCCATAAAAAAGATTTATAGGAAAATGGTATCAGCAAAGCCCTTTTAACGATTGTTTTCCTAAAGATGAGAGGTAGAGATCTTTGCTAGTCATATAGTGGTCTGAATTTCTACAGGAAGAAGTATAATTTGGTTTCACCGAACTCGAGTGACTCTTGGGGTTACCGAGGGGAGGTATAAGATTCCGACAAGGTGGCAGAAGATCAGTGGATCGAGCCACGGGAGTGTATTATTCCTTACATTTATACATGGTGGTAGTTGGGAGACAGTGGACCCAAAGACATGCAATGCAGTGTGCACAATAGCTCCAAACGTTACGTCGGACCCTGTGCGTTATGTCGGGAAGTCAAAAAAGGAAGAAGTATAATCTGGTTTCTTTTATCACATTGTATAAACGATTGGGCTTTAATCGGCTTAGCTTGAGATTCGTTCAAGCCCGGTCCGATACTCTACTTGGGCTTTAGTCCTAGCTAGTCACGTATTGCCTAATCTGGAAAATTCCAGTTATGTGGCCCAAGTTTCCTCAGTTAAAATGATTTGGGCTTCATTGTCGCCTATTGCTCAAACCAGTGCTGAGAAAATATTATGCCAACCGTAGAGGAAATAAATAAATATTGTGCGCTTACGGTTGGTACAGTACTGTGTGCTTATAGTCAGTTTGTCCGTAACTTTAATGAAGTGTGAACTGAAGATATGGAATAATGTGAACTTGAAAGAAGAAAGGTTGCTGCTCCTAGGTTGAAGTCTGATTAAATTATACTGTATATGTATATTATAAGGACCAGTTAATTTATAAAAATATCCATACATCACTTTCCTGCCCATCTTAATCCGTTTTGTATCATACATTGGACAATTGGAGCATCCAAACAATAAAACAAGTGCCAATTCTCATCAGTCTAGAGTTGTAGACTCCAGAAATTCTATTATGAGAGGCACAGTTCACACTGTACAGCTGTTAAGCTTTGTATAGAGGTCACATTATCAACTTGTTAAATTGTTTCGTTGTCAAAAAAATTCAGATACGGCTTTATCCTCTATTATACTAAAATAAAATGCTTATCAGGGAAGAACTATGGTGACGGATTGAGTACACGTTGACCAGCGACTAATACAATCCAACGTCTAACCGACGACCAACAAGCGACATTATCTCATACTAGATACCAGAACTTCATTAGGATGTTGATAATTACGTCGCTATTTTTGCCGTTAACTGTGAATTCTTTCGGCAGTCTGGTGACATTCATGTCGTCGCTCAACTTAAGATGGACGATGTACTTTGATATCGCTCGTCCATCGTATACAGCAGAACTTAAATTTTGTCCTAATTCATTCCGCTCATTCAAAAACCATTCACAGATCCTCCTTACACGGTTACACCCCCAACTCCCAGAATTTTTTTTTTTTTTTTTTAAATACTCCCCAAATTATATTCTTCGTGCACGTCTAACTGAAGCTCCCGACCTGGAACGTTCAATTCTATTTTGATAACTAACAAATAATCATGTTATCCATGTATTATGCTAACATATTCTCTAGGTAAGTCAGGACCATATAGTATACCTAAGGCATTACACTAGTGGTAATGTTGCGGACTGTCTTGGAGTAGACTAAGGTTCGAATCTCTCCTCCGTCAGCTAGATGGCTTTTATAGCCTCTTACAAACGAGCTAGTGCTCCTCCGGTACTGCCTACTATTGGTTCAAGATCCTCGTCACCGAGTACTCCAGTATATCAACCAGTCACATCTCCGACCGCGACAAAGTTACATGGCAGCACGCCTGGGACGAGTAGTTCCAGGCCTGAGACTACTCCCTCGTATAGCGTTCCTCCTGCTGACGGAACCATGGAGAGAGATTAGAAGATGGCAGAGGTTGAGCCGACGTCGTCCCAGCATCAACGAGATCCTCCATGCGCACCTCCAGACGAAACGAGTGCGAAGATTTGGGTCGACGATACAAAGTAAGTCAATTATTTAGTTTATCATCATATATATCGTGTATTTTTTATTCATCATATATTCAATTTTTCATGAAAATAATTATCTCTGTATAGATATTATACCTCGTCGGTACAAAGAGGCCTGGTCCACTTTCTGAGGTAAAACTATGGTGGCCCTTGGATCAACTACTCTGATGCTCCGGATGAGAGGAAGGCGTTCTGGTTTGCGCACTTCAAGGTAAAAGTATATTTTATTTTTATATCAATTATCTAATTTATGCATATTATGTAACATACTAAATTACTTCTTGTAGCAAACGTATTTCTATCCACCGTATCGGGCCGAGTTGATTGAGCAGAATTTTTCTGCCGTCGCCGCCAAGCTGACCCGTGATGCTCTAGATAACCAGAAGACTCGTGATCGTGAAGAAAAATCAATCCAAGGTTGGATCACGTCTGAGTAGTGGATTACGATGCTGGATAGATTCGACAATCCAAGATACAAGAAAATGTCTGAGAAGGCCAAGGCGGTTAGGAAGAAGGCAGCAAAGTGGTGTGTTAGCTCGATTCCGATGATGAAATATTTTCGTCGTTTGATATTTTTTTTATTTCAGATATATTATTTTAATGCAAGTATGATAAAGTGGTAGTAGGATAAAATATTTAATTTTAGTACTAAATAATATATTTTTAAAAGGTACAGAGTGGTGAGGACGTCAATATGGTGACCGTCTTCCTGGCCACCCATCGAAAGGGCGGAAAGCCCATTGATGAGAGGACCTCGCAGACCTATGTAAGTATTACTTTACTTTGTGTTAATTTAAATATAACTTAGAAAATATGCAAATAAATATCCATGTAGTTAGTAATAAGTATCTTAAACATTAACAATTATCGAGTATCTATACTTTTCTAGGCCGAGTATCATAGGCTGCGTGAGCGGGCGACTGCTAGTGCACCTACAACGGGAGAGGCTGGTACTTCCTCGCAGCCCTCTCCAGCTCCGTTGGCGGACAAGCTGTGGGTGACCGCCGCTGGTGGTCTCCAGAGGAGTATGTACTACGGTACGGGATCCTATGGCGCCCTTGTTGCGACGCAGTCCTCTAGGGCCTCCACTACAAGTGCACATTCCCCAGAGCCCTCGCAAGCGTCTGCCCGAGTATAGGAGACCATTGACCGTCAGATTGCATCTCTCCGTGAGGAGTTGCTGCGATGGATAGAGAAGTAGCCCCTGTCACAACTGCAGGCGGACGATGCGATGCTCATCACACGATTTGATACTCTCGAGCGCAGCATCATGGAACTCAGTGATATGAAAGCTAATCTTAGAGCGTCGATATAGAGCAGAATGACGTAGCTGCAGGCATCACAGCTGTCCATGGGCGAGAGCCTGATGATGATGCAGGATTCAATGGTTCATAGCAGTACGAGGCTGTTATCTACCATTGATTCATACAACCATTGACTAGCAGCGTTGGAACAGATACGTCCTACTGGTGTGCCTTCATCGATACCGACTACACCGACGTCACTACATTCTTCATCGACATCAATGTCGATTTCACGGGAGCAGTATAATTTGTTCTTATCCCTGATACGCGCAGGTGGTCATCCTCCTGCAGATCCGCAGTAGTTCTAGTTAGGACAGCTTACTGGTTTGTGTGTTGACCCATGATATTGGGTCATTTATGAATATTATACATTTTTTAGGCTTTCAGACTTTATTTCTTGCACTCAGTTGTGTGGATATTTGTTGCATTCTTTACGACGATATTTTTTTCAGACTCGGTTTGTAATTCCAATATTTATTTTCTTCAAATTTTACTCTATTATTTATATTAAATGTTTGTGAATTTACCGATGTTAAGTGTTCCACCGAAGGGGTTGGCGAACCCAGAGAATTCAACGGAGGGTTGCTCCGGATATCTTTATATACTATAGGAAGATTGGTTTGGAAACCATTTTATATTCTGTTATTTTAATTTTTTTACTGGAAATTTAGTGACATTTAGCGACTATTAGCGAGGTTTAGCGATGCAAGAAAATGTCGCTGATAGTCGTTGAATTCAACCAGTTTAGCGACGTTCAACGACACTGTACACGTCGCTAAACGTCGCTCATAGTCGCTAAATGTCGCTAATTTCAAAAAAAAAGTACCGACTATTGCCGACACGTTTAGCGACTTACAGCGACTCCGTAAAACGTCGTCAAACGTCGGTGATTTTAGAAAATAGTACCGACTCTTACCTACACGTTATGCGTCACAAAAATTGTGACAACACGTCGCTAAACGTAGCTAAAACTGCGACGCATTTACGTCACAAAAATATATCACAATTGCAACGTTTAGCGACATTTTTGTTATCAGCGACTTGATAAAATGTGACTAACATTAAAATCTCTAATTAAAATCGCTAATTACGTCGCTAATTTTTATTAGCGACATAAAGCGTCGCTAATTTGACTTATTTTGGTGGAGTATGAAATATCATGTCAACACAGTGTTCTAGAATTATAAACATGCTAAACTAGCTTTAAACTATGTCTATGGGTCAACACTAGGTCAAACTAAGTCCACACCTTGATTCTAAGTTCAAACTACCTATTGAGTTGACTTTTAGAGTCAAACTAGTCAACACTAGTCAATACTAGGACAAACCTAGGTTTTTAGATCATTTCTAGGTCTCGGTGTCTAACTAGGTCAATTATCTATGCTAGAGGTCATAACCTCCTTCTATGTTGATTCTAAGGCCATACAAACTAATTACTAGGTTAGTCAAAGGTATTCTAGTTAGTTATATTATACTAACTATCATAAATACATAAAAGGCTCTCGAGTATCATTATATCATAATAGCCTAGTCTATATATTAATACCTAGCCTAATATTCTCAATACCTTAATAATATATCGATACCTTAATAATACCGTGTATCCTAATTTTATCCCGTATCCTGGTATCACACATAACCCATATACACACACTCCCTCATATAAACCTACACACCCACACTTATATATATAACTATACACAACTACTATTAACTAACACATCACACTAACCCCTGTCAATACTCTTCCTACTGTAACATGATCTCCCTGCACTCTCACACACAGACAACATGCACAACCAATTCTGGCACTACCTACAGACCTCACTGAAACCCGCTACCTTCCTACTGTTGTTGTGATCCCTCTCCTTGTCCGACACCACTACTGTCAACCTTTACATGTACATCAAGAACTGATCCAAGCTAGCCCAATCTGATTTGGCACTGGAATTTCCTCCATCCTACACACAGCCCTCCAACACATTCACTTTTATTCAACCTATACTGTCACACTCCCCTCGGATACATCCCTCACTCAATGGAACTTACCTTTACCTACTAACTAGGTATACAATGTAATCTAAGATACACTTGATACTTCCTCAAGATGTATTAACCATCACACTTGCACTCTGGGTACTAGAACTAAGTGCACAATTCATGCACACAAATCTGCCCAGGCTTATTGGATGCTCACAGATATCAATCACACCTTATGCACAGAGTTCCCTGTTGTATTGCAATTGCTCACTGCTACATGTGGTGTAAGGGGTTTTGCAGCATTTTGTTGTTGCCCTAAATGTGGTTATTGCTGCTCTGTTCCAGAATGCAGGACCCCTTTTTAATCCTGCAGTACAGAGCTTCTCCTTCCTCCACCTGAACACCTACCTCCATACAGGTTCCCAATACAGTCATATATCCTGATACCAAGTGTATCAGAATTCACACCAAGAACCACGTTAACACATCCAAGCACTCCAAACTACACATCTCACAGAATGACACACTTGCAGATTCTAAAATGCCCAGGTGCATGCTTGGAACATCCTACCCATACCTTCAATTGTAACATGCAGTGCTACACCTTGTTTCAAAGCAACTACAGTTGCTAGGTTGCTGCTGTCAGCAAGCATAGGGCAACACTGTACTACAGTGATCCAAACATTGCTGCTCTCACTGAGATCCCTCTAAGGCACTCCACTGCAACATGCCCTTGATTGCTGGCACTGCAGCAGTGCCCATGAGCCTGCAAGCCACCTAAACTGTAATATATGTTGTTGCATTCTCAGATTCTCAGCAACTCGAGCCTATTTCATTGCACTCAGTCCCGGGTTGCACACAAATATGCTCCCACACTTGCCTCTAACAATGACTCTCACATGATAATTTACCCCACTTATCTAGATATCTCACTCCAGTTGTCTAAATACCTGATACAAGCACACTTCACAGCACCACTCTTGAAATCAGGTAACATTCTAACCACACACACATACTATAATATCGGTACACAATAACTGTCATCTCACCCAATGATACACAAGACACACATGCCTCACACTGTAAACCATTCCATTGATAACCAAGCACTCGAGCTCTACTCTGCAATACACTACCCTCGTAATCTCTGATACCTGAACAAGACTTCTCATACCTTAGCTCAACACAACACTGTGTGCATTTGCTGAATGCACGCAGCTGCAGTTCATACCCAGGTTGCAGTGCAACTTGGACTGCTCCCTCTCGAGCCCCACTACACCTACTATAGACATACATCCCCCAGATGCAACCCCCACCTAAACCACACTGCATTTAATAACCTGCAGTTGCACTTTGCAGTCCCCAAGCCTCGATTGAACTGCTCTACTACCTGACTGCACACACCAACCACTGCACTAATATGCACTGGCAACTCCAAAACTATGCACAGGTATGCATATGGTGCTGACCTCCCCTCTCTAATTCATCACTGATACTCAAGCTCCCCTTCACACCTCTACCCAGTCGACGACTACACTGATATAGTGTATCAGTCATGTTTACGGCACCACCAGATGCACATAAACTTATTGGTGACTAAACTCCTCACTTAAGAGCCCGAGCCCCCCCCCCCCCCCCCCCCCAACTATTTCATCCATATAATCCCCTACATACACAAACCCTACCGCACACACAGAAATCCTCTTCAACACACTAACACTTGATACTCATAGTTTACCCTATCACCTCACATTGATACTCATGGAACCCATATCCACTTAACACTAACAATAACTTTAGGAATTCACATATTAATATTATACACTCAAGTATCAAACCCAAATACTCAACTTGATGGTACCAAGCCCCAATGCATAAACACTAGTGCAAAACTAAGATCACACACCTAATGTGCACCATGCCACCCATATACACCAATTAACAAACACCTAGTGTGCACCTACTTATAGTACACACAAATACCACGATACACTCATGGTATACTCTTCCAATGCACAATACGCCACCGATACACATGGTACTCATCTAATATAGTCAAATAAGTAAAACTAGCACAATAGACATTCCATCAAACACTTAGTGTCCAAATTCGGAGTTTTTCTCAAATGAGCAAAAAACCCAATATAACTTTCTCCAAAGGTCTCATATGAACCTAGTTCTTCTTCCTATGGGTAGTCCTTAGCCATGGGAAGGTCCCTAGGGGTCTATTTCACCATTAAAAATTGAAATGATAAGATAAACAAGAGTTTTTTCTATTGAGAGATGGATTTCTAATATATTCCACCAAATGGACACAAATGAAGGTTTGACACAATCCTCAAGCCAATGTTTTCCTCCTCAAGTGCTCCTCTAGCAATGCCAAGCTCCTTAGCCTCCTTGGAATGATAATGAGAGGGACGAGATTTGTAAACCCCCTCACCAAAAATAGATATTTTGTGTGTATTTTATATTATTATATTTATTATAGATATTAGATTTCTTTAGAGTATTCTCTTAGTTAATTAGAAAATAAATTTCTTGATATATTTACTTATATAAATATTTATTTAGAATTATTTTAGGTTATTTTAGATTTTTGGAGATTTTTTTAGAATTTTTGGTAATTAAAACTTAGGAAACATAAATTTCTAGGACTTCTATGATTTACTATACGACCATACTTGCATGTTGTTCCTACCAAATATTTATTTTAGTTTAAAACATTTAATTATATTTTTCTGTAATTTATTTAGAATTTTAAGAAATTTATTTATATTTTTAAAATTATTTAGGATTTATTTGGATATATATAGTCTTAATCTTAATATTAGATAGATGTTAATTTAGTGTTAATAGATATTAATAAGATTTTATAAATTATTTGTATTATCTTTAAATATATTTAAGATTATTGAGATAAATTCAAACTCTATTTTAAATTAATTCAAATCCTGAACCTACTAGGAAAACAACTTCATGCATATCCTATCCTTATTTAAACTGATCCTAATCATATCTAAATTAGCCAATCCTAGTCTTATTCAATTAAACAATCTTTACCATTATAAATACCTATTAGACTTATAGAATAAACTCATCTTTCATATTTTTTTATCCCCAAATTCCTCTCTTTTTCGTCCAAAAATAGTCAAAATTCGTCATAAATTCAGCCTCATTTTCTACTAGTTATGACGAATTAAAAAGACGATATCTCCTAGCTCCGGACTCCAAACGCGCTCCATTTTTTTTAGAACTATATCGAGGTTAATTTTAAGAATATATAAATTATTTTAATAATTTTAGAACCAATTTTTCCAGAATATTCTGAAAGTGTGAGCTGTCCGAAATCAGACGCGTTTTCGTATTTTCGAGATTTCGGGAGATCCCGAATTCGGAATTATGAACCGTTTGAAGTTTCAGAAAGTTAACATGATGAAATTAAATAAAATAATATTTTCTGAATTTAAAATATAAGTTTATTCTACTGTAAAATTTGTGCAACGTAGACGTAAATAGGAAACCACTAAAAACTGTCATCTGTGCGCCCTTGTGGCCATAACTCTTTACCGACTTGTAATTTTATAAAATTGTCGATTTCAGTGTTCATGTAGCATTAAAATATATAGGATTCCACACACAATTCCAAGATTTGAGTTGGTTGACTTTTTGGTCAACGAATTGCCTCAATTTGCGTGCCACGGATCACAAATCCTTAAAGTTGACTTTTTTTGGACCAAAATTAGAGCTTAACAATAAAATCAGATTATAATAAGATTAAAATACTAATTTAGGTTATTTAATTCAGAGTTAAAATAGATTAAAATAACAAAAACTATTTACCCACTTTTGTAACGTAACTTGTTTAATTTATGTGACGGGTAGATCGGACGACGCCTTGAGTTGGGACTTCATCCTTTTCAGACCAGGCAAGATACCTTGCCAAATTGTTTACAGTACTTTGTATGTTTATTATATTTCTTTATATTTATTGTATTTCTGTATATTTATTACATGTGTAGTTTCTTTCAGTTATTACTATATATTAGATATGTTGACACACACTTGACACTTAGTATCATAGAGGACAATCAGTAGACGTATGGGCTATAACAACTCTGGTAAACCATAGTAACTAGCACGCACTATGGTGGTCATGTCCGATGGTCGCTACCCTCGAGGTATGTCGATTGATGGAGTCACGAGGGTCGCTACCCCCGAGGTATGTCGGCTGATGATGTTCATGGACCTGTGTGTGAGTTGTGAGATTTAGATTGAGTAGCCTACCCGTGTCCATACGTCGAAAAGTTGTCCTCATTTGCATTCATATAGATTGTCTTGTACATCGTACTTATTTATTTTCAAATTATATATATGTTTACTGTATTCAAATTGGCTCACTTTTCTATATCTTGTTACGTCCCTCTGAGGACCTGGCCCTCTTTCAGGTGTATCTGTTCTTGAGTATTTGCAGGAGCACAGATTTGGATGGTTATAGATTTTTCGTGGATGTCTTCTCTCCTAGCCCCATGATTGTTAGCTGGTATTCCTATATTGTGTTTATTGTGTTGTACCTTTACCTTCGAGTTGGTAGTAGATTTCTTTCCATCCAACTATCATTCTTAGATACTTATATTGAGATCTAGTTTCATAGATACCGGTTATTTATTTATTTTTGATTTTCGTGGATGAGATTTAGATTATACCCTGTGACTTGTGACATATATTTATACCACTTGTGGATTGATATTCATATTACAGCGTACGTGTGAATTTTGGTTTTCATATATTGGAGTTGCCATATCCATACGGCTGGCATGCTTACGTGTCCTAGTCTTACGTACTTTTGGGACTGGGGCGTGATATATTTTTTTATGGTGGCCCGTGCAGGTTGAGAGCATATTGTCTCGGTTACGTTACTGTACCGAGCAAGCCTGCTCATAGGATTAGAATATAGGATCTCATCCACTTATTTATCACTCCCTTGATTTCATTTTATATTCTCATTTGATTGCTTGTATTGCATCTTGCTTGATCTTTTCTCAACGTTAATCTCCTCTCGTGCTTGATAGGGGTTAGAAAGATGACTTGTACTAGGTATATACACTCTAGTATTCGATAACACTATTAGTTAAATTTTTGTAAGTTTGGTAGTATGCCTCATAATCTAGTATCACATAGTCCTTCTGACCAATTAATGAAATATAAATGAATGACACTGTCACTACCACGTTCCGAAAATAGGGGTATTTTCCAATTTTAATAATATTTGATATTATTGTAGTTACAATTAAGAAATTGCATGATAGTATATTAATTTAAATAATTATGTGAGATGTGCAATTAAATATATAATTATATACGGTGTTCTTTTGTTTTGAGCTAGCAGACTGACCTAGAAGTCAGCAGATGAACACCTGTCCGAATTGTGGAAATTCGGTATTTAATTATTTTATTTTGGATTAATTTCTTGGAGGTAATAATTAATTACCGTATTTTATTTAATTATTGCGCTTTGCCTTTGCTTCGATATTTGGAGCAGTACCCTGACTTTTGTCTTCCAACAAATTTTACAATCTTGCCCTAGACATGCCCGCCTTCCATTCTGCTATTTTTGTAACTCATAATTATGCTCTCTGTACATTATTTCTGGCCGCACAAAAATCATCGCGGACGTTATTTTTAAATTCCTATTTTGTATCGTTGTGCGTTCCAATCGAAAATTGGAGGCAATCTTGACCTATTTTTCGTGCGGCCCAAATTAGGGTAATATTCTGTCCTGAGTCTTCTTCATTATTGGTATTGATGACCTGACCTGATTTTGGCCCCATGTACTCCTAATTAATTTTGAACACAACTTGCATTTAATTCTAATTAAATTGAGGATCCCATTTTAACCGATTTTGGAAATTTTAATTTAATTCCAATGCCCTGCTATTTGAGCCCATACCGATCATACAGCGCCCCCTGACCCTACAAAACACCGGACACCGAATCGTCCGCCAAATTTTTATCATTTTATGCGTCCGTGCAAATACCCAAATTTAAGGGGGGCTAATTTACAAATTTGCATTTTTTGTGTCAACACCCATTTGTCTAAACCAATGGAGAGGCCCAACATTGACTAGTCAACACCCTCACCCACATGAAGAAATTCTCCATGTCCAATCTGGACCACTCATTCTATGGGTGCATCCTCACCCTTGATTTCCCACATGCATCACCCTATTTAATGTCCCATCAAACACTTTTCCCTAGAAAACCCTAATCCCCAAACAAGCCTTCCACCTCCCTCTCTCCTACGTATGTAATTCTTCTTCTCCTTCTTCTTTTCTTCTTTTCTTCTCCTTCCTTTTCTTCTCCTTTTTCCTTTCTTCATTAAAATTTGAATTTCAAAGAGGGGGAAAACCTTGAATACTATTCAAAGCCGACCCTTCCCCCTACTGTGAGTTCCCCAGCCGGCCATCAGCCCACTCTGGCGCCGGCGCTCCACCATCCTCCACCTCTCCCTCCGCTGGCTGTACTCTGGCGGCAACCTGCTCCTCCTCCTATCACCTACATCTATCATCTCCACCACCACCATCTTCACCTACACAACCACCTCCATCCATCCATCCATCCACTCCGGCAGACTCCCCGCTCCCTGCTCCTTCCCGACGGCACTGAACAGCCGGCCTACTGATCAACCCGGCGATCCTCCCATGCAGCTTCTCCGGCGGCCCACTGATCAGTTTTCCCGGCGGCCGCTGCTCCCAAACGCCACCACCATCAGCCGGCTGCTCCTCTCCCCCATTCCGCCTTGCTGCGACTGCTTCGGCCCCCTGCACTCCGAGCCGAGATCGACCCCGGCCGGCGCTCCCTCCATCTCCACGGCGGCCAAGCCTGGCTCCTCCCCTCGCCGCTGCTGTACTCCTCCTCCTACTGCATTCCCTGCTCTCCCATCCCCCTGTGAGTTTCTCTTCTTCTCCTTCTTCCCTCTTTAATAATTTATATAATGTATAGTAATGTACCTAATGTATAGAGAACATTAGTTGATTACTGTATGGGGAACATTAATTTATGTAATGCATGGTGTACATTAATTAATAAATGTATAGTGTATATCTAATTAGTATATTATGTATGAATGTATATAATTAGTGTATAAATATATGTATAAGTGTGTATCTAACTAATAAATGGGTATAAGTATGTATTTTTAAATTATTTGTATATGTATGTATTAAATCAAATTAGTATATATGTATATGTATATATATTGTATATACTTAATATATTTCAATATAAAAATTGTCATATATGTGTATCTGTATTTTCAGTATATGTTGGTAATTGTTAATTTGGTATATGTAAATAAATATATGTATATTTATTTTGATATAAGTGCTAATTTGGTATATATATATATATATATATATATATATATATATATATATATATATATTTTCTTGGTATTTTGGTTTATATATTTGTGTACTTGTATGAATAGTATAATTTAATATAATTAGTATTTTGGTACATATATATATTGTATATGTATTGATATTGGTGTATATATATATATTGTAAGTACTAATATAGTAAAAATAGATATATGTATATTTATATCCCTACCAGATGACCCTAGATTGACCAGTGCCATATCTGGCAGAGCCTCTGACTTCATGAATTTGTGTGTTAGCGTAGCATCTGATACAGGTATTATTTTGATATGTCATTAGGACTGTGGGTTCCTCCAGGCGACACTCTGGAACAGGACCTCGGTATTCCCCAGCTAAGGACCAAGGCGAGTACATTCTCTGATTAGTTTCTAATTTATGATATCTCCTATGTTCACTGTATCTAGTGTAAATATCCATGTTCTTGACACGTTGGTTACACGGATTGGTATACACGGATCTCGTCATGAGATGTTATTCCTCATTCATGGTGTAGCTTGTACAAGACTTGTTTTCTTGTTATCTTGTGCATGTACAGACACTAATTTTCGGGGAGATTTGCTACCTCCCTAGGGAATCCCGTGCCATAGCGTACCATGATTGGATCTACTATACCAGTCGGGGGTGGGGAGTATTTTAGTGTAGATATATGATCATACCCAACTTTTCATGCATCATAGCTCACCCCACATCTCACGTCGGGTGCGGCCTGACCATCTCCGTGCCTCATAGCTGTTACGTGTGATTAGCCTGACCTCTACATGCATCATAGCTAACCAACGGTTAGCCTGACCTTCCATGAATCATAACTAATCACATGTAACCAGCCTGATCAAGTTCCCAAGCCGATCACATGTTAAAGCTAGTACTCACACACTTAGTCATAGGTTCCTTGCTCATTGATATATTGTTTCTTTTCCTGTATTTACTTACAGTATTTCCAGTATTTCTTTCCTTGTACATTTCTCGTACCTATACATGCATCCGGTATATTTCCATCTAGAACTGCTACATAGTTTATGTCATTTATATAGAACTGCTAGTTAGAGATGTACTTTGCTCCTTCTTGACTGGAAAATATTTTTCCAGACTGTGACCTTAGTAGACTGGTTTCCAACACACTTGGGGATTTGGAGTTAATGATTGCAGGTATGATTATTTTGTCGTTAGACTTGTCTTGTATTTCTTGCTTGCCTTGATATCTCATCGTGCTTTAGTTTATGTGATTGAGTATTTCTAGCATTATTTTATGATATCCACGTCTCCTTATGGAGTTGGGTATTCACGTGAGTTGATTAGATAGTTACATGACCTAGACAGCGTTCTACCGCCGATGCTGCGGCGTAGGCTGGACGTACCCACGCACTCGTGCCCCTAAACCGGGTGCGGGTCGTGACACATTTTTAGTGGTGGCCCATGCAGGTCAGACTTCGCGAGTTGTGCGATGTCGTAGTAGTGTGGCATCTTTGTTACACTATTGCGTGCCTGCGATTGGATCTAGGACATAGGATACTAGGACGAGAGCGGATACTCAATCACAATTTATTTGAAAGATTTCCTGGGACGACCCCTTGAGAATCTTATTATAAATTCCAATTTAAATCCTTTCCCCTTGTTTTCGTCTGCTCTCGCTTGTTGTTATTGAACTTGATTCTTGTTGATCAGTTATTAAATTAAAATCTTGGTATCATTATTGAGTTTATTCTTGCTGACCAGTTGTTAACTTTAATTCCTGGTATCGTTGTTGAGTTGATTTCATATTGAGATGAATTTTACGGACTAGAATTTATGGTATCATCTGATGACATATTGATGAGGACAGTGAGAAAGGTAAAACGTCTACTTTGGTTATGGAGCCTAGAGTTTATCGCAGCCATATTAGCTGTCGTGACGAGAACGTAGGAACCTGACTTGGATGTACATACTGTAGTTATGAAACTTAGGTCTCTCGCAGCCATACCGGTTGGCGTGGCGAAGATTCTAGATGACGTGATTATGGAGTTGCATACCTTAGTTACGGAACCTGTCGTTTATCGCGTCTATGCTTACTAGCGTGGCGAGGATTCTGAGTGTCATGATTTCTGACAGACGTGTATGATTATCAGGTGTATCTTAAATTGGTTCTTAAAGTATCATCTCAAGACTTACCTATTTATGTTATTCCAGGACTTTGTTCCATCGCTTCTTTTCTTTACTAGCAGTAAAGATACCTTCCGTCCTTGATCCAGTTCCTTTTGAGCTTATTTTCTTTGAGGATTCCTTGTTAGTATGATAATTAGTGACTTGCAATTTTGGTTGTGTCTTGTATTAGTTGACTGAGTGTGACTTGTGAGTTTGTAAGTATTTCCTAGTTGGACATGTGAGCAGAAGGATTTAATCTAGAGTTAGCCCTTAGCATAGTACCTTGTACCAATGGTTTGGGATAAGTGTCATTAGAGACTGAGAGTTAAGGAGAGTATAGAGTATCAGTGATAGTTCTCAGAGTTAGTATCAGAGCCAATTACCCATCCTGGATAATCATGATTATGTAATTGAGTGATCTATGTAAACGATTAAGTATCCAGGAATTGTGTTAAGGATTTATGGAGCATGATGTTCAATTTGATGATTGATATTAAAGGTAAAGAAATGTATATGCATAAAGGGTTTAATGAGATGTCATAAGTAGAGAAATATCAGGATTAGTAATGAAAGTTGTGAAGTGTATCACAAATTAGTTTAACAGGCTGTAAAAGGATTAAGAGATATGCTTATACATCAATCGAGATATAGAACCATATGCCTGCCCTTGAGATTGAAGTAAAGCATGGGTATTGTAGAAAGTGCATGCAATCATGAGTTATAATGAGCTTGATGAGATGATCCATTAATAAAGCTAGTGATATAATACCAAGAGTGCTAATGATTCTATATCGAGGATTAGTCGAGAATAATGTTAATAACAGTAAGCACTCTGTGTGATAATAATTAAATGATATACCAGTTGACATAAATTAAAATTATGAAAGAAATTACCGGTGATGATAACTTTGATCATTGGAGGTAATAGTACAAGTGATTCAGGCAGTACAATTTTAGTACACAATTATAGACACTAGATGCATTGAGTGCACCTTGAGTATCAGAGACCGTGAGCACTGATATGTACATTGTGGAGTTATAAATTAAAAGGTGGAAATAAGATGTTATTTTTAGAATAATAGAGGAGTGAGATTATGTCATTAAATTTTTGAGGATCTCAAATATGAATTCAATAAATATGGTTAAGGCTACAAAGATTTTAGGAGTGATTAAATTTTATTTCGATGTTGAGTATCTGATTTTGAGGAAGTATATACAATTTATTTTAAGTTGATCGAGAAGTTAAACCTTGATGATTATTTTGAGGATTAATTTTATGGTAGATGAGAGATATGAATATTAATACATGAGTAGATGATATACATGTGTAAGGATCTGTGGCTTGAGTATGCTTGAGATGGCACCACAAACAGACTTGGGTGTCCATCTAGAGTTGTATTGGAGAGAGCAGTGCTTAGTGTGTTGTGTTGCACTTGGCATGCACTTGAGTGATAAGAACAACTAGTATAGACAATTACAGTAGGTAAGAGAGCTAGCAGTGGTTGTGCTTGTAGTAGAAACAGTGGTACCTAAAGGGATAGGAGTATCAAACCTTGAATGCATCATTGACCTATGATTGTGCTAGAGGTCCTTGGTATCAGATTTTAGTATTAATAAACAGGTGTGTGCAATACGGATATATTCATGGATTTTGGAGATTAATGATTAGTTGATATGGGTACCAGTGTACAGGAATAGGAATTAGATAGTGAATGTGCTAGAGTTAAGAGTATGTTAGAGATAGGAGATACCGCAAGAAATATGTTAGCAGGTTCTTTCTTTTTCTCATATTATTTTTGTCTTCTGATTGATTGATTCCCTAGTACCGTGGGTTGTATTCGTGATTTTTCTTGTTAGGATATAGTTAGTAGTACACCCTGACAGAGAATGCAATACCATGATAAGACAGACCATAACCATGCATGTTTCCTCTAAGTTGTATGTTGTATGACTGTAGGTAGAATTTTCTTAAACCATGATCATTAGGATTTTGACCATAGCAAAGATCTATGACAAGGTTATGACTTGACAAAAGGATGAGATGATTAAAAAATTCAAGGATAAGCATTCATGAGTTGATATACCAGAATTGCTGGATCATTGGTTTTACAAGGATCGAGATATGATTGAAATTGGAGGATAAACGCTAATTTAAATAAAGGATTAAATTTAATATGGCAGAATTGATGATTGTTAATTTCAGGAAGGTTGATTGTGATATAATTTATCATTAAAATTTGAGGAAAATTATCAGTATATATATTTGATTGCAATATAGTAATTTAAATTTTATTATTGCGGACGTTGCATTTGAAGGATCCATAAGTGTCGTATTATTAAGTATTTTGAGGAAAAAGAAAACTGAAGAATCAGATCATTGATGGATTATTGTTTGGATTCATACTTTTTTTTTGGACGAGAATCAATACATTGATTGAAATTAAATTGAGGAACAGATATCAAATTTTGAGTATAAAATTTTTATTTAAATTCGTGGGAATTGTGAGGAGATGGAATCTGATTTTTATTTTAAGAATATTTCAGAATTTTTGAAAAATTACGAAACGACAAGGCAGATTATTTCAGGATTTTGTGGGTTGTTGAATTTCACTATTTTTGGAAATAATAATGTGTATGAGTAAATACTACTATAAGAATTTTAAATTTCGAGGACGAAATTCTTTTAAGGTGGGTAGACTTGTCACTACCACGTTCCGAAAACAGGGGTATTTTTGACTTTTAATAATATTTGATATTATTGTAGTTACAATTAAGAAATTGCATGATAGTATATTAATTTAAATAATTATGTGAGATGTGCAATTAAATATATAATTATATACGGTGTTCTTTTGTTTTGAGCTAGCAGACGGACCTAGAAGTCAGTAGATGAACACCTGTCCGAATTGTGAAAATTCGATATTTAATTGTTTTATTTTGGATTAATTTCTTGGAGGTAATAATTAATTACCGTATTTTATTTAATTATTGCGCTTTGCCTTTGCTTCGATATTTGGAGCAGTACCCTGACTTTTGTCTTCCAACAAATTTTACAATCTTGCCCTAGACATGCCCGCCTTCCATTCTGCTATTTTTGCAACTCATAATTATGCTCTCTGTACATTATTTCTGGCCGCACAAAAATCATCGCGGACGTTATTTTTAAATTCCTATTTTGTATCGTTGTGCGTTCCAATAAAAAATTGGAGGCAATCTTGACCTATTTTCCGTGCGGCCCAAATTAGGGTAATATTCTGTCCTGAGTCTTCTTCATTATTGGTATTGATGACCTGACCTGATTTTGGCCCCATGTACTCCTAATTAATTTTGAACACAACTTGCATTTAATTCTAATTAAATTGAGGATCCTATTTTAACCGATTTTGGAAATTTTAATTTAATTCCAGTGCCCTGCTATTTGAGCCCATACCGATCATACAGCGCCCCCTGACCCTACAAAACACCGGACACCGAATCGCCCGACAAATTTTCATCATTTTATGCGTCCGTGCAAATACCCAAATTTAAGGGGGGCTAATTTGCAAATTTGCATTTTTGGTGTCAACACCCATTTGTCTAAACCAATGGAGAGGCCCAACATTGACTAGTCAACACCCTCACCCACATGAAAAAATTCTCCATGTCCAATCTGGACCACTCATTCTATGGGTGCATCCTCACCCTTGATTTCCCACATGCATCACCCTATTTAATGTCCCATCAAACACTTTTCCCTAGAAAACCCTAATCCCCAAACAAGCCTCCACCTCCCTCTCTCCTACGTATGTAATTCTTCTTCTCCTTCTTCTTTTCTTCTTCTCTTCTCCTTCCTTTTCTTCTCCTTTTTCCTTTCTTCATTAAAATTTGAATTTCAAAGAGGGGGAAAACCTTGAATACTATTCAAAGCCGACCCTTCCCCCTACTGTGAGTTCCCCAGCCGGCCATCAGCCCACTCCGGCGCTGACGCTCCACCATCCTCCACCTCTCCCTCCGCTGGCTGTACTCCGACGGCAACCTGCTCCTCCTCCTATCACCTACATCTATCATCTCCACCACCACCATCTTCACCTACACAACCACCTCCATCCATCCATCCATCCATCCACTCCGGCAGACTCCCCGCTCCCTGCTCCATCCCGACGGCACTGAACAGCCGGCCCACTGATCAACCGGCGATCCTCCCATGCAGCTTCTCCGGCGGCCCACTGATCAGTTTTCCCGGCGGCCGTTGCTCCCAAACGCCACCACCATCAGCCGGCTGCTCCTCTCCCCCATTCAGCCTTGCTGCGACTGCTTCGGCCCCCTGCACTCCGAGCCGAGATCGACCCCGGCCGGCGCTCCCTCCATCTCCACGGCGGCCAAGCCTGGCTCCTCCCCTCGCCGCTGCTGTACTCCTCCTCCTACTGCATTCCCTACTCTCCCATCCCCCTGTGAGTTTCTCTTCTTCTCCTTCTTCCCTCTTTAATAATTTATATAATATATAGTAATGTACCTAATGTATAGAGAACATTAGTTGATTACTGTATGGGGTACATTAATTTATGTAATGCATGGTGTACATTAATTAATAAATGTATAGTGTATATCTAATTAGTATATTATGTATGAATGTATATAATTAGTGTATAAATATATGTATAAGTGTGTATCTAACTAATAAATGGGTATAAGTATGTATTTTTAAATTATTTGTATATGTATGTATTAAATCAAATTAGTATATATGTATATGTATATATATTGTATATACTTAATATATTTCAATATAAAAATTGGTATATATGTGTATCTGTATTTTCAGTATATGTTGGTAATTATTAATTTGGTATATGTAAATAAATATATGTATATTTATTTTGATATAAGTGCTAATTTGGTATATATATATATATATATATATATATATATATATATATATATATATATATTTATATATTGATATATATATATATATATTGTCTTGGTATTTTGGTTTATATATTTGTGTACTTGTATACATAGTATAATTTAATATAATTAGTATTTTGGTACATATATATATTGTATATGTATTGATATTGGTGTATATATATATATTGTAAGTACTAATGTAGTAAAAATAGATATATGTATATTTATATCCCTACCAGATGACCCTAGATTGACCAGTGCCATATCTTGCAGAGCCTCTGACTTCATGGATTTGTGTGTTTGCGTAGCATCTGATACAGGTATTATTTTGATATGTCATTAGGACTGTGGGTTCCTCCAGGCGACACTCTGGAACAGGACCTCGGTATTCACCAGCTAAGGACCAAGGCGAGTACATTCTCTGATTAGTTTCTAATTTATGATATCTCCTATGTTCACTGTATCTAGTGTAAATATCCATGTTCTTGACACGTTGGTTACACGGATTGGTATACACGGATCTCGTCATGAGATGTTATTCCTCATTCATGGTGTAGCTTGTACAAGACTTGTTTTCTTGTTATCTTGTGCATGTACAGACACTGATTTTCGGGGAGATTTGCTACCTCCCTAGGGAATCCCGTGCCATAGCGTACCATGATTGGATCTACTATACCAGTCGGGGGTGGGGAGTATTTTAGTGTAGATATGTGATCATACCCAACTTTTCATGCATCATAGCTCACCCCACATCTCACGTCGGGTGCGGCCTGACCATCTCCGTGCCTCATAGCTGTTACGTGTGATTAGCCTGACCTCTACATGCATCATAGCTAACCAACGGTTAGCCTGACCTTCCATGAATCATAACTAATCACATGTAACCAGCCTGATCAAGTTCCCAAGCCGATCACATGTTAAAGCTAGTACTCACACACTTAGTCATAGGTTCCTTGCTCATTGACATATTGTTTCTTTTCCTGCATTTACTTACAGTATTTCCAGTATTTCTTTCCTTGTACATTTCTCGTACCTATACATGCATCCGGTATATTTCCATCTAGAACTGCTACATAGTTTATGTCATTTATATAGAACTGCTAGTTAGAGATGTACTTTGCTCCTTCCTGACTGGAAAATATTTTTCCAGACTGTGACCTTAGTAGACTGGTTTCCAACACACTTGGGGATTTGGAGTTAATGATTGCAGGTATGATTATTTTGTCGTTAGACTTGTCTTGTATTTCTTGCTTGCCTTGATATCTCATCGTGATTTAGTTTATGTGATTGAGTATTTCTAGCATTATTTTATGATATCCACGTCTTCTTATGGAGTTGGGTATTCACGTGAGTTGATTAGATAGTTACATGACCTAGACAGCGTTCTACCGCCGATGCTGCGGCGTAGGCTGGACGTACCCACGCACTCGTGCCCCTAAACCGGGTGCGGGTCATGACATACACCAACTATAGGCTTGCATAAGAAGATAGTGTTTATCTAGACTATAAAACTTTAGTGTTTATCTAGACTGTAGAACTTAGAGGCTCATACACCCATTTGGTTGACTTTAGACTTAGACAAGAAATTAGTATGGCAATTGTAGAGGCACAACATCGATCTTCTTGGTGAACTTAGATTATTCTGTACCTTCCTCCATCATAATCAAGCGTACTTATATTTTTACTACATCGACTTATGCTGCTATTATAGCCTAGTTTTACAAGCTTATTCTTTTATTGAGCTTCTTCATGACATATGTATTATTGGGGGCCCACACTAATACATTGTCTAAATCAGAATCGGTGTATTATGGTCTGATCAACCATAGTTCACTTGGTTCAATCTTTGTATCACTACCTTACGTGGATTGAGATATAGTTGACTCAACTTGTTAGACAAATATACTTGCCCTCTAGACTGGTCAGAGCATATCATGTCAGGTACATAACTATTCTGATGTGAACATGCGAATAAGAATGTACCAAAATAAGATTTTAATCCACAACTGCCTTGGCAACTCCCTCTCGAATTCTCTAATCCCTTTTGATTTCGTACTTGTATCCTATTACCTCCTCCTTGAACTCTTTATTGTTATTTTTCGTCTTTCCCTATTTCGGAAAGACGAACGTTCGTGCTTAGTATAAGTTGATACACGTATAGTACCAGATATACCCTATAGACCAAGCACTCATTATGACAAATAAGGAGCGCGGGCACAGAAAGTCGTAGATATAGGTAAGACCTTTAGTTATATGGTCGTTTCATACTCATGACCCCCTTTATGACACGAGATCTTAGGTGCCTAGTAGATAGTAGACGTAGGATTATATATATGGTAATTTAGCATTTATGAGATATATTGATATTCTACCCAGCTGGCATACACACAATGCTAATAGATGTCACGCGTAGCAGTAGTAGTATTCTCTTCCTATCACCATCTCGCCCTCTTGGGTGGCTCATCTTCTCTCCTATATCCATTCCTTATCTCATGCTTAATTCTCCCTATCGTAGTTACGTCTTTTCGTGCCATCATGAATTGTTCGTTTACTTCGACCCCACCCTTATTAGTGTTAGTTAAAACATAAATGTGTTAGTAGTAATTAATAATTAAAAGATGAGTACATAAGGATAACCCTTATGTATATGCACCATAGAAATATTTGTATCCCCTTATTATTTTAAAACATAAATAGCATCCCTTAGTCTAACAGGAATTTGTTAGACTGTTTGAATTAGTTCATACTTCCAATAGTTTTATAAAGATTAGTCAAGACCTAAAGTGTTACCCTAAAACTTAGACTATGCCTAAGAAAGAGTTGAAGGAACTTGTTACGAACTGACAACTATGACAATTCGCTGGCGAAGTAGCGACAGCTGCAGCTAGACCGTTATAGTAGAGTAGTCAAAGTATTTGCAGACATACTAGTCAGGTGGCGTGGCAATATTAAACTACGATACTTGACGGTTATGGGAAAAAATTATAGTTATGAGATTCCAGACAGGTATCCCAAGATTCTCTACCCAATGAATAAATTTGTCTTACAACCTAGACAATAGCCACAAAAGACCTTGACTACTAGTAAAATTCTTTTAAGTTGGGTAATGTAGATGAGTTAGAGGATAAAAGAATAGTGTGTGGACAATAAATGAGAAGTGTTAGAATGACAGACCATGACTTTTAGGAAGCACTGCTAGATAGCTATGTAGTATAATAGCTATAGAGATTATTATGAATATGGGTTAGTGTCAATTTTGAGGACAAAATTTTTGTAAGTTGGGTAGATTGTAAACCCCATCACCAAAAATAGATATTTTGTGTGCTTTTTATATTATTATATTTATTATAGATATTAAATTTTTTAGAGTATTCTCTTAGTTAATTAGAAAATAATTTTTTTGATATATTTACTTATATAAATATTTATTTAGAATTATTTTAGATTATTTTAGATTTTTGGAGATTTTTTTAGAATTTTTGGTAATTAAAACTTAGGAAACATAAATTTCTAGGACTTCTATGATTTACTATACGACCATACTTGCATGTTGTTCCTACCAAATATTTATTTTGGTTTAAAATATTTAATTATATTTTTCTGTATTTTATTTAGAATTTTAAGAAATTTATTTAGATTTTTAAAATTATTTAGGATTTATTTGGATATATATAGACTTAATCTTAATATTAGATAGATGCTAATTTAGTGTTAATAGATATTAATAAGATTTTATAAATTATTTGTATTATCTTTAATTATATTTAAGATTATAAATTATTGAGATAAATTCAAACTCTATTTTAAATTAATTCAAATCCTGAACCTACTAGAAAAATAACTTCATGCATATCCTATCCTTATTTAAACTGATCATAATCATATCCAAATTAGCCAATCCTAGTCTTATTCAATTAAACAATCTTTACCATTATAAATACCTATTAGACTTATGGAATAAACTCATCTTTCATATTTTTTAATCTCCAAATTCCTCTCTTTTTCGACCAAAAATAGTCAAAATTCGTCATAAATTCAGCCTCATTTTCTACTAGTTATGACCAATTAAAAAGACGATATCTCCTAGCTCCGGACTCCAAACGCGTTCCAGTTTTTTTGTTAGAACTATATCGAGGTTAGTTTCTGAATATATAAATTATTTTAATAATTTTAGAACATAAGTTTCCAGAATATTCTGAAAGTGTCAGCTGTCCGAAATCAGACGCTTTTTTGTATTTTTGAGATTTTGGGATATCCCGAATTCAGAATTATGAACCGTTTGAAGTTTCAGAAAGTTGACATGATGAACTTAAATAAAATAATATTTCCTGAATTTAAAATATAAGTTTATTCTACTGTAAAATTTGTGCAACGTAGACGTAAATAGAAAACCACTAAAAACTGTTATCTGTGCGCCATTGTGGCCATAACTCTTTACCGACTTGTAATTTTATAAAATTGTCGATTCCAGTATTCATGTAGCATTAAAATATATAGGATTCCACACACATATCCAGGATTTGAGTCGGTTGACTATTTGGTCAATGAATTGCCTCGATTTGCGTGCCACGGATCACAAATCCTTAAAGTTGACTTTCTTTGGACCAAAATTAGAGCTTAACAATAAAATCAGATTATAATAAGATTAAAATACTAATTTAGGTTATTTTATTCAGAGTTAAAATAGATTAAAATAGCGAAAACTATTCACCCACTTTTGTAACGTAACTTGTTTAATTTATGTGACGGGTAGATCGGACGACGCCTTGAGTTGAAACTTCATCCTTTTCAGACCAGGCAAGATACCTTGCCAAATTATTTACAGTAATTTGCATATTTATTATATTTATGTATATTTATTGTATTTCTGTATATTTATTACATGTGTAGTTTATTTCAGTCATTACTATATATTAGATATGTTGACACACACTTGACACTTAATATCATAGAGGACAATCAGTAGGCGTATGGGCTATAACCACTTTGGTAAACCATAGTAACTAGCACGTACTATGGTGGTCGTGTCTGATGGTCGCTACCCCCGAGGTATGTCGATTGATGGAGTTACGAGGGTCGCTACCCCCGAGGTATGTCGGCTGATGATGTTCATGGACCTGTGTGTGAGTTGTGAGATTTAGATCGAGTAGCCTACCCGTGTCCATACGTCGAAAAGTTGTCCTTATTTGCATTCATATAGATTGTCTTGTACATCGTACTTATTTATTTTCAAATTATATATATGTTTACTGTATTCAAATTGGCTCACTTTTTTATATCTTGTTACGTCCCTCTGAGGACCTGGCCCTCTTTCAGGTGTATCTGTTCTTGAGTATTTGCAGGAGCACAGATTTGGATGGTTATAGATTTTTCGTGGATGTCTTCTCTCCTAGCCCCATGATTGTTAGCGGGTATTCCTATATTGTGTTTATTGTGTTATAACTTTACCTTCGAGTTGGTAGTTGATTTGTTTCCATCCAACTATCATTCTTAGATACTTATATTGAGATCTAGTTTCATAGATACCGGTTATTTATTTATATTTGATTTTCATGGATGAGATTTAGATTATACCATGTGACTTGTGACATATTTTTATACCATTTGTGGATTGATATTCATATTACAGCGTACGTGTAGATTTTGGTTTCCATATATTAGAGTTGCCATATCCATACGGCTGGCATGCTTACGTGTCCTAGTCCTACATACTTTTAGGACTGGGGCGTGATAGGATTTAAGAATGGTAGATTTGGTAGGAAAAGGATTTGTGTTTAGATCTAAATTTGGGAATAAAATAATGAGTAGACTTCCTCTTAGGGTTAGGGATAGGTTGAGGAATGTTTGAATTAACAAAAATGCCCCTCTCATTCCTTTATGAATATGATCAACTAATTTTATCGGAGGAATATTCTATTCTTGAGTCAAAATAGGTTTAATTGACTTAATCTAGTCATGACTAACTAATGACAAAAATATTTCTATTCTGGAAATGTGGTAGTGACAAGTCTACCCTTCTTAAAATAATTTTGTCATCAAAATTTAAGATACCTCGTCTCTCTCTGGCCAGTCATAAGTTACTCATTATAATCTTCACTACGGTCAACCCCTAACAATCATGGTCTAAGAAAGTCCTAACTAAAATCATACAATAGGCAATTTAAAGGAAAAAAAATCATGCATGGTTATAGTCTCTATTTGTCATGATATTGCAGTCCCTATCTGGGTCAGTACTAATTATATTCTAGCATGAAAATCACTGGTGCAAGATAAAGGTACTAAAGAATCAATCAATTAATCAAAATATGGAAAGGAACATAAAGAAAGAACAGGAAAGAACATGCTAACCCATCACTTGTAGCATCGGCCACCCCAACTATCATCGCAAATAACCAGCCCTGCTGGGGTGGCTCCTCCGCGGGTGATAAGTAATCTACGATTCCACAGGTGGACTAACTGGACCCCTTTGATTTGGAGCTACGCATTGACCGGGAAGATAAGGAGCTAGAAGACAATCCCTCACTCGATGTCCCGTAGCACCATAGTGCAAACAAAGTCCTAGCCTCCCCTTGCATCTCTCCCAAAGGTGACCTGATTTCTAGCAAAAATGACAAGCTTATTGGGTCTGCCTTGGAAGCTGCTACTGATCCTGCTGAACACGAACTGGTGACTGGTGCTACTGGTGGTGATGCTGAAAGGTTCTCGGATACTGTTGTAAATCCTCTCACCCAATAATAGGTATTTTGGTGTATTTTATATTTCTTGTATTTATTTTTGATTATTTTTCAAAACAATTAAAACCCAATGATTATATTAGGATACTTTACCCTAGTTTGGACATTAATAATATAGGATGGCCCCAAAATATGTATCGCCCTTCATAGGAATTAGCCTACACAGGAGGCACTACCTGTAGGATCTTATCGTGGCACAAATATTCGACCCTTTGGTGTTAGTATGACATTAGTGTAATGACCATATTGATAAATATTTATATATATTATATATATAATTTAATTGTGGTTATTTTCTAATCCCAGCTTCCTACAATTAGCATCCCATAATTCTTCATGCCAAATTAGGTAAATTCTCTTTTTATAGAATTGCATGTTGTTTGCTATTAACCTATTTTGTGGATATCCATTTAGTTATTTACTTAGTTAATTAGATAATACAATTACTTAATTTATATGACTAAATAAATATCTAATTATTAATTATAAAATATTTCATAAAATATTTTGGGTGTAGTATTTTATTAAAGCTTTACAAAGTAATTTTTCTAGAATTTACTTGGTGTGCAAATATTAATTTTGGAGTTTTTCTCATTTATATAATTGAATATATGATAATAATAATAGTAATAATAATAATAGAAATGATGATGATGATAATAATAATAATAATAATAATAATAATAATAATAATAATAATGATAATAATAATAATAATAATAATAATAATAATAATAATAATAATAATAATAATAATAATAATAATAACAAGAAAAGAAAAGAAAAAGAAAAAAAATATATAATACTAACTAAAACCTTATCTAATCAAATCCCCACAACAACAAACCTAACAACCCAAACCACAGAGCCCCTCCCCCTGAACCCACGACACCCCCCAGACCTCTCTCTCCATATCTCTATATACACCTATATTTATACATTTATAAACCAAAAACTCTAAAACCATACACAAACCCAAACCCTAATCTCTCAAACCTAAACCCTACCCCAGCCCGGTGCCGCCGCCCCCGCGCCGATCGTCTCTGCCCCACACCGCCGCAGCCCCGAGACCCCCTCTTCACGGTATCATATCTTCCTCAATTTTGATTATTTTTGCGAGCGGTTTGTCTGTGTACGTTCACAACCTAACCTTCTAGAATTTTTATTCAAGCGGGACGATTTTTTGTGTCTCGAATTGGTCAAAAAATCGACCGAAAAAAGACCGAAAAACTGACCAAAACAGTGCAGAAACTTCAACACAAAACCCCATGTTCACACCCAATTTGCCGCCAACCTGTTTAATATTTTCAAAAACTAATTAAAGGATTTTTCTTCCCAATATAATCGAGAATTTTTTTGTACTTTTAGTTTTTATTAATTCGGTTCATGTGTTAAATTATTCAACCTCCAAAACGACCAATAACTTGATTTTTTAAAACTATAATTTTATGATACGGAGTGCGCCCCGCCAAACGGGACTGACTCGTCATATACCAATTGCACCGAAAGGCACGTATGGTATATTCTGACGTGTGGGCTTTCGCAAAAACTAATTTGGACGAGTGCGCGCGTCAAAATCAACCCGTATCCGTAAAAAGTCTCCGTAACGCGACTTTTGTAAAACACCACCCCATTTTCTGTACGCTCGTCGAAATGCTACGAAACTTGCGCCATTTGATTCGTGGTATCATGCTGGTCCTATGACCCAAGTTTCACGCAATTATGAGATAGTTGACCAAGCCGCCTATTTGCGGGCCCCACGATCGACTTTTAGGACAAATTTGTGATCGGCTCACCGTAATCCAAAATTAGAAATATCATTGAGTTTGTATTGACGTTTAGAATTTGTTTGACCTATAATTTGTCCCATTTAGAGACCTTTACCTCTGATACATTTTTTGGTGCAAAGTGGGCCACATGTGGGCCCCGCTTTGATCTGAAATTATCGTTTTGCCCCTATGTCCAAATTGGAGGAAAGGGTAGTATTTTCTAGCTATCTTGCTTATTCTGGGAATATTGGTGATATTTATTTCAGCATCCGGAGACGTTCATTCTGATGCCATAGTTTCTGATCTATTGTGCCTGACGTCTAGACGCTTACACTTTGCAGCTTTCTTGCCAGGCAAGATACCTTGCCAAATTGCTTATAGTACTCTTGCATGCTTATCATTTTTTTATATATATTCATTGTATATGTGTTTTTTTTGTCATAATTATATACTATGTATATGTTGACACTCACTTGACATATAGTATCATGGGAGGGGAGGACAATCAGTAGGCGTATGGGCTATATCCACTCTGGTAAACAGTAGTAACTAGCATGCATTACGGTAGTTATATCGCGATGGTTGCTACCCTCATGGTATGTTGGCTGAGGGTGTCCCAATGGTCGCTACCCTTGCTGTATGACGGCTGATGATGTTCATGGATGTGTGTGTGATTGTGAGATTAGATAGAGTAGCCTACCCATGCCCATACGTCGAAAAGTTGTCCTCATTATGCATATTCATATAGATTGTCTAGTACAGCGTACTTACATATTTTTTGTCTATTATGAATGTTTTACTGTATTCAATTGGCATGATTCTATGTACTTTTTACGTCCCTCTGAGGACCTGGTCCCTTTCCAGGTGTAGACGATCTTGACTATTCGCAGGAGCACGGATCAGGACTTGCTACTTATCTCTTTCGAGGAGGTCTTCTCTTCTAGTCTCATTGTTCATTATATGTACTTATGTGATATCTCTTATATTCTAGTTGGTAGTGGATTTATCTCCACCCAACTACTTGTTCTTATCAAGCATTTTATACTTGATTCAGTTATATAGTTGATTGGTTATTTAATTCTGTGGATGAGATCTAATTATGCCCAGTGACTTATGACAATATATATATACCACATGTGAGTTAATATTCATATTACAGCGTACGTGTGTATTATGGTATCTATATATTGGAGTTGCCATATACATACGGCTGGCATGCTTACGTATTCCTAGTCCTACGTATTTTAGGACTGGGGTGTGACATATTTTTGTGGTGGCCCTTGCAGGCCGAGAGTATATTGTCTCGGTTACGTTATTGTACCGAGCAAGCCTGCGCATAGGATTAGAGTATAGAATCTCATCCACTTATTTAATCACCTCCCTTGATTTTATTTTGTATTCTTATTTAATTGCTTGCCTTGTATCTTGTTTGATCCTTCACAACGTCAATCTTATCTTTTCTTTCGTGCTTGATAGGGGTTAGAAAGATGACTTATACTTGGTATATACACTATATTGTTCAATAACACTATTAGTTAAATTATTGTAAGTTGGGTAGTATGCCGCATAACCTAATATTACATAGTTCTTTTGACCCATTAATGAAGTATAATGGAATGACACAACTATAAGCTTGCATAAGAAGATAGTGGATATCTAGACTGGAGAACGTAGAGGCCCATACCCCCATTTGGTCGACTATAGACTTAAACAAGAAGTTAGTATGGCAACTGTAGAGGCAACACCGATCTTCTTGGTGAACTTAAATTATTTTGTACCTTCCTCCATCATAATCAAGCGTACTTATATTTTCTGGACTACCTTCGCTTATGCTGCTATTTATAGCCTAGTTTTACAAGCTTACTCTTTTATCGAGCTTGTTCATGACATATGTGTTATTGGGGATGCCTACTAATACATTGTCTAAATCAGAATCAGTGTATTACGGTCTGATCAACCTTAATGCACTTGGTTCTCTCTTCACATAACTACTTTACGTGGATTGAAATATAGTTGACTCAACTTGTTAGACGAAAATACTTGCCCTCTAGACATGTTTCAGCATATCGTATCGGTTACATTACTGTACTGATATGAGTATGCAAATAGAAACTTACCAAAATAAGGTTTCAATCCACAACTGCCCTTACAACTCTCTTTTGAATTCTTTAATCGTCTTGAACCCCGTACTTGCATTATGTCACCTCCTCCTTGAATTCTTTATTATTGTTTTCCATCTTTCCCTATTTCGGAAAGACGAATGTTCGAGCTTGGTATAAGTTTGATACACGGAGAGTACTAGATATACCCCATAGTCCAATCACATTATCTTGTGACTATCTTTTGTAATTAAGGGCATATCACACGTGATATAATTGGTGTTAAATTTTGAGGATATGTTGATATTTTAACTATATGGCATACCCACGATGCTAATGGATGACACGAGTAGCAGTAGTAGTATTCTCTTTCCAATTACCATCTCGTCCCCTTGGGTTGCTCATCTTCTCTTCCATATCCATTCCTTATCCCATGCTTAATTCTTCCTATCGTGGTTGCATTTTTTTGTGCTATCATAAATTGTTGATTTAGTTCAACCTCACCCTTATTTTATTAGTTAGAAACATAACCGGATTAGTAATAATTAATAACTAAAATGATGAGTTAATGATAACCCTTATGTATATGCACTATAACAATATCTGTATTCTCTTATTATTTTAAACCTTAAGTAGCATTCTTTAGTCTAACATGAATTAGTGAGATTGTTGAAATAGTTCATACTTCTAATAGTTTTATAAAGTTAGTCAAGACCTTAATTGTTGTCCTAAAACTTAGACTAAGCTTAGACAAGCGTTGAAGGCACTTGTTACGAACTGATGACTATGACAAATCGCTGGCGACGTAGCGACAACTGCAGCTAGAACATTATAGTAGAGTAGTCAAATTATTTGCAGACATACCGACTAGGTGGCGTGGCATTATTAGACTACGATACTTGACGGTTACAGAGAAAAATTATTGTTATGAGATTTTAAACAAGTATCCCAAAAATTCTTGACCCGATGAATAAACTCGCCTTACAACCTGGACAATAGCCTCAAAGGACTTTGACTACTAGTACAATTCTTGTAAGTTGTGCAGTGTAGATGAGTTAGAGGATAAATGAATAGTGTATAGACAATAAGGGAGAAAAGTGTTAGGATGACTGACCATAACCTTTTAGGAAGTGCTGCAAGCTAGCAATGAAGTGTTAATAGTTATTGTGATTTATTACGAATATGGATTAGTGTTAATTTCGAGGGAAAAATTATTGTAAATTGGGTAGATTGTAAACCCCTTCACCCAAAAATAGGTATTTTGGTGTATTTTGTATTTCTTGTATTTATTTTAGATTATTTTTCAAAATAATTAAAACCCAATGATTATATTATGATACTTTACCGTGGTTTAGACATTAATAATATAGGATGGCCCCAAAACATGTATCGCCCTCCATAGGAAGTAGCCTACACAGGAGGCACTACCTGTAGGATCTTATCGTGGCACAAATATTCGACCCCTTGGTGTTAATGTGACATTAGTGTAATGACCATAGATTAATTGATAAATATTAAGATATATTATATATATATAATTTAATTATGATTATTTTCTAATCCTAGCTTCCTACAATTAGCATCCTATAATTCTTCATGTCAAATTAGGTAAATTCTCTTTTTATAGAATTGCATGTTATTTGCTATTAACCTATTTTGTGGATATACATTTAGTTATTTACTTAGTTAATTAGATAATACAATTACTTTATTTATAAGACTAAATAAATATATAATTATTAATTATAGAATATTTTATAAAATATTTTGTGTGTAGTATTTTATTAAAGCTTTACAAAGTAAATTTTCTAGAATTTACTTAGTGTGCAAATATTATTTTTGTATTTTTTCTCATTTATATAATTTAATATATGATAATAATAATAGTAATAATAATAATAGAAATGATGATAATAATAATAATAATAATAATAATAATAATAATAATAATAATAACAATAATAATAATAATGATGATAATAATAATAATAATAATAATGATGATGATAATAATAATAATAATAATAATAATAATAATAATAATAATAATAATAATAATAATAATAATAATAATAATAAAATAAAATAAAAATAAAAATATAATACTAACTAAAACCTTATCATAATCTAATCCCCACAGCAACAAACCAAACTACCCAAACCACAGAGCCCCTCCCCCTGAACCCGTGGCACCCCCAGACCTCTCTCCCTATCTCTATATATATATATATATATATATATATATATATATATATATATATATATATATATATACATTCATAAACCAAAAACTCTAAAACCATACACAAACCCTAACCCTAATGTCTCAAACCTAAACCCTACCCCAGCCCGGCGCCGCCACCCCCGCGGTGACCGTCGTCGCCCCGCACCGTCGCAGATCGCCGGCAGACCGCCGTCGTCCGTTTCTGCGGGCGCACGCGTGTACAGCACAACCCCTAGACCCCCTCTATACGGTATCATATCTCCCTCAATTTTGATTATTTTTACGAGTGGTTTGTCCGTGTACGTTCATAACCTAACCCTCTAGAATTTTCAATCAAGCGGGATGAGTTTTCGTATCCCGGATTGGTAAAAAAATCGATCGAAAAATAAGCATAAAACTGACCAAAATTGTCCAAAAATTTTAACACAAAATCCCATGTTCATACCCTATTTACCGCCAACCTATTTAATATTTTCAAAAACCAATTAAAGGGTTTTTCTTTCCAATATAACCGAATTTTTTTGTACTTTTAGTATTTATTAATTCGGTTCATATATTAAATTATTCAACCTCCAAAACGACCAAAAACTTGATTTTTCAAAACTACAATTTTGTGATACGGAGTGCACCCCACCAAACGGGACCAACTCGTCGCATACCAATTGCACCTAAAGGCACGTATGGTATATTCTGACGTGTGGGCTTTCGCAAAAACTGATTTGGACTTTTGTGCGCGTCGAAATCAACCCGTATCCGCAAAAAGTCCCTATATCTCGACTTTTGTAAAATACTACCCTATTTTGTGTACGCTCGTCGGAATGCGACAAAACTTGCACCATTGGATTCGTGGTATCACGCTGGTCCCGTGACCCAAGTTTTACGCAATTCTGAGATAGTTTACCAAGCCACCTATTTGCGGGCCCCACGGTTGACTTTTAGGGCAAATTTGTGACCGGCTCACCGAAATCTAAAATTGGACATACCGTTGAGTTCGTATCGACGTTTAGAATTTGTTTGACCTATAATTTGTCCTATTTAAAGACCTTTACCTCTGGCATATTTTTTGGTACAAAGTTATGCTCAAATGCTCTGGCTTGACGCTGCTTACCTTACGCCGGATGGTTCAATAGAGTCTATTGGGACTCCGGGGCAAGAAATACCCCCATCCGAAGTCTCTGGTCTAGCAGGTATTTTTTTCCTATTCTTCTTTTGTCTCAGCATATCTTTCATCAGCAGAAGAACGTTCACCTCGTCCTTCTGTAAAGGCGACCAAAGGGAGGTAAGACCGTTAGGGAGGCTACAGGCATGAGCCCTAAGGTAAGGCATAGACCATTCCAATCTTAAGGACAATAGCCCATGAAAAGCGAGATTCAAGAAGGGCAAGGTCTCTTGTTTTGTTTGCTTGGCTAGCTAGTTTGGTAGGGAGCTCTCTCTTGCTCTACTTCTCGCGCTATCGCCTCTTTAGTGCTATTGCTTAGGGTGCGTGGCTATTGCCTATGGCTCCTGCGCTTATTGATAGAGATAGAGGCGAGCGAAGTGAGCTAGTGAGGTAAGGCGACCGAAGTGAGAAGTCCGGGGGCCACATGTGGACCCCGCTTTGATCCAAAATTATCGTTTTGCCCCTGTGTCCAAATTGGACGAAAGGGTAGTGTTTTCTGGCTATCTCGCTTATTCTGGGAACGTTGGTGAAATTTATTTCAGCATCCAGAGATGTTCATTCTGATGCCATAGTTTCTGATCCATTGTGCCTGACGTTTGGACGCTTACACTTTGCAGTTTTCTTGCCAAGCAAGATACCTCACCAAATTGCTTATAGTACTCTTGCATGCTTATCATTTTTTATATATATTAATTATATATGTGTTTCTTTCAGTCATAATTATATACTATGTATATGTTGACACATACTTGACACATAGTATCATGGGAGGGGAGGAAAATCAGTAGGCGTATGAGCTATATCCACTATGGTAAACCGTAGTAACTAGCACGCATTATAGTAGTAGTGTCGCGATGGTCACTACCCTCACGGTATGTCGGCTGATGGCGTCTCGATGGTCGCTGCCCTTGCGGTATGACGGCTGATAATGTTCATGGATGTGTGTGTGAGTTGTAAGATTAGATAGAGTTGCCTACCCATGCCCATACGTCGAAAAATTGTCCTTATTATGTATATCTATATAGATTTTCTAGTACAGAGTACTTATATATTTTCTGTCTATTATGCATGTTTTACTGTATTCAATTGGCATGCTTCTATGTATCTTGTTACGTCCCTCTGAGGACCTGGTCCCTTTCCAGGTGTAGACGATCTTGACTATTCGCAGGAGCACGGATCAAGACTTGCTATTTATCTCTTTCGAGGAGGTCTTCTCTTCTAGTCTCATTGTTCATTATATGTACTTATGTGATATCTCTTATATTCTACTTGGTAGTGGATTTGTCTCCACCCAACTACTTGTTCTTATCAAGCATTTTATACTTGATTCAGTTATATAGTTGATTGGTTATTTGATTCTGTAGATGAGATCTAATTATGCCCGGTGACTTGTGACAATATATATATACATACCACATGTGAGTTAATATTCATATTACAGCGTACGTGTGTATTACGGTATCCATATATTGGAGTTGCCATATACATACTGCTGACATGCTTACGTATTCCTAGTTCTACGTATTTTTGGGACTGGGACGTGACATATTCTTGTGGTGGCCCATGCAGGCCGAGAGTATATTGTCTCGGTTACGTTACTGTACCGAGCAAGCCTGCGCATAGGATTAGAGTATAGGATCTCATCCACTTATTTAATCACCTTCCTTGATTTCATTTTGCATTATTATTTAATTGCTTGCCTTGCATCTTGCTTGATCCTTTCACAACGTCAATCTTATCTTTTCTTTCGTGCTTGATAGGGGATAGAAAGATGACTTGTACTAGGTATATACACTCTATTGTTCAATAACACTATTAGTTAAATTATTTTAAGTTGGGTAGTATGCCTCATAATCTAATATCATATAGTTCTTTTGACCCATTAATGAAGTGTAATGGAATGACACCAACTATAGGCTTGCATAAGAAGATAGTGGTTATCTAGACTGGAGAACTTAGAGGTCTATACTCCCATTTGGTCGACTATAGACTTAAACAAGAAGTTAGTATGGCAACTGTAGAGGCAACAACGATCTTCTTGGTGAACTTAAATTATTCTATACCTTCCTCCATCATAATCAAGCGTAATTATATTTTCTAGACTACCTCCTCTTATGCTGCTATTTTATAGCCTAGTTTTGTAAGCTTATTCTTTTATCGAGCTTGCTCATTATATATGTGTTATTAGGGACGCCTACTAATACATTGCCTAAATCAAAATCGGTATATTACGGTCTGATCAACCTTAATGCACTTGGTTCGCTCTTCGCATAACTACTTTACGTGGATTAAAATATAGTTGACTCAGCTTGTTAGACAAAAATACTTGCTCTCTAGACATGTTTGAGCATATCGTATCGCTTATATTACTGTACTGATATGAGTATAAAAATAGAAACTTACCAAAATAAGGTTTCAATCCACAACTGCCCTTACAATGCTCTTTTGAATTCTTTAATCGCCTTGAACCCCGTACTTGCATTATATCACCTCCTCCTTGAATTCTTTATTATTGTTTTTCGTCTTTCCCTATTTTGGAAAGACGAATGTTCGAGCTTGGTATAAGTTTGATACACGGAGAGTACTAGATATACCCCATAGGCCAATCATATTACCTTGTGACTATCTTTTGTAATTAAGGGCATATCACACGTGATATAATTGGTATTAAATTTTGAGGATATGTTGATATTTTAACTAGATGGCATACCCACGATGCTAATGGATGACACGAGTAGCAGTAGTAGTATTCTCTTTCCTATCACCATCTCGTCCCCTTGGGTTGCTCATCCTCTCTTCCATATCCATTTCTTATTCCATGCTTAATTCTTCCTATCGTAGTTTCGTCTTTTCGTGCCATCATAAATTGTTGATTTACTTTAACCTCACCCTTATTTTGTTAGTTAAAAACATAACCGGGTTAGTAATAATTAATAACTAAAAAGATGAGTTAATGATAACCCTTATGTATATTCACTATAACAATATCTGTATTCTCTTATTATTTTAAACCTTAAGTAGCATCCTTTAGTTTAACAGGAATTAGTGGGATTGTTAAAATAATTCATACTTCTAATAGTTTTATAAAGTTAGTCAAGACCTTAATTGTTGTCCTAAAACTTCGACTAAGCTTAGACAAGAGTTGAAGGGACTTGTTACGAACTGATGACTATGATAAATCGCTGGCGAGGTAGCGACAGCTACAGCTAGACCATTATAGTAGAGTAGTCAAATTATTTGTAGACAGACTAGCCAGGTGGCGTGGCAGTATTCGACTACGATACTTGACGGTTACAGAAAAAAATTAAGGTTATGAGATTTTAAACAAGTATCCCAAAAATTCTCGACCCGATGAATAAATTCGCCTTACAACCTGGACAATAGCCTCAAAAGACTTTGACTACTAGTAGAATTCTTGTAAGTTGGGTAGTGTAGATAAGTTAGAGAATAAATAAATAGTGTATAGACAATAAGAGAGAAAAGTATCACGCCTCAGTCCTAAAATACGTAGGACTAGGAATACGTAATCATGCCAGCCGTATGTATATGGCAACTCCAATATATGGATGCCATAATACACACGTACGCTGTGATATGAATGTTAAATCATATGTGTTATATATATTGTCACAAGTCACAGGGCATAACTAGATCTCATCCACAGAATCAAATAACCAATCAACTAAATAACTGAATCAAGTATAAAATGCTTGATAAGAATAAGTAGTTGGGTGGAGACAAATCCACTAACAAACTAGAATATAATAGAAATAAAATAAGTACATCTAATGATCGATGAGGCTCGAAGAGAAGTCCTCCTCGAAAGAGAGGAAGAAGTAGCAAGTCCTGATCCGTGTTCCTACGAATAGTCATAATCGTCTATACCTGGCAAGGGACCAGGTCCTCAGAGGGATGTAACAAGATATAAAAAATAACATGCCAATTGAATACAGTAAAATATGCATAATAGAAAGAAAATATATAAGTACACTGTACTAGACAATCTACATGAATATGTATAATGAGGACAACTTTCGAAGTATGGGCATGGGTAGGCTACTCTATCTAATCTCACAACTCACACACACGTCTAGAACATCATCAGCCGTCATACTACGAGGGTAGCGACCATCGTGACACCATCGACCGACATGCCACGAGGGTAGCGACCATCACGACACAACTACCATAGTACGTGCTAGTTACTACGGTTTACCAGAGTGGTTATAGCCCATACGCCTACTGATTGTCCTCCTCTCCAATGATACTATATGTCAAGTGTGTGTCAACATATATAATATATAATAATGACTGAAAGAAAACACACATGCAATAAATATATGAAAATATAATAAGCATGCAAAGTATTGTAAGTAATTTGGCAATGTATACTTGCCTGGCAAGAAAGTTACGAAGTATAAGCGTCTAGACGTCAAGCATACAGGATCAGAAACTATGGCATCAGAATGAACGTCTCCGGATGCTGAAATAAATATCACCAACGTTCCCAGAATAAGCGAGATAGTTAGAAAATACTACTCTTTCGTCCAATTTGGACACAGGGGCAAAACGGTAATTTCAGGTCAAAGCGGGGTCCACATATGGCCCACTTTGCCCCGAAATACGTGCCAGAGGTAAAGGTCTCTAAATGGGACAAATTATAGGTCAAACAAATTCTAAACGTTAATAAGAACTCAACGGTACGTCCAATTTTGAATTCCGGTGAGCCGAACACAAATTTGCCCTTAAAGTCAACTGTAGGGCCTGCAAATAGGTGGCTTGGTCAACTGTCTCAGAATCGCGTGAAACTTGGGTCACAAGATCAGAGTGATACTATGAATCAAATAAAATAAGTTTTGTCACATTCTGACGAGCGTACACAAAATGGGGTAGTATTTTGCAAAAGTTGCGATATGGAGACTTTTTACGGATACGGGTTGATTCCGACGTGCACACACGTCCGAATCAACTTCTGCGAAAGCCCACACGTTAGGATATACTATACACGCCTTTCAGTATAATTGGTACATGATAGGGCAGTCCCGTTTGGTGGGGCGCGCTCCGTATCTCAAATTCTAATGTTTTTAAAACAAGTTTTTCCTGATTTTTAACCCAATTTATCTCTGCATTTAACACAAAATAAAATAATCTAATTAACAAAAAATAATCTTGGTTATATAGTCTTCACATAGAAAAAGGTAGATTTAAATTTGGATGTCTATAGTGGAAGATAACAGCCTCTAAACATAGGTGGTCGAAACAGTTTTCTGTAGTTTAAAAGATGTGGTTTTTCTTCAACTTGGCCTCAATTTCTACCTAGTGTTAAACGTGGTTCGATAAAAACTAATTAGCAGAGTTGAGAGGGGGATAGGTTGTAAATGTACACGAATAAACGCTCGCAAAAAGAACAAGAGATGAAGGAGATACGTCACCTTGAAGATGGATGCTCGGGGCAATGTTGTACGCGTGTGCGCGCGGGGACGGACGACGGCGGTCGGCCGGGGCTACGGCGGCGGTCGGCCGGGCTACGGCGACGGTCGGCGCAGGGGCGGTCGACATGGGGGCGGCGGCGCCGGGCTGGGGTCGATGTTGGGCTAGGGTTACGATTAGGGTTTGTGCATGGGTTTAGTTGGTGGTATATATATATATATATATATATATATATATATTATATATATATATATATATATGGAAAGGGGGGATCGTGGCTAAGGTTATGTAGTTTTAAGGAGGGGTTTTTGGGTTGTTAGGTGGGATGGGTTTTGCTGGGTTGGTAGTTAGTAGGGATACTTTAGGTTTAGGTTTGTATAGGATTAGGTTTTTGTGTTATTATTATTTTTAGTATTTTGTTTTTGTTTTTGTTTTTGTTTTTGTTTTTATTTCTTTTTCTTTTATTTTTATTACTATTACTATTATTAATATTACTATTATTAATAATAACCATATATTTATTAACATATATTAACATATATAAATGAGAAAAAGTCCAAAAATAATATTGCACATAAAATAAATTCTACAAAATTACTTTGTAAAGTTTTAATAAAATACTACACCCAAAATATTTTATGAAATATTTGTAATTAATAATTAGATATTTAGCTAGTTATAATAAATCAAATAATTATATTATCTAATTAACTAAGTAAATAACTAAATGGATATCCTATAAAATAGAATAATAGTAAATAATATGCACATCTTACAAAAAAAGAAAAATACCTAACTTGGCACAGGGAATTGTGGGATACTAATTGTAGGAAATTGGAATTGAAAAATGACCATAAATAAATTATATATATAATATCTAAATATTTAACCATTAATCTATGGTCGTTAAACTAATGTCATACTAACACCAAGGGATCGAATTCACTACCCAATTCTAGAAATAGGATTTTTTTTTTTGGTAAATTGTGTATTGTATTTAATTAATTATATTTATATTTAAATAGTGATTGTGTTATTTTTATTTGATCATTTTAGGGTTTTGGCTAGCCTGGACCAATGTCAGACCCTAGTGGACCCATGTTCGACCCAACCCACACCCTTGTGAGACTTATTTTTGGGTTTAGAATATTTATTATATTTTTAGTGGGTTAGTTGGAGAGATTTGGAGTTAGTTTGAGTGCTTTTGGAACCCCGAACCCAAAACCAAGTCAGGAGAGGGCATTTTAGGTATTTTGGACATTAGAAAACCCTTTTAATTGCTTGTGGCCGGCCCCTAAGCCCCCAGACCCGACCAACCAGCACACACAGCAGCCATTTCCCCCCATTTCCTTCTTCTTCTTCATTTCTTCTTCCTCTCTACTTCTTTCTTCTTCCTTTCTACTTCCCACTTCAAGTAAGTACTCCTTTTCCTCTTCTTTCTTCTTCTATTCTCCATGGTTGTTAACCCTAACCCTACATTTTCCCCTAACCTAGGTGCTTAGAGCCTAGACTTGGAGTGGAGGCTAGATTGGAGGCTTGGAGCTTGAGGGAGGTGATTTCAAGTGGATTGGAGACTTTGGCCTTGGGATTCCAACTCCCAAGAGGTAACCCTAACTTTCCCTTGCTAATTACTCTTAAGTATTGTAATTAGGGGTTTAAAACCTTCCTAGACCCTAAGCCTACCCGTGGGAGGAAGTTGGAACAAGTTTGGTTGTGTTTGGAGACTTTGACACTAGGTTTTGTGTCAATTTCGGGTAGAATCCAAAATTGGCCCAATTTTGGGTGATGCCCTAGGTTAGACGGACCTAGGTAGACGTTGTCGGGTATCTTGAGGGTGAGTGTGTGTCTCTGTTCGGACACGGGAAGTCGTGTCACGGAGAAACGGGCATTTCGGGCGAATTTGGGGTTTTTGTCGTCGCCGGTTCTAAGTGCGTGCGAATTTTTGCCACGGGCCTAGAATCGACGGTGTAGCATTTTTCTAGGATCTAGACATCATTTAGAACCCGTGAATAAATTTTGGGCCGATTCTGAGTTGGTTTGGTGTGCGTTTCAGGAGGTTTTCCGAACCACACACCGCGTGTTCGTCGAAATGACCGAACGGCCATTTCGACTTGGTTTCCTAGTTTCGGGCTAGTGCGCACGTTGGATTAGCATCGGGGAGTGTGTGCTAGAATTCTTGGGTTATATTTTATATATTTATATGTGTTTGTGCATGTCGGGGTCGTTGGACGCGAGTTGGTGGGCGTTGTGTGCGTAGTATTGTGTTGTGTTGTGTTATGTTTGTGTGTAAGTGTCTATATATATATATATATATATATATATATATATATATATATATATATTTATATATATGTGTGTGTGTGTGTGTGTGTGTGTGTGTGTGTCTATATATATATATATATATATTTATGTATATGTGTTTGAATATCTATATATGCGTGTGTGTTTATATATATATATGCTTGTATATATATACTAGTGTGGGGGTGTATATATATATATATATATATATATATATATATATATATATATATATATATATATATATGTAAGAGAGTGTGTGTTAACATGTATATATATATATATATATATATATATATATATATATATATATATATATATATATATATATATATATATATATATATATATATGTGTGTGTGTGTGTGTGTGTGTGTGTGTGTGTGTGTGTGTGTGAGTATATATACATATAGTGTGTATATATAGAGAGAGTTATATATATATGTATATACGTGTGTGTGTCTGTGTGTGTGATTGTGTTTGTGTGCATGCTCGTGGGTGTGTGGAGAGGCAGCAGCGCAGCGGGGATGCTGTGCTGTGCACAGCAGCAAGCAGCAGCAGCAAATGCAGAATGCAGCAGCAACAGCATGTAAAGGCAGCAGCAACAGTACAAGCAAGCAAGCAAGCAGCGAGGTAGTTTGATAGTTAGATATATTATAGATTGGTAGATAGATAGATAGTTAATAAGATAGATAGATAGTTAGATAGATAGCTAATTAGTTAGATAGATAGATAAATAGTTATATAGTTATATAGATAGATGGATAGGTAGATAGTTAGATATAGTTAGATATCTATATCTATATCAATATGCATAGATATATATACCTATAGCTAGATATATAGTTAGATATCTAGATATAGATATATATATATATATATATAGGTAAGGTAATATATATATATGTGTATATGTGTTGTGAATATATATGTATATGCATATAGATATCTAGGTGTATATATATATATGTGCTATATATATTTCCTAGCCTAGATTAATAACTAGGAATATATTTATAAGCCTAGATAGCTAACTAGAGGGGTAGTTAGAGGGGTATTAGAGCGATACCTCAATACCTTGAGATACCAAGGTATCTCAATACCTTGAGATATCCAATGTATTGAGTTTCGAGTGGGGTATTTGAGCAATAGCCTAGGAATAGTAGTGGAGTGATTTTTATATGTATATGTGTATATATTTACTCGTGCTAGCATATGTTTTAGCAGGTTTAGGCGGGGTGCGTGGCCTAGGGTGAAGTATCGGATACCGAGGGTATCCCGGTATCTCGAGGAGGCGAGTTTGAGAGTTTACTAGCTTAATAAGCTAGTTTTGACCTAGAATTTCAGGGGCACCCTAGTTTGACCTAGCTTTGACCATAATTGTCCTCGTTGACCATAAAAGTCAATATTTGACCTAGTTTTGACCTAGAGTTGACTTTTTGGACCTTGGGTTGACTTTTTGACCCGAATTTCACCGGTTTGACCCGTTTGACCTAGAATAGCCCTAGAAGCCTGTTTTTAATTATTTTATATCAGTTTAAATCCTTAGAACCTTGTTTAATTCTGCTTTTCGTAATAGGTTCTTACGACACCGGTCCGGATCTCGATCCTCGTCAGTTGCTCAGGACATCAGGCGAGTACCTACCTCTGATAGTTTCCATTTCATGATAGCGTTTATATCACCTGTTCTAGAACTGTAATACTTTATTCTGACACATTTTTACACAAGCTGGTACTAGTGGATCCTGTCATGAGATGCTATCCCCCTTACCGTGTTCAGCGGGTACTCTATCACGTGTATTTCATCATGTGCTTCGGGTATTGATTCTCATGTGCTATCATGTGCTTCTTGTGCTTTCGCCTTCATGTGCGTGAACTACTTATCATGTACTTAGCATGTTGTGGTTGGATCCAAGAGTATTAGTGGGGAAGGAGAGTAGGAGTTGGTTATGTGATCAAAGCCAAACAATATTCATGTGTATGTCGGTTATGCAACTCACGCATAACGGAGTTATCGTAGTATTTTTCATGTGCAACCTAAGCCGATCACATAACGAACTTGTGCTCAAGGCACTTAGCTAGTATTCATGTTTTCTCACCTGTAGTTACTTTTCTACTAGTATTTTTCTCCAGTTTATATTGCAGCTACTTTATCTGCTCCATCATGTATTTATTTCTTGTGCATCTTGTATACTTTTCTATTGCTCGTCATATACACCTTACCATGTATTTGGAGTTGGTTTCAGAGTTATGTACTTCGCTCCAGTCCTGACTGGGCATATTTTTTCCAGAGGATCCTGAGGATTAATGCCCGATGTTCTACTGCCCGGGTGTTGACGAGGGTTGTTACCCCAAGACTGAGGAGGAGTGTGCCGAGGAGACGCATTTAGCACCCTAGTTAGCTAGGTAGGTTTCCTGGGTTGTCCCCAGTGGTTATTTTGGATGATTGTACTTATTCTTTTGTTGTTGTGAGATGTTGTAGGCTGTTATAGACTTGGACTGTATATTTTGGATATTGTCTTGCTCTGTGTTTCTTTGTTTTCGTTTGCTATCATATCGTGCTTTTACTCTTCCCCTAGATTTTGTGATTGAGAGTTCATATATATATTGTGTGGTTGCCCTCCTTTTGGAGAGGATTATTCATATATATATTGCATGGTTGCCCTCCTTTTGGAGAGGTTATTGTCAGATTTTTTTTGTGAGATATAGATAAATGGTTGACCTTGAACAGACCTTTACAGCGTTCTACCGCCGATTCTGTGGCGTAGGCTGGACGTACCCATGACTCATGCCCGATTTTTTGGGTGCGGGTCGTGACATTCTTGTGCCACGAAAAGATTCTACAGGCATTGTCTCTTGTATAGACTACTTCCTATGAAGGGAGATATATATTTTGGGGCCATCCTATATTATTAATGTCCAAACCATGGTGAAGTATCCTAATAAAATCATTGAGTTTTATTTGATTTGAAAAATAACCTAAAATAAATACGAGAAATACAAAAATACACTCAAGATACCTATTTTTGGGTGAGGGGGTTTACAAAAAATGTTAGGATGGCTGACCATAACCTTTTAGGAAGCGCTGCAAGCTAGCAATGAAGTGTTAATAGCTATTGTGATTTATTACGAATATAGATTAGTGTTAATTTTGAGGACAAAATTATTGTAAGTTGGGTAGATTGTAAACCCCCTCACCCAAAAATAGGTATTTTGGTGTATTTTGTATTTCTCATATTTGTTTTAGATTATATTTTAAAACAATTAAAACCAATGATTATATTAGGATACTTCACCGTGGTTTGGACATTAATAATATAGGATGGCCCCAAAATATGTATCGCCCTTCATAGGAAGTGGCCTACACAGGAGGCACTACCTGTAGCATCTTATCGTGGCACAAATATTCGACCCTTTGGTGTTAGTATGACATTAATAATTTATTTATTTTTTTGATTTCAGGGCAGCTTCTGAAAGCATACAAAAACTTACTGTTAGAAGCTACTTTTATTATTATTTTGGCTTTTTGATATTACCCTCCTGCTACATGTAGGATATTGCCCTGCTGTTTCATAAGTTGATATTACCTCCTGAAAGTGTCACTTTTGACTTTATAGTAACACATTTAAAACTCTTTAACGACACTTTCAGGGGGTAATATTAACTTATGAGACAGTAAGGGGGTAATATCAATATCCTACATCTAGCAGGGGGTAATATCAATATCCTACAATGATTTGTTTTTTCTTTTCCTATTTATGAAGTAGGTCACGAGGCCGAATATTCGTCCTGGGAGCGGCCCGGTCAATGCACGTGATAGGTCCAACCCAAATTTAGTCTGGTCAGGTTGGACCTCCACTCCAACCCTACTCCGAAATGAGCTTGTCATAATCGCCCAAACTAGTTAGTTCGAATTTTGTAGTTTTTGTTTACTAAAATACTGCCATTATTTAGCCGTTATGAAAGTTAATCATGGTTGTTTTGGTAAATTTGCTTAAAATGACAAAAATAACCCTATAACAACTATATTACAAGGATATTTGTGACCATTTAGTACCCAAAATTTTTCTATAAATATGGATTAATTTTTCCAAATTTACCATAATTTTTTTTTTACCAATTTTCGAATACTTTTAATCAATCTTGTGTTAACTCTATTTGTTAAATTAACTTCTTCTTCATTATCATGAAAAATGAACAACCACTGTAGCAACTGCAAGGTTCACAACCTCCACTTGTACAACCTCAGCAGGTACAAGACAATAAAGAAGAAGCCAGGGCCAGCCATGGGGCTGTGCAAAAATTACGGTTGCACAGGGCCGGCCCTGGGGCCATGCAAAAAATGCGGTCGCATAGGGCCTTCAATTTTTGGGGGCCTCAAAAAAAAAAAAAAAAAAAAAATATATATATATATATATATATATATATTATGGTCAATTTTATAATTTTGTAATTTAAGTCATCACATTTCTTCTTCAATACCTAGACTCTACGATCCGCACAAGATCTCCAATTCTTCAATCCCTATTCCCCGCCGACTCTACTGAATCTAAGACTCATATTTATAATCATACAAAAAAATTAGGATTTATCAAAGTTCTTGCTCTGACCGGTGTGCTTTCTATCATCTCTAAGCGGTTCAATTGCTATTTTGCTTCTAAAAATCCCTCAATTGTTAGATGAATTTATTTTATAAAATAAAGATCGGACGTGAATTTTATTTTCTACAATAATGATCAGATTTCTTTTATTTATATAATTTAGGAATTTTGATGTGTAGGCCTAGTCTTTATTTAAGAAACATTGATGTGCAGGCATAGTTTTTATTCATACAATTTAACGGTTAGTACGTATTCAATCTAAAATATCTTTATTATACTATATAATGTGCTTGAATAATGATAATTTTTCCTCTGTTTATTTTGTTTAGTAACTATCTATAGATTTAGTTATAATATACAATCAAGAACATCTCCAAAGATTTTGATAAAAAGACAGAGTAATATCTTTAAAAATACGAATAAATAAATTTAGGGCCTCATTTTGAGAATTGCACAGGGCCTTTAATTATTCAGGACCGGCCCTGGGAGGAGCGCTTCATAGTCAGAATTGGTCTAGCTTTTGGAAACACTTTAGCGAAGTTTATAATGAAAATGTTGCATGTTGAGGAAGACTCATGGGAGAAAATGGATACCTAAAAATGGCACAAAAATACGTAGGCATCTAGACAATTGTATATAATATCTATCTCTTGAGTAAAATTAGGAGCTAAGGACCATGGAGGCATGGAGGATGGAGCTCTAAAAAATTTGTATCTTGAAAAAATATCTATTTTAATTTATTTAGCTATTAGTACTATGAACTTAGTTAATCGTAATTATTATGTTTCAGTTTGAATAATTAATTGCAATAATTTGTATGTATTTACTGCCTTATTTATCATTTTCCAATATATGATACTATTATTAGATATGTATTTTATGTTTTTTTATATGAATTAATTTTTGTGTTTGGATTTTAAACCTTTCTTTAAGATTCATTTATAGATATCATAATCAAGAGAAAGTGACGATAGATCCTATATTCTGTTATGATATATGGTCATACAAAATTGGAGGATTCAATTTCTAATAGCAAATACCGCAAAGAAAGCGTGAGGTTTAACACCCAAATACTTTAATTATAAGTCATATCGATAATTATATAACAAAAATAATATATATTAAAAAAATATTCAATTAAATAAATTGTATTTATTTTTTACTATTTTTTTATAAATAATGATCTTTTTTTTAATTGTGGCATTGAACTATACGATAAAATTTTTAAATAGTAGCCTCAAATCGTAATGGACGATTTTTTTTTAAATAATTAATTTTTGAAACAATCAGTCTCAATCGGATCTGGTCCGTATTCGAATCATACCCAATTAAATCTAGCTCGGACAGGTTCAAACCAAAATTTAGGTCGGACTGAGCTTGGGGTTTTGGTTTCCAGTCCGGCCTAGACCGTCCAGCTGCTTAAGACCGAACTATTCAAGTCTAATCCCGACCTAGTCAAATCTGATGAAATGGGTCCAAGTCAGCCCGAACCGGTTAACACCATGACCTATGTAACAACGTAATAAACTATGCAACCTTGGTCCAATAAATAAGATCGAACCGAGACGATCGAGACATGGCTCTCAAATTTTTATGTTTATTATATAAATCTTTCATATGTTTTATGTTTTATGTTTTATGTAAAAAATTATACAATAAGTCCGATCGAGACGCGTAAGTCTGAGCACTCAGTTGTAGGTTTTGAGGAGGAAACCGAGAGAAGGTTTCCTAGTAAATGTACTGAGTGACACGGAGATTAGTGTGGGTTGTAGGTTGTTGGACATATAAGTCCGAGCACTCAGTCTCTCAATTTTTTTTTAAATCAATACAATACACAAATATATATATATATATATATATATATATATATATATATAGAGAGAGAGAGAGAGAGAGAGAGAGAGAGAGAGAGAGTGTCCGGATCAAAGGTTCCATCGGAGGAGTCCCGCGGAAGCTCTGCCCCCCTCCACCTCCCGCACCGTGGGATCGGAGGGTTCGAGTGGGATCCATGCGTGAGTCTGCTCAATCCAACGACCGAGGACGACATGGTTTTCTCAGGATTCCACGGACGGAACTACGGATCCTAACCTATATATATATATATATATATATATATATATAAGAGTTCATAGAATTATATTATATATAGTGAACAAGGCAAATCAAAAGCTTGTGTATATTTCAATATTAACATGAGCCTTCACACCAATATACACACTCATTCTTCTATAGATGTAGTAGCAGTCCGTCTCCTCCTACTGTCCCTTTTCCAGTCGATACAATTTGATAGTCCTATCGTTGATTTGCTGAACTGGTCTCGCATTCATTCCAAAACCCTACAATGCAACAACAAAACCAAAATATAAAGACTAGACATCCATTTGATTGACCTAAGACCCAACAATATTAATTACATATGCAAAATCTCTATTTTATTTGTCAATTCCATTTTATTATATTCCCACTAGAAGATTAAACTAATTTCATCATTTTTATTTAAGTCAGTGTTAGGTGCCTCATTTCTTTCTTGTTTGCTATTCATATTAGGGGTGAGTATTATTAGATTTTGGATCCATCCTATTGAATAAAAGTTTTAGTTCCGTTTGAGAAAAATTTTAGTTTTAAAAATACTAAATTTTTTATCGGATTTGGATTTCAGTTTAGATCCAAAACCGAATAAGAATTATATAATTATGTAAATATCATCAATTCTATACATATTTTAATAATTTAACAACTAGTTCATATTTGGGTGTAACTTTGACATATAACAAATATGTGTATAAAATTTAACTACGATTCTAACTTTTGATCAAACCCATTAAACAATAGAAATAGTCCAACTGAATAAACCGAATCAATTATTTGGTTCGGTTCAGTTTTGATTTTGTCTAATTTTGGTTCGATTTTGGAATTTTAGAATTTTGGTGTCAGTCGAAACCGGATAAACCAAACGTTCACCCATAATTGATATCGTTTTGATTCAATACTTTGAATGGGATGGATGTATTTTGATACCATGTTAAAGTTCAACATCACGAAACCTCTAAAATTGTGAAGAACAGTGAAAGATATGGTGTAAAAATTATCCTTATGTTGCTTACATCTTGAACAACTCCTCTAAGCAAGTTCATCTGCTCCTGTGACACGGTCCTCACCTGCCAACATCAATATGGATATATAAGCTAGGATTATTTTCTATAAGAGTACCAGGTTTTTGACCTAATTAGACTTTGGATACTGGATTTTTCCGTTTTAGACATAGGTACTCAAACTTTTTAGTGACACATTTTAGTGACGAACATTCATCATTATAACACTCATTTCGTTACTGAAAGTCTAATTTTGTCACTAAAATATGTCACTAAAAAAGTCGAGTACCCGAAGTCCAAAACGGACAAACCCAATACCCAAAGTCTAATTAGATCCTAAATCTGGTACCCTTATACAAAATAATAAATATAGGGCACATCGATTCAACATTAATTCTCTAGAAAACCCTACTAATTATTAAGGGAAGCTATATATGCAACAAACGAACCTTTGTGAGAATGTTCCACATGACACCTTCTGTGCAAGGGGGGATAGTGAGCGATCCCATATAACTGTAGGACTTCCTGCTTCCCCTGGTTACATGCTTTGCGCTCACCATCCCCACCTTCTTCTCCGACTCCTCCTTCTCCTTGAGCTTCCTGATGTTTCCCTCCATCTACGAAAACCCGTAAATAATATATACATAAAATTTGTAGTGCGACTTCTAATTATTCATTACACCCTTGTTAAATATATAAGGGATATGAAAACAAATTCTTTCATTTGACAAAATCTTACATTATAAAAATACTGCTTATCAGCGATGGCGACGTTCGCTACCCGTCGCAACTTAACGACACATAGGCGCCGTCCAGACGATTAACGGTAGATATCTCGAATATTAATTACTAGAACGTCGTCAATTCATCGGCTAGATATCACTATTTTACGTGATTAATCACGGAACTACTGGAGAAAAAGTTATGTGACAATCAAGCTGCGGCCTTCGCTTCCACATTTTACATGCATCAAAATTCTACTACTGTGAAGTGACTAAAGTTTGGGAGATTTTCTTGATTTTTGTCAATGAATTTAGTTAGTAAATTGCTTAGCAGAGAAAATGTGCTTAGCACGCAGTTCAACTACAAAACTCAAATATGAACTAATTATAACAACTTACAATCATGTGATGACATGTTTACAAATTTTTGCATTTAAGTTTTTGTCTTATATGATTTTTTCAATCAAGAGATGAGATACATGTGATCCAACAACGGGTGTTAATGGCCGAGTTATTAAAATTAAAAACTCATGAGTTCCCGTAGGGATTTTGCTTAGGATAGGACAAGTCTGAAGAATTCAGAGTCGAACTGACCTTCCCAATGAACTCATCGGGCTGTCCGATCGCGTAGAGCACACTAACAACGGCGATCTTCTTGTCATCGTCTGTCACGTGTACCATGTGCATCTCTAGGGATTATCTGCATCAAAAAATATTACATTAGTTTTGGTGCAACGACATAGACTTGAATTATTCAAAAATGTTACTTGTCACCCAAAATTTATGGGTGACGCCATCTTTCATTATGCGAGAGATGACATGACAAATTTGAATATTAAAATTAACATTAATATTAACATTAAAATTAGCATTAGTATTGAATTAATATTAATATTAACATTAAAATAAATTTGGGTGACTATTTTTTTGGGTTGAAAACTACCATGTCAGCTATGCTACATAATGGGAGATGGCATCATCCAAAACTTTTGGGTAATGCCATCTTCCATTATATGGCATCTGACATGGCAACTAACATATCATTTTTTAACCAAAAAAATTAATACACAAAATTTTAATGTTAATGTTAAAATTTTGGTCAATTATTGAACCGAGCGGGTGACAACGAACTCACCTACGGCCATTGATGGTGTGCTCCGAGGGGGAATGCCAGTGCAATTGCTTGAGCGCGTACTTGGTCCTATTTACCCAGATTGATCCAGCATCCCCTTCCCATTTGAGCTACAAAAGAGTACTATTACAATCATGTTGTTGTAAATTACCAACGAAATCATGTAAATTACCAACGAAGTTATTAGCAGAGAAGTCAGAAATTATTCAATAGTTCCAGTTCACACACACACACACACACACACACACACACACACACATATATATATATATATATATATATATATATATATATATATATATATATATATATATATATATATATATATATATATATATATATATAAACCGTATATAAATACTCCTCCAACTAATTTTTTTAAATAATTAATTATTTAACTACTTAATTTTATTTATTTACAACTAAACCATTCTAACTCAAGTCATTAAGGTTGGAGGTATTTGTATTGGTTATTTGAGTTCAATTTATGTGAATGACAATATTTATAATAATTTTATATTTAATTTTTTAATAATTTCTTGCGCATGTGCAATGCTCGTGTACGTTACTAGTACTCGTGCACGTTACTAGTACTAATAACGTGAGTACTAGTAACGTACATGAGCATTGCACATGCGTAAAAAAAATATTATTGAAAATTAAACATAAATTTATTATAAAAAATGACATTCCTAAGAATTGAACTCAAAAAATCAAGAAAAATGCCTTCACCTTAACCACTTGAGTTAGAGTTATTTAGTTATAAATATATCATATTAGATAGTTAAATGCTTGATTAAGTTTTTTTTAAATAATCAGTGGAGTATCTAGGTAGTTATTATATATATATATATATATATATATATATATATATATATATATATATATATATATATATATAAACTTATTCCCATCAACTATTCAAGTTATTCAATTTTATACTATAAACTTCAATAATAGACAACTTTAATAGACAACTTAATACCTCAAATATAATTGTACAATATAATATTCCAATGATATTAATAAAAAATTCTAATGACAAAAATATCCGCTCATGCATGGTCATTTCAAATACCCCCTAGAGGAATGAAGGATAATTTGGTCAAAAAAATATTATTTATTTTTGTTGAAACAAAAAATTAAATCCCTGATAAATGGAGGGTATTGGCTTGAAAATATTTAATAGTTGAGGGTAGCGATTGGTATGATATTAAAGTTTAGAATATAAAATTAAAAAACTTTTTAAGTTAAAATTAAGCCTTTCTTTAATTTAGACTTGCATAAGATAGAGAAAATATAGACCGTTTGTGATATTATATCATTAGTTATGGAACGAGGTTCATATATAATTTCTCTACCATTATGTCTTATCCGCGATTAATCAAGACAGCTGGGGACGGGCGGTAGTAGCGTCGTAGAGCGCCCGTCTCGGCGGTGTACACCGTGACAATGCGCTTATCGGACAGGTCGATCGGGGACTGCATCTTGCCTTTTTCGCATGCGGACCACTCGTCGTGGATCCTCCCCCAGTTCTCCGGGCCGCGGTCGTCACCTTTGTCGTAGTTGAACTTGTGTTCGTCAACTACAAAATTACAAAAAACAAAAAACAAAATTTAATTGATCAACAATATCATGCACGTACGAAAGATCGTATTTATATACCACGACAACTACGTATATACGCACCAGCCGATGCGAAGAGGGAGATTAAGTTGAGAATGGTGAAGATCATGACCAACTTGTGGAGTGCCATATCGACGAATTATGAAGGGGGTAGGGGTGGATTGTTGAAGAAGAGAGTGGAGGTCTACGTATATATAGAGATGGGGAGAGTAGAAGCCAAGCTGTACGTACTTCTTGGAGGAAAAAGTTTATAACAAATCAAACAATATCTAAAAATAAGAACAATGCATATTGGACGGTTAAGATTAGTTCAGTTCAGTTTAGGAAAAATAGGAACAATAAAGTGAAACCGAACTAAATTTTTTTATTTGAAACCGAATTGAATCGCTTATTTGATTCAGTTCAGTTCAATTTTTGATCTCCAAATCCGATTAATGCTCAACCCTAAAAGTATGAATCCTAAAGTATTGGGAACGAAAGTACAGAAATTGTTCCCCCAAACCAAGAAGTCCTACGAGAGAACAAAGAAACGCACAAACCAAAAACGTCAAACACAAATCGCAGACACGAGCAATTTTTTACGAGAAAACCCCTTACGAGAAAACAACAGGATGATCGGAGTCCAAATCTAAAAAGTCTCCACTGAAATATACTGACTCCTTATAAACTTCTCACCGATCCAGAAGGAATACCATAACTTTTGGAATAGAAAATAGATTACAGACCCGAAGTAAAAAATACTATAAAAAATACCTAAATTGATTTTCTTCTCCGAAACGACCTCCAATTCTCCTTTCTCCTCTCCAATGTTGTAAATGTACTTTTGCCTTATTTTGTAATTTTTTAAGATATATTAGGTCTCGGAGATACCTAATATATATAGCCTCAAATCGAAAACTAGTATTCCTATAATATATAGGAATACCCAATCCAAATATAAATTCATTGACATATTCCTATTATATATAGGAATACCCAATCCAAATCTATTGAGTTATTCCTATTATATGTAGGAATACTCAATCCAACTCTGGGGTATTTTTTTACATAGGATGGAAATTCTACCCACTCCAACAAATTTCTCCCTTTACAACTATGTAGAGAAGGTCGTCGTCCCGACAATCAGCCTATAGTACTCAATATTTTCCCTTGAAAGAATCTTTGTGAACATGACTGCTCTATTGTCATCCGTATGAACCTTCTCAAGCGCCGCTTGCTTCTTTTCAACCACATCCCGTATCTAATGATACCTGGTACCAATGTGCTTGGACTGACTATGAAATGTCTGGTTTTTCACAACATGAATTGCACTCTGGCTATCGCAAAATAAAGGGTACTGCTCTTGCTTTAGCCCTATTTTCTGTAACAGCTTCTTCACCCAAAATAACTCCTTGTAAGCCTCCGTTGCAGCAATGTACTCTGCCTCTGTCGTCGATAAGGCAATACACTTTTGCAACCGTGATTGCCACGATACCACTCCACCAGCAAACATCATCACATAGCCCAAAGTCGATCATCTCGTATCCACATCTCCAGCCATATCAATATCAGTATACCCAACCAGCTTTGGCTCATCACCACCAAAAAAAAGTCTCCAATCGGTAGTGTCCTGAAGGTATCATAGAATCCACTTGACCGCATTCAAATGTATCCTTCCAGGATTAGAAGTATACCTGCTAACTATGCCAACTGCGTGAGCGATGTCTTGCCTCGTACATAATATAGAATACATGAGACTTACTACAGTTGAGACATATGGAATCCGCTCCATATCTTCTCGTCCTCGATAGATGGACACTACTCCTTAGTGAACTTTCTTTGATCCATCTATCTCGAAACGCTGAAGTACCCGATGAATATACTTATTTTGGGACCAGTATAGCAGCTTGGACTCTCTCTCGACTGATCTCCATCCAAAAAAGTTTTTGTTGTGTCCAAATCCATCGTAGAGAAGGTCGCGCCAAGTTGGCACTTCAACTCCGATATCCTAGTGGCATTCTGACCCATCAATAGCATATCATCAACATAGAGCAGTAAACTGATGAAATCATTATCGGCAAAGTACCTCACAAATACATAGTGATCCGACGTCGTCCGTGCATAACCATGCTCCCCTATAAACGACTCAAACTTGTTGTACCACTGCCTCAGAGCCTGCTTCAAATCATACAATCTCTTTCACAACCGGCAGACCAAGTGTGACTTGCCATTCTCACATAATCTCTCTGGCTTCTCCATGTATAACTCTTCCTTAAGATCACCGTGGAGGAATGTCGTCTTCACGTCCATCTGCTCAACCTACAAGTCAAAAGTGGCAGCTAATGCTAGCACCACCCAAATAGACGACTGCTTGACGACTTGCGAAAAGATCTCATCGTAATCCACGTCCTTATGCTGGCCGTAGCCTTTAAATACCAGGCTCACTTTGTATCGAGGACGAGTAGCATCATCTGTCCACTTCACTCTGAACAACCATCAGTTTTTTAAAGCCTTCTTGCCCTTGGCAACCGCACCAGATCTTAAGTGGAGCTGGACTCTAAGGAACTCATCTCCTCCTACATAGCCTCAATCCACTTTTGCCTATGTTCGTCTTCCATATCCTCTATAAAACTTTCAGGTTCTCCGTTGTCATTCAGTAGAACATACTCACCCGGTGAGTATTGGCACCCCGTTCCCTCTATTCGGGGAGCGCGACTAAGAAATACTTGGTATCGTTCGATCGGGATAGATTAAAACAAGATCTAACACTCGTTATAGATTTTCTTCTTTGGAATTGTTCCCATATTCAGTAGACCATACCCTGAGGATGGACTTAGCGGCAGAGTCCAGTGGGACCTCTTCGCTACAAGTTTTCTTGCCTAGTTTTCGCTGTCGTCTTGTTGCTTTCGTGCTTGAGTTGGTTTTCGGATTTTGTTTGCATTTTCTTAAATGGTTTTTATGGATTTTATTGTTTATATTCGTTGAAATACACTTCAATTTTGAGCCTTGGAAAGAGTAGAAGAGGTATTGATCAGCTGTTCATGGCAATACAGGTGATCATGTAGTAGACGACGTATGAGCGGAGTCTTGAAGAACCTCTTTCCTTTCCTTTCCTTTCTCCAACCAACTTGTGAGTGGCTTTACTTCGATTAGCACCCTTCTTCCAAGTCTTCGTTCTTAATAAATTGACTCATTTATGCATCCCGATCAAACGATACCAAAATAATAAAATTGAGCCAGAATGAAGAAGTAAACTTGAAATACTTATATGCTTGTCACTCAGAATTCTATGCGATCACATTGATGCGTGCATGCTCGTTATACATTTAGCTATTTTGTGTTCAGTTGTAGTTAGAACTTATTTATCTATAACTGTTCAACGGATAGTGCAAGTTGGAAATGTGAATCATTGAGCAAGGTAGCTTAGACTATGGAAAATGTATGAAGTTCATTTACTTATATTATTTTGAATGTGCTTCAATTGATAACTTAGTTGTAGACGAGACTTTGTCTTGGACAACTTGTGCACAAGATAGGTCGTTCTACGAACGGTTATCGGGACACTGGGACCGCTTTAACCCTGGTAGAATAATTTGCCAGTGTAGTCCTAACATTGGATGGGTCCGTACGTCCGCCAAGGGCTAGCTACCCAAAGCGGAATGGTAGCTGACCCATCCCTCGTCCGACCAAGGGAAGCGTTATGTATATTTAAACTGTGCAGACTAACTATATCTTCTTGGCAGGGAAGGTCATGGTAAGTTTTGTACTGGTGGTTCAGACGGTTCAGGTAAAGTCACTGAATGGTGGTTCAGACGGTTCATATATAAAGAATTGAACTAGGGCAAGATAGAAAGATCACATAATAATAATGTTGCATGTTCAAATGAATACAATGCCAATTTTGGTATGTTGGGTTAGCTCACCCTCATCGGTACTTTTTGAAGTACTGACCCTCGTTGCAGCAGGTTCCCCAAGCTGAGGCGACACGGCGATGAGCTGAAGGTTTCCCCTTACCCTCCACTGATCGGGCACGTTCGTGTTTTGTGACTTTGGAGCTAAAGTACATAATCTCAAGCAACCCGTACTTGTCTTTTGAAGCTCCTAGGCGATGGTGCTGACTCGCACCCAAGGTGGTTTGCACATTTTCAAAAATGTTACTAAGGATATAATGTATGGATTAGCTTATTACTTTTGGGTCAAATGTCTGTAACCAGATGTTCATTATCAATTAAAAGAACTTTTCTATGCCGCAATATATGATACCTTATTTGTGTACTCTGTTGTATTTGTTCTAAAGTATACCATTATGCCTAGGCCTTGTGCACGCGCGCCTTACGCGTGCACGACATTACGCCCGGGGGACGATTATCGAATTAGCAGAAATTAGGGCGTAATATATTGGTATCAGAGCATAGCTTCAGATCCCTTGACCTTCGTGTCAGAAGAATTTTCTCGAAATGACCCTGTCCCTCCCAGTTGAACTCTTGAATTCGCCTTGCTAAAATGAGATGCGTTCCATACAGTGAGTCTATAATATTTTTTTGAGACTGATACAAGTTATTTTTATTTCAAGGAATGGCCTCAGAGCTGGATACAAGAGCGCAGATAGTGGCGCAGGTGCAAGGGAGCAGTTAATGCACATCAGGCAGCTCGAAAAGTCCCGCAACCGCGCCCTCTGTCGATCTGTTTGAACGGATGGTGCATTCTATGGAAACGCAACAGAGACAGGTAGAATTACGTCAGAGACAATTTGAGTCCTGGATTGAGGCTAAATTTTAGGCACAGCGGACTCAAGCCGAGGCATAGTAGAAGCAGATGGATAGTATGCAAACGATTGTGACGACGCTTATCGCCAACAACCATTCTGCATCAACGGCCGCCGCGAACGTGCCAGTAGTAGCCGAGATCGCGGGACTACAAGGTTCTCAAGAACCCCCGCCCTCAGACAAAAAGGGTTCCATCCTGCAAATATCAGAATTTAAGAAAATGTATCACACTACCTTTAAAGGGACCGAGGATCCCTCCGTGGCGTTGGATTGGCTGGTTGAGTTGGAAGACCATTTCGAAGTACTTCACATGGACGAAACAAAGAAAGTCACTTGAGCTCAGCTTCACCTCCGTTTAAACGCACATGATTGGTGGGATGTGCACAAATAAGGTATATTGAGTGAAGATGACAGGACGACCATCTCTTGGGCCGTGTTTCGTAAAGCCTTCGAGGAGGAGTATCTTTCACCCGCCGTCCGTCGCGAGAAGGAACATGAATTCACACATCTGCAATAAGAAAACATGACAGTACGGCAGTACGCCTCAGAATTCAACAAACTTGCAAAATTTGCTAAGTCTCATCTCTGCGATGCCGAGAGTCGAGCACAAAGGTTCGATATAGGACTCTGACCTTCTATTCGTGCCCACGTTGTTGTCCCTCAGTACCGTACCATACGGGAGTCCCTAAACCATGCCCTCTCCCTAGAGCCGTAGTACCCTTCAGTTTGTACCGGCGCTGTGCAAAATTTCAATCACAAGCGCCCTAAAAACACATGAGGTAACAACGCATCCAAGTGCCCTAACAACGACAAAAATTAGGATGCAAACCCAGGGAGAGGTAGCGAGCTCGTCTGCCATTGATATAATCGTGTTGGATACATCGCTCAAAATTGTCGAGTATTCAATGGAGCATGCTTTAAATACGGTCGCCAGGGGCATATGGCAACAAACTGTCGGGAGGGAGGACCAAACAAACAATGGCAACAAAATTGCACACCTCAAGATCAGGGTCAGGCACCTCGAGCGAACCAGACGGCACCGCAGAATTCTCAGGGTCGGGTCTATGCTCTGACTCAGGAAGAGGTATTCGCATCAAACACGACGGTGTCAGGTATGTTGCTATTCAATAATGTACCTGCACGAGTGCTATTTGATTCTGGTGTCACACATAGTTTTGTATCGACAAACTTCGCTAGGGAGCATGAATTTATTCAGTAAGGATTAGCGTCAGTATCCCGTCGGGCATGAACTTGCCTGTTGACTCAGTTTGTCATGATGGATGCATTTGCACTGGAGGAAGGAAATTATTACTTGATGCAATAATTCTAGACATTAGGGGCTACGATCTTATTCTGGGGATGGATTGGCTCAGCGCTTGCTCGGCGACCATTGACTGAGCAGAGAAGAAAGTTATGTTTCATTTACCAGGCGAGACCAAATTTTGCTATACGTACTGTCCATCGTCGAATGTCCATATGGTGATTTCTGCAATATTTGCTCGACTGATGATTTACTCCGGCTGTGTAGGGTACTTGGCGTCCGTTCGAGACACTCAGCAAGATTGCACAAACGTTGAGTCTATTTCCGTTGTGGTAGATTTTTCTGATGTATTTCCAGACGAGTGTTCAGCATGCCGCCTGATGGAGAGATAGAGTTTACTATAGACACATTTCCAAAAACTTGATCAATTTCCAAGACTCCGTATCGAATGGCCCCGACAGAACTAAAAGAGTTAAATATTTAGTTGCAAGAATTGCTAGATCATAGGTATATTCGTCCGAGTGTGTCTCCGTGGGGTGCGCCTGTATTGTTTGTAAAGAAAAAAGATGGCTCGTTGCGGCTCTGCATCGACTATCGTGAACTGAATAAAGCCACTGTTCGAAACAAGTATCCCCTCCCTAGGATCGATGACCTCTTCGATCAACTGCAAGGTACGACAGTATTCTCGAAAATCGATCATCGCTCGGGTTACCATTAACTTAGGATTAAACCAGACGATGTGCCAAAATTAGTATTTTACACTCGCTACGGCCACTATGAGTTTTTAGCAATGCCATTCGGATTAATCAATGCCCCTGCCACCTTACGGACTTAATAAATCATGTGTTCCGGCCGTATCTCGACAAATTTGTAGTAGTATTCATTGATGATATCTTGGTGTACTCGAAATGGGAAGGAAAATTTAGAGCACTTGCGGACCGTGTTACAGACTCTTCGGGACAACAAGCTATATGTGAAACTGAGTAAGTGCGAATTCTGGCTGAGCAGTGTATCTTTTCTCTGTCATATTATTTCTGCGGGAGGCATTTCAATCGATCCAAAGAAAGTTGAAGCCATCGTCGAGTGGAAGTAGCCTGCCTCCGTTAGTGAGATTCGAAGCTTCCTCGGGCTAGCGGGCTACTACCGGCATTTCATAAAGGATTTTTCCAAATTAGCATCATCTCTGACTCGCCTCACACAGAAGGGAATCACATTTGAGTGGTCCGCCGACTGTGAAGCCTCGTTTGAAGAGTAAACCATCGCCTCACCTCTGCCCTGTTACTTGCACTACCAGACGAGACCTCGGAATTCCAAATATTCAGCGACACATCAGGACAGGGCTTGGGGTGTGTACTTATGCAGCAGGATAGTGTGATAGCCTACGCATCCAGGCAACTGAAAAAGCACAAAAAGAATTATCCTACGTATGATCAGGAGCTAGCGACAATTGTATTTGGGCTAAAATTGTGGCGATACTACCTCTATGGAGTGGCTTGCCGAATTTATACCGATCAAAAAAGTTTAAAGTACCTATTCACCCAAACGGACCTCAACCTACGTCAGCGGCAGTGGCTAGAATTAGTAAAAGACTAGGACTTGACAATTGACTACACACCTGGCAAGATAATTGTTGTAGCGGATGCGTTGAGTCGAGTATTTGCAGGATCCCTGTCTGTTCATCGCAGGTTATGAAGGGACTTAGAGAAAATGGGTGTTGAACTCCGAATATGATATCACGGTGTGCGGGTTGCTCAGATGCGATTTGTATCCAACCTGTTAGAGAGGGTCACATCTACTCAGAGGGACGACCCATTCCTATGTTTTGAGATATTTTTCTTGTCAACAACTAGCTTGAACGTGCCTTCATTGAAAGGTCGCTAATTACATCGTTGAATTTTTTTAGCGATATTTTTAGGTTATTTAGCGACGTTTCTAGACGTTGCTAATTTGACTTATTCTGGTAGTGTATCTCATATGGAGTCACCCCACTATAGCATGGAGCACTATGCTCCTTTTTAGTGATGCGCTACCCGTGCTTCCTGTAAAGTAAGTCAGACATTCAAAGAATAAATAGTAAACAATAGTTGTTCTGGGTCTGTAACCTCTTATTGTCTCAAAGGACTACCAAATATTCCTGATATTCTCGTATTCCATGATCATTTTTTGAACTAAAACCTAGATACTTAGTAGATTTTTCTTTGAACTAATAGCATAAAAATTAATGGTATAATTACAAAGACATAATAAGAGAATGTCTTCAAGCCCATTTTGATTGATTTGTCATTAACCAGCTGGTGCTTGGACATTTGGTGAACGGATCCACCAGATTCTCTTGGCACCGAATATCAATCACGACAATAACTCCAGTCTTGGTAAGATCATTTACTAACCTGTGCCTCAATCCCATAGTCCTCTTCTTACAATTGAAGAGATTGTTTGATGCCACCACTGTAGTCGCCTGGTTGTCACAGTAAATCGGCACCGTCAAAATATGTGCGCCAACCAATAAAAGATCATACATGATCTCCCAAAGTTATTCGGCTTTATCCGCTGCCACTGCCAGTGCGTAGAACTCATATTCCATAGAGGAGTGAGAGAGCATAGTCTATTTCTTTGACTATCACGATATAACACTCCACCCAAGGAGAAGATGAACTCTCCTGTGGAGATTTCGCTCTCTACTTCTAAGCACCAACTTGCATCGCTAAAGCCTTCCACTACTGTCGGATAACTCTCTTCATAGTTTTTTAGTGCTCCATACTTGGATTGCTCATGAACTGACTCAACATCCCTAGGGCAAAAGCTATACCAGGCCTTGTGGCAGTTGCTGCATACATCAAACTTTATCTTGGACTACATCTTCATTAGAGGATTCTTCCTCCTGTACACCCATATTATTCTCCAAAATATCCGTGAGAACAATGTTCTTGTGACAAAAAAAATATCTTCAAAGAATTTTGCATCTCGAGATTCAATGATATAATTTTATTCAATATCACGAAACCTCTAAGCATCACTCTTCTCATCATATCCCAGGAAGATAGACTTCCTAGTCTTCGTAGTCTTTGAACCCAGCTTCTGAATCATTAAGTCTAGAATCTTTACATATTCTAGATACCCCCACACTCGAATGAAATTCAAGTTGGGTCTGACCTTGAACCAGAGTTTATGAGAAGTGATATCGAAAGTCGCGTACGATACTCTATTCAAAATGAAAGTAGCCGTAAGCATAACTTCTACCGATAAATAGTTCTTTAATTGACCCATACTCTCCTCCTTGATCACATCTGAGTCTCCTATATTTTTGTCCAGTTTGACATTCAGCCTCAACCCTGAATTCCTTGAACTTCTCGAATGCTTTGTCTTTTGACTTGAGCAGATAGAAGAATGCGTACTTAGATTATTTTTGTCGATAAATGTAATTAAATACTTTATCTTGGCATATGTGGAGAATTGTTTGAAGTCACAGATCTCTGAGTGCACCAACTCTAGAAGATTCGTGCTTTGGTTATTTCGCTTGAATAATTTTTTATGATTTTTGTCTGTGCACAAATCTTACACTTCGCCACATCCTTGCCCCCACATCCTTGTCCCCACATTTGGCTTAAATGAAGCTAAATTCACCTTTAGATGGTTGAATTCCTTCTTCATATTGTTAGAAGCCTTCTGCTTTCCCTTGGAGTCACCAACATTCACCAAGTTGGCCTTGGCCAACTGCTTCAATAGCGTGTCCACCTTGTTTTCAGTCCTCAACTCATCTTTAACATGGATGTAATATAGTAGGAGATCAAGATTGACATCCGTCTTCTTTCGGTGCATGTTCGAGATAAAGTTTCTCCAACCAGGCAGGAGCTTTGCAACAATAACCCCCACGATAAAAGCTTCGACCATGGGCATGCCATCATCCTCAAGTTTGTGACATAACTTGAGAAATTCCTTAACTTGATGCAAAATCGTCTTTTTGTCCTCAAATCATAGTTTTTAGAACTTTTCGGTCACATGGATCTGTTTGGGTTCTCATCCGCCTTGTAATACTTTTTCAGTGACTCCCAGATGACCTTAGCATGGTCCGTCTTCATGTATGACTTTTCTAGAGTATCTTCTATGCAGTTCAGAAGAGGTTGTTGTCCCTCCTCCACTTAGTTTGCATAGTATTTGCAGTAGAAATTTTCTGAACAGTAGCATCATCACCCTCCGGAATAAAAAGCTCAGGATCTTTCCAAACGTAATCTACGTTTATGAGTTGAAGATTAAGACTGACATTTCTCTTCGAGATATTGTAATGCTCCCCATCAAATATCTCAAGTTTTCTAAAAATTGTGTCGAGAAGACTTGCACGGTTGTTCTCGATCTTACTCGGATCTTGCTTTGAGATTGTTAGTATAGTGGTGGCCCATGCAGGTCAGACTTCACAAGTTATGCGATATCGTAGTAGTGCGACGTCTTAGTTGTACTACTGCGCCTGCGATAGGATATAGGACATAGGATACTAGGATGAGAGAGGATACTCAATCACAAATATTTGAGAGCTTCTTGGGATGACCCTTGAGAATCTTATTATAATTTTCCTTGTTTCGTCCGCTCTCACTTGTTGTTATTGAATTTAATTCTTGTTGATCAGTTGTTAAATTTAATTCTTGGTGTCGTTGTTGAGTTTGATTTTATATCGAGATAAATTTTACGGACTAAAAATTTGCGATATTATCTGATGACATATGTTTATGAGGACAGTGAGAAAGGTAAAACGTCTACTTTGGTTATGGAGCCTAGAGTTTATCGCAGCCACATTAGTTATCATAACGAAAACATAGGAACTTGACCTTGGATGTACATATCTTAGTTATAAAATTTAGAGTCTCTCGCAGCCATACCGGTTGGCATGGCGAGGATTCTAGATGACGTGATTATAGAGTTGTATACCTTAGTTATGGAACCTATCGTTTATCGCAGCTATGCTTACTGGCGTGGCGAGGATTCTGAGTGTCATAATTTTGGAAAGATGTGTATGATTATCAGGTTGTATCTTAAATTGGTTCTTAAAGTATCATCTCAATACTTATCCACTTCTGTTATTATAGGACCTTGTTCCAATCAATTTTTTTGGCTAGCAGTAGAGATACCTTCAGTCCTTAGTCTAGTTCCTTTTTTATCTTTATTTTTTAAGGATCCTTGTCAGTATGATAATTGGTGACTTGCAATTATGTCTGTGTCTTGTATCAGTGTTGACTATAGGAGAGTGTAAGAGAATAAGAATATATTGTGCTAAGTAGTAAGACTTGTGTTACAGATAAAAGCAGGGTCTTAAAATGTGGTTTTATATGAGTGTACCGGTATATGACTAATGATGGATGTATCACCTGATATTAAGGCAAGTAAATGTTGGAAACAATAGATGAAAGAGTGTCTAAAAATTATGTGCAGGATGCACAGTGGATGTTGAGTGCCAGTGTGGAAGTTCATGAAAGTGGAAGCATGAGTATTAGAAAATTCAAATAGTGTGCCATGGGTTGAGAAATATCAAGATTGTTCATGGAAGGCATTAAGTGTATCACATATTAGTATATTAGCCTGTGAAAGGTTTAAGAGGAGATAAATATACATCAATCGAGATATGAAACCATATGCCTGCCTTTGAGAGTGAAGTAAAATGTGTGCTATAGAAAGTACAAGTGATTATGAGTTCTAGTGAGTGTGATATGGTGATCTATGATGAAGCTAGTGTTACTATACCAAGAGGGCTAAAATATTCTATATCAATGATTAGTTGAGCAATATGCTAGTAACAGTAAGTACCTCGTGTGATGATAGTAGGTTGGTGTATCAGTTAATGTGGATAGAAAATCATTGGAAGTAATAGTGCAAGTAATCCATGCAGTACAATATTCAGTACACAGTTGAGGAGTATAGATAATTGGTATATTTGTGTGTACCTTGAGTGTTAGAGACTGTGAGTATTTATATGTACACTTAGATAGAGGTGGATTTAAATTTATAATTTGAAGATTGGAAATAAATTTCAATTTGGAGATTGTGATAAGAATGGAATTAGATTTTAATTTCGAGAATTTTTAGGAATATGATATATTTATAGAATTTTAAATTTTTTTTTGATATAACAATATGAATTTACTTCATGATTATATGGTTTGATAAAAAATAAATAAAACTATTGAGGATTTTAAATTTTGAGGACGAAATTTTTTTAAGGTGGGTAGACTTGTAATCTCCGTATCCTGAAATACTTGCTTAAATATTGTTATTAGGTTAATTTGGGGCTATTGATTTTTTTCATAATTTTTGGTTAATTAGAAACTAGTAACAGTAAATTTTGTAGTACTTTCAAAAATTTATTATAATGTCAAACATAATTAAAAATATTTAAAACTTTTATTTTATGTTCTAAGTAATCAAATATATTTTTTTAAAATTTTTGAGAAATTTCTGAGTATTTTTAATATTTATTGGAAGTTATTTAGGCTAATAACTAATTTTTTTTAGGACTTTTAGAATTTATTATGCAAGTCCAGAAATATATAATGGACCCACAGAAAATTTTTTAGTGTTTAGAATATTATTATATATTTTCTGAATTATTTCAAAAATTTTGAAATATTTTTAATATTTATTTTTATTTAAATAGACATAACTAATTTTTAGAGTTTTTCCTAATTATAGTAGAAACCTATGAATATAAAAGTATCCCAAGTATTTTTGTACAGTTTTTAGGTTCAAAATATATTTTCTGTATTTTATCAAGGATTTTTATGATTATTTTTAATGTTTATTTTGAGTTATTTATATTTAAAACGACTTAAATAATATTTTGATAAAGACAAATCAAAAATAAATAATATAAACAAAATCATCCAATCAGATTCTGACACGTGTCATTCTTAAACTTTTGATTCACCCGCATCTCTCTCTCTCTATATATATAATATAATAGCCTTAATTATCCCATTATTTTAGAGAGAGAGAGAGAGAGAGAGAGAGAGAGAGAGATTTGAGGGGATGTCATCTAGGATTTCCTTCATCATCCAGAAACCATTACTCATATCTTCGGACTTCAAACGCGGCCTAGTTTCTTGCATTAGAACCATATTGAGGTTAGATTTCTGAATATATAAATTTTTTCACAAAATTTTGAATATTAAATTCTAAAAAATTCGTAGAGCACAGCATGTCTGAAAAAAGATGCGTCTCGGTGTTTTCGCGATTCCGGGAGAACCAGGTATCAGAATCACTAACCTTTTGAAGTTTTGAAAAGATAATTTCGAGATAATTTATATATGTTTTTCCTAGGATTTAATATAAAATATTCCTGTGTTGTTAATAAAGTAGAACTTCTAGTTTAACAATCAACCACCGTTGCATAATACAAAATTTGTATGTGCAATAATTTTCAAATAAATTTGAATTCGGATGAGCCATAAATTCTAGCATATTTTTGACAATGAAATCTATAAAAAATTATGCATGAAAGTTGAGTTTGCATTGGTTGACTTTTTTGTCAACTGATCGCCTTGATTTACGTGCCATGAGTCTCGAATTAGTAAAATTCAGTTTCTTTGAACAAAATTTAGGAATTAACCTAAAAATTAGAATAATAAAATTAAAATAGGATTTTAGAGTAATTATTCTAGAAATAAATAAATTAAAATAAGTTATCTTTTGACATGGTAAATTTGTAATACATAGGCTATTTGGACTGTGACTTGGACTCTGATTTATACCAGCTAAGGACCACATGCGAGTACATTCTCTGATAATTTTGATTATGTTGATTATCCTTATAATTCTAGTTGTATAGCGTACATGATTCTAACACTGTTGTATACACGAGTTGGCATCATCGAGACCTGTCACGAGGAGTCGTGATTGGGATCCATCGTGCTAGCTGAGAAAACGGGAAAATATTAGTTGATTATGTGATCATACCCACACCTCACGTCCGTACAGCCTGACCATTACATACCTCATAGCCTGTTATGTATGATTAGCCTGACTATTGCTCACATCATAGCTATCCGGATGGTTAGCCTGACCTTACATGAATCATAGCTAGTTATACATAGCAAGCTTGTTCAGTCCCAAGACGATCACTTGATATGCTGATATTTCACACACTTAGCTAGATTGTCTATACACGTATCTCTAGTTTATTGATCTAGCATTTCTCTATGTTCTAGTTACTGTTCTAGCATTCACTATATTCCAGTTCATTGTTCTAGCATGCACATGTATTTTTGTTCATTGCTAGTTGCACCATTGATGACATATGCTCCAGTATTTCTATTTTTAGTATTTTTATTGCCAGTATTTATATCCATCTTGTATTTCTTTACACTGTATTATAGTTTTTTTCAATATACATGAACTACTGTTAGTGCTTGTACTTTTCTCCAATCCTGACTGGATATTTTTTCCAGACTGTGACATAGAGTACTTATTTTCGGCATACTTTGAGATTTGGATGTTATTGATTGCAGGTTAGACTATTTATTGTTGTTTATACTTGTCTTATATTTCATTTGTTTTCTTCGATATCTCATCGTACTTTAGTCCTGTGATTGAGTATTCCATATTATATTATGATATCTGTGTCTCCTTATGGAGTTGGATATTCATGTGAGAGTGATTAGCTAGTATTGTGACTTAGACAACATTCTACTGTCGATGCTGCGATGTAGGTTGAACGTACCCACGCACTCGTGCCCCTATACCGGGTGTGGGTTGTGACAAGTATCGAGGCTTAATCAAAAGATGGTAGAATGGGCTAGGAACAAAGACTTCAGTAAACTTTACAGTCTACCCTTTGTCTGATCCTGAAGTTGTAGTCGAGACTCAGAAGTTCCAACAAACAAGTTTACCCTTTGAATCCTCAAATCCAACGAAGAACTATAATATATCAACTATGATTACAACTTGCAAAATATTACAATAATTAGAAAGCAATCTTTGTTCTTCCTTGTAAACACAGTTGCAATTGGGACAGAACTTTTATAACTAGAAGAAAAGAGAAAAAGATAGAATACAAAATTATTCTTTTTGGGGTGGTGACGACCACCGTTGCTCAAAACAAGATTCGCCCTCTGTCATGCCCTAGTACCGGAATACGAAGACGGAAAAGGCCAGTTATTCCGCCTAAGCTATAGAATATTATACGGCGATCACGGCTATAGAAAGACTAGGGGGTGCATGTTATAATCAAGTTTCTTATGCTCTCCGAACATATATGTCTCAATTATTAAAGAAAGTATCAATAAGAATAAAATAAATAAGATAAAGCAGTAAGGTATCCCAAATGCTATATAAGAATATTCTGGAGTCTAGCCGTCATAAAATAGTAGGCTAGCAGATTGTCAACATTATATGAGAGTATGTCAGCTGCAATCTAAATAATTATAATCATGTAGAAAAACTAATATCCAGATTTGCCGACTAACAAGTGTCGATGGCTAAATGCCCAAAATAATATAATTTATAATAACGAACAGGAAAAAAACCATGTATGTCCCTCAGCGGCCATCCTTCTAGTGTGCGCTATTAGTGGAAAGATAAGTTGGATCCTCGGGCTCTAGCTCTAAACTTGGCGATGCAAAACCAATGGGATTAGACTCCAAATAATAAGTACCACAAAGGAAGCACGAATGAAGAACCAAAACCAGATCTACTATGTAGATGCATGAGCCAAAAATTATTAGCGCATATCCCATCATCGAGATAATGTGACACTCCTACAACCAAACTAGGCCAAGGAGTGACGTATCACACCGAGAAAGAGTACGTTCCTTCATTATGGTCCAGCTAAAGTTTCTGTGTCGTAGTTTCTGTTCATAGGCTATCGTAACACAATAGCGCAACCCTACAACCAAACAAGGACAATGATTGAATCACCAAGTCATGATAGTCTATGTTCCTAGACTACTAACAGAAGTAACAATACATAATCAGGCACAAGATAATACATATATAGTATAGTGTAGCTTTGGTCCATGGTATATTGCAACACAATAGCACAATCCAAAATCTAAACAAGACAAGGGTTGAACCATTATGCAACAATATTCCACATCCCTAACTACCAATCGACCTAATTGAATCGGCCAAGCATATACTACGGCTTGATATGTAGTGTTTGGGTTATCCTTTAATGCATTAAACATATGGATTCTCAAATCTTGCCATTGCCAAGAAGGGCTAATCGAGCCAGCAATTCGAGCATGTATTGATACCCTGGTCCCTCGTAGGGATACCTTGCCTTTAATCATTATCAGGTAGTATATATATGGTATAATCAGATACTGCACCCTGCTAGTGCAGATGATATACAGTATCTGGTGGGGACCAACCTTGGCACTCCATTACTAACTTCTGGGGTGGCTGGCAGACATGATCTCGGAATCTCGTTTCCTCCCCATGCTCTAAAAGTTTAGTTGTATAATTAAACCAATGTTAAATGGAATCTCGTACCGTGGTCACACGATTATTTCTCCTTAAATGTCGTACTTAAGTACGTGCACGCTAGATATGAATCTATATTGTTACTCGAGAGTTCAATCTAGATTCACCTAAACGTGATGCAACAATCAATATCAACCTAGCCACGGTTATTATCACTAGCCAACTAACGATTTCGTGCAAGAAAGTAATCACTTGATATTATTAATATATATAACACGTAGCAAGCACGATCAAGTGGCACGACGGCTCACAATGATAACAAGTAGGCACTCTCGGTGCATAATCAAGTGTATCAGTACAGATACTAGTAATCAGGTCAGGTATACATAGCATGCCCAAATCAGGTCCTCTTGTGATCAGGCAAGTCTTGTAATCATGTGATCATATCATTCTTAGTCGAGTTTACGGTCAGGCAATTCTAGACATCAAGGTCATGCTCAAGTACCACTCATAATGGTCAAGACAATAAGCAAGTAAGAGAAATCCACAACTCTAGCAATTATACTCTTAAGGCAACAAGAAATTACAATAGCCAAGAAAATAGCACACAAACCAAGAAAACTGCGCACAAACTGTCAGAACCAAGCAGTGGCATAACATACAAAAATACGCCCAGGAATGTCTTGACGCACTATGCAAGGAAGAAGACATTCTTCTTAATAAGGGAGAAAAACTCTTATAAAAGTATGCAGAAGAAAGCATTCCTTCTGCAAATAGTGCACACGAAAGAATGGGTCAAATATGACAAGAACAGGTCCAGGCGTACAATTGCTAGAAAAAACAAGGTTGGCACACTTTTAAGAAAGTCCGCACGATATAAAAGGGTGATGCACTTTCAAATAAGAATGCAAACAAGAAAGCTAGATTGAATTCCCAAAAATGGCACGATAGTCAAGAAACTTGTCTATCAAGGAGCACACAAATCAAGAACATCAAAATCGAGAAACCAACCAAAGATTCGTTCATAAGGAAATGAAGTAATGGAAGAAAAATGTTTTAGAGAGCCGAAGTGCGCCAACTAAGAAGAGTATACATGTTTACCAAGTTGAATATTGTTGGCGCACTTTCCTTAGTCAAGGGAATCTCCGATGGAGTACGCACCAAAGTGCGTCAGGGGTTTTTCTCTCAAAAGTGCGCCTAAGGATAACTCTTAGAGTTGCTGGCGTACAATTGCTATGAAAAGGGTGCAGTACTCAGAGTACGTATAGAGAGAATAGGTTAGCACAAAGTGAGCCCAAGGGTCCTTGGCGTATTTCTGCTCCAACAAGGAAATTGCACACTTTTTGCATCCATTGTTCTTCCTTTTTGGCTAGCAATCGTGGTTGGTGTACTCTTCAGAGTTTTTAGTACATAACTCAGCTGAACTCCAAATCCAACAAAATCAATAGCAAAGTTGAGTAGAATATAATGCTCTATAATATGAGCTAAATAGTTTTCACAAGTACCATATTTTAGGAAATCAAATTCCTAAGAAATATCAAAAAATTCACATGAAATCCATAGATCAAGAACTCAGATCTATGCCACTCCACCCATCAAAACCAAAAATAGCAAGTACTAAATATGTAAAGGAACGAGGCACAAATAATCTAAGCTATCAATATACAAGAAATAAACCAACCCCAAACACATTCATGATTCATGTTTCTTCACCCAAGCAAGTTGCACTTGCCTGTGAAGAAAGGAGGAGAAAGAGAACAAGTAAAGAGAGAGAAGGAAAGAAGAAGAATATATAGGTTTAGGGTGTGGTTGTGAACTGTTGGATCACACAAGGTCAATCCAAGCCACACGGTTAAACCACAAACCTAAACCAAGCCAAGACATGGGTCAGGTCTAGACGGGTCAAGCCAAACCAAAACACACAAAATTTCACAAGGAACAAGCAAGCATGCATGCACAAAAGTACGCCGGGAAGGGGGCTAACACCCTCTACCGATGATCTACTCCCAGGAGCCAGCAAGTTCACAAGAGAACTTCTGAAATTCTCGTAGTCAACTCTTTGTGTGACTCAAACAGACTTCCTGGACTCCTCTTCTATCAATTTTTGGTGTGTATCCAAAAGAAGGCCCGAGGACTCTATTTATAGAGAATGGTGGAAACTCATCTCCACTCCTAGCCGATGTTGGACTAAAATACCAACTCTCAAAATAAGGATTAATATTCTAATTTCCGCCATCAACAGAGTCACGTGCAATCAACGCAGCCCGCACATGCACGCAACAACAAAGTAGCTCAGGCGCATAGACTCGTCGACATGCAGTTGCGCATAGCCGCATATGCCGCGCATGCACGTATATGCGCATACACCGCATAACCATGCATATCGCGCATACGGAACAACCACGCATGCAAACTGCATAGTCCGAATCCGAGACCGAGTCGCAAAACACCAATGGGACTGAACTCCTAAGGGAATTATGCAAACTCATAAATGCTTTCTTTGAGAAGTTAGTCCTTTTTTTCCTAAAAAAAATATCCCCACATGGTACCCACATGTGCCCCACCACACCCCATGTATACATCTCAACACATACAAAATATTATATTGAGGTACTCATTTGGTGGTGTAACCAATGTGAGACTATCTTTCACTAGTCCAAAGGCAACACACTAACAACCCAACCCTCTGGGCCGGCCGTGGTGGTTGGTATCCAATATTCCACAGTTTGCATAACCAGGACACAGTCTGGTATAGGTCTAATTATTCGGATATTTTCTCCATTGTTAGAAAAAACATGGTCTCCTTTTGAATATTACGATTCATTTGTCCTAGATGATCGCTCAAACTTTCTTATGTTAATTATTTGTTGCAACTGGTATAGAAAAATAAAGCTCCTGAGTAAATATAGCCGTTAGCTTAGTCTCTACTCTAATTCCTGAATTGCTGCTGAACGCAATTGGTAATAGTAAAAAAAATGCTTTCAAGTTGATATAGCCGTTAGCTGACTCATGCTTGAGATGAAGTCATGTGAACTGTATTAAGTCAACCTAACCATATATATGTACACAATTCATGCAGATTCCTTCATGTGATTGGGATTGGTATGGAAAGCCATATGAATTATGGGAATATAGTTTGGGTAGGTTAGAAGCTTAGGATCGATGGAGCTACTAGAATTATTCAAACTGATTAGTTAATGCTTGGATTGAATTTTGAATATGGGCTTCCAGCTAGTAAGAATATAAATTGTAGTTTTGGATGGAAAAAGATGCTAGATCATTTTGAATAATGCAATGTATATTTTCAATCAGTATAATCTACTAATATAAATGAATTAGTTTAATATCAAAGGAAGTCAACTTATGAACTTCTGGAACAGAAAAATAATGACATGAACATACCTATCATTATTTTTTTTCCCCTCAAAGAAGCATACTACCATTTTATTTATTTATATTAGGTGTGGTCACGTATTCCACAATTATATATACACCAATCTACGAAATTGACAGCTGCATATGTTGAGAGTTCACTGTTCAAAATCATTGGTCAATAATATATGACTATTTATTAAGGATCTCAAACATATACAATAAAGAAGTTTATGAGTTCAATGTATAGATGACTAATTTCAAGCAAAATGACAAAATAATTATAGGTTAATGGTGGAAACATAACCAATTCTTTCAACTTGATATGTTTTAAAGTTAGGTAGAACAATGTCTACTCCTAAAACAAATTTAAATAGATTCTGCTCCAGTAACGTGTAGCCTATCAAGTTAAGGGTTACTTCAAGAAATTTTTTGGAATACAATAGAAAATGGTAGTCTTTAAAAAAAAATTGGACATTTGATATTCTTGCATCTAGAAGCTTTATAAAAATTCCTGCCATTTCTATATGGTTATCATATAAATACTTTATTAAGGAGCACGATAAATATCTAGGTTTTAGAAAGTTTCAAATATTAGATGAAGGACACATGTCACAATTTTAGCCTTTTATATAGAGCCCTTGAGGCTATATGAAGGGGAGAGACCTCACTTGTTCCTCACCACCCAAAACGTTGTAAACTCTCTCTAGTATATTGAAGTTTTCAACATTCAAATCTTTCTTTTACTCTATATTTCTCATTTTCGCATTAGTAATCTAGCTAAACATTTGAGAAAGGCTTACAGAAAACTTCGAGGAGGAAGTTTGTAAGCCGCACATTAGCGAAGTGTTGGTTGGTGCCAAATACTAAGTTCGTGACAAATAATATCAGAGCGAATGTTGGTTAGTGCCACGTACACATCTGAGAACATTTAGGAGAGACTCGTGTAGCCTAAGGAGAGGACGCCAAGACCAACAAGGGAGGCAAGAGCAAGGAGTCTACTGTCATACTCCTATCCTTTAGATACATATATAACTGTATTTTCTTATTTTAGGAATTTCAAATTTTTATATTTCTTAAAAAAATTGTTGAAATATTTGATTTTAGGAAATTGGAATCTCGTTTATGACTTTTGGTTTTGGAGATTATGCAATTGATAGGACCCTAATTAATCTTGGCCATGGTTACTTACTACCATGGTTAATGCCCTTCTCATTTTTTTATTTTATTTTATATTTCTATTACTGTTAATAATAATAATATTATTATTATTATCTCTTTTCTCTCTCCTCTCTCCCCTTATCCCATGAAGAGCCCCACTTTTCTTTTATTCTCTCTCTCTCTCTCTCTCTCTCTCTCTCTCTCTCATCTTCTTCCCTTTTTGGAGAGCAACATCAACATCCCTCGCCAAGTTTGTCACCGTCGCGTCTCCATCGTCGTGAATATCCCCCTGCCCCTCCTTCTCTTCATTCTCCTCCTCGCGCCCCTGTAGTTATCGTTTCCCTTCTCCTCCTCCACTACCATCTTCTCCTCTCCTCCCCTCTCCTCCGACAACCATCTCCCTCTTCTCGTCCTTACTGTCATCCTTACCATCCCCTTCGCCTGCTCTCTCTCCTCCGATAACAACCACCACCCTCTGTCAGCACCATCACTGTAGTGCCCCGCTTCGCTTGGTTCATTGAGATGGTTCATTGTCAAAGTACCATTCAGATTTTTTTGGCTCATTCAGAGTCTTGTTCAAAGTTCTTCTCGGTCTATATAGAGTTCTGCATCAGGTGGGTAGTTTTGATAGATCTTTATTTTTCTTGCCTTCACACTTAATAAACTTGCTGCTAATTTCTATTACCATAAGTTGATGTATGCTAATAAAAGAAGAGAATCCATATAGATAAGTGAGTAATCTCACTTTGTATCATGCTGCTATAAAATATAAATTTTTAGACGGATTGAGTTAGACTTGCGTAAAGTAGAGTAGCTTCTATCTTGTCACGTAGACTATCGATATAACTTGTTGCTATAGAAGTAGAGTTCCATACTGTTGTCGGCCGATCATATAGTTTATCTATCTTGTTGTTATAAATGAAATTATGTACTGTTGACACATCTTATTACTTAGATTATAACACCGATGTTGGAGTTATCATATGGAACATAGTACTACTATCTTATACATGAGGACTATAATTAGTTATTTCTGAGTTCTGATATAAAACATAGAAGATTTTGGGACCGTGGACTGGAAACTTAGTAAATATAAAATAAAAGAGGGATGGTGTATTATTATTATTTCAGTGGTACTATACATTTTTGTAGAGTCTATATGTTTATGCATTTGTATGCTCATGGATAACTTATACACAAGGTAAAGTTCTCGAACGATCGTCGGGGCACCGGGATTATGTCATCTCAGGAGAACGGCGATAGCTGAAGTACTAGCGTGGTAGTTGTGCTTACGGTAATAGAATTTGGTGATTTTAAAACTTTTAGTGTTGCTACCTGAAAGGATCGCGATCTAACCCAACTACGGTCTAAGATGGCATATGCTGCCAATGATCCTCATATAAGTTAGGCCGCATCCTAATGGTCATCAGCATACAGGTTATTGGTTGTAAGGAAATATTTAAACTATACATTATATTTTATGAGATTAACGATTGTCTTATGCAAAGATACTCATGTGACACATAGTTATGATACAATATATTCATGTCATTATCATTATTGTGTGAGAAAGGAAAGGATGGATGGTAAGTATTGGGTAAGATTTACTCTACTATCTTGTTGTGTGACACAAGTATGTTTTAATTCTGCTAGGCCTTGTAACTGATCCTATGGCAAGATTAGAAAGACCATCTAAGTTTGTGTGCACTTACATAATTAATATATTAGTTCTGTTGAGTGGGCGAGAGGCCAATTACCTGTGCATTTTGATGTACTGACACCCCTCCAAATCTTTGAAGTTACGGGGAGTAGCTTACTCGAGCGGAGACATTTGAGTTCGGATTGGTGTTTTGAAGCATTACGACAATATTCATTATTTTATTGTTTATAAAATACATAATGTATGGAACATCATCTATTTTATAGTTCCCAAGTTGTACGCCTTATGGCATAATTTATTGTATTAAGGGAGAGAGAGAGAGATATAGAGACTCGTAATCTTGGCCTTGACCATTGTAAACCTCGTTCCAATATCAATAAAGAGAATCATTCTTTGTATATCTTGTGTCAATTCAACTTTTTTGATTAATGACTCAATAACGATGACCCTATATCTTAGTTGCTCAATCGACCATTTTGGTGCTTGCCTTGTACAAGCGTAATTTAGCTTGAATGACATCACACCCAGTGGCAATATTTGGTTCTGTGGAACCGATCATGACATTTTGGTATCAGATAACGACATTACGTCATTGGACCCTTAGTCGATTCTCTTTTGCTCTGAGTTACTTCTGTGATCGATGTCATTGACTCTCTCTATGTTCCATTGGGTGTTTCATACAATAAGCCAAGATATTTTATGAATCTTATATGGATATTTTGTTGACTAGGGATAGGTTTACAGAGCGAATTTTTGGTTGAGTTGTATTAGGGCGTTACATATTTAGACTTATGTTATCTTGGTTGAGCAGTTTTTGTGTGATATGGATATTTTGATGGGAATACTTTCGGATGAGCATATGTTAGATTGGATCAATTGATTTTGGAAGAGTACCATGCAATCAGTAAGTATATTGTACAATGGATCAGTTGATTTTAGATGAGTACCATGCTATCAGTAAGTATGTTGTACAATGTTACGAGTATGAAGAATGCATGCTTGAATCTCGAGGAATGAAATAGTTTTGGATATTCAAGTGGATTGGTTGCAACTTGATTTTAGTTGATATTATGCTTGTAATCATTGGGATCACCGTATTCAGGATCGTCCATAATGGATGTTGGCTTAGAGTATGAAGCAGATTTTAGTTTCAGTTTGATCTTTGAGGAATGTTGGTATGCAAAATGGCTTGATTCCTGAGTGGTGTATTGGGTAGCCTTGGGAATTTTCAATTTATTAAGAACTTTGGGTATATTGATGAGTCTATCAACAAGACAATGGGATGGTTTAAATCCTCATATACAGTTTAGGCTGGTTAGTTGTAATTTTAATATTCTACTCAAGATAGGTTAGGGCGTTTGAGAATGATTTATGCAAGACCAAGATTATATTGGATAATAATTTATGCATGGTCGAGGAGAAAATATGGGTCATGTATTAAATTATAGATTTAATTGAATGGATGAAATATTTAAATGAGTTAGAAGACTCGATGGTGCGATCGGAAGATAGCACAATTGGAAGTTTGATTGGAAGATATAAGAATGACTCCAAAAATTGAGAATGGTATAGCTCGATGACTTTAGTTAGAGTATAACTAATTTAATCTTTAATTTGGATAAGTTGATACTATATCGATGCTTGACAGATAGTACGAATTGATACATGTTAAAAAATTATGTTGCTCGATGACCTGAGATAAGCGATAACGGATTTTATCTTGAGTTTGGATGAGTTGATCTTGTATCTAGTTCACAAGATAACAATGTCTAAAATTATAGAAGCATAAAAAGAATTTTCCCAAAGGATGCTATAACTAAATGAGCGGTGGCATACTTTTTCACAAAATATGCACTTCCAAGCTCACTAGAAGATAGTGGTGCACTCAATGGTAGATTAAATAGAGGTGTACCTTGTCTCAGTGGCACACTTTGTTATACATACAGTATGGACAAGTGGGCATACTTTCTTCATACCCTCTTTTGAGCATTTAATGCAATGAACCTAATAGCTAACAGATACAACACTCAAGGAGATCGATCTCATTAATATAGATGATCTCTGGCACACAAACCCAGGTTATCGTTTAATGGAGAGTATGGTAGAATTCAACCAGAGTACACCATTGTTGTTACTTTGCCATAGTATGCCAATGTTGCTACTTTGTCATAGTATGCCAATATTTCTTATCTATCAGAGTACGCCCATGCTGCTATCCCTTCAAACATATGCCCGTATGAACACTTTCTCCAAATCCTACAAAAGTAAGCCATCTAGTGTTAATCTACTACAAGAGCTAACAAAAGTACGCATGTTCTTCCAAGGAAAAAGTACGCACATTGTTGTGTTCTCTGTGTTGAAAGAAGAACATGTGCATATTTATTCATATATAACCGACAGTGGGAGGTTATGATCCCAAACAGATTACATGTTTTTATGCCATGGTTCTCATAGAACGTGCACAAGTAGTTGCCACCTCGACCACGAGCTTTTCTCGTACAGGATGTCACGTGTCAAGTTGACAGCAAATTGTGTGCCCACTCACCAAAACTTGGGTTGTGAAATTATTACAAGTGCTCGCATATGGGCAAACACAGTATATATTGGTCATTTGTGTGTACACACCCATATAACTGCTTTAGGCTATAAATACAAGATTAGTGCTATCCTACAGACAGAGGAGAGGACAAATATACATGGACAGAAAGAAGGAGAAGTTATTCGTGCCAACGTTGTCGTTGCCTTTTTGCTTCCAAGTTTTCGAGTTCTTGTGTGTTCTTGTATTTCTTTATGTCAAGTAGTACAAAGAGTAAAGTGATCGACCGCAGATCAGATCTCCATGTATATACTTTCCCAGAATTGTTGTAATAAGATTCTTGTTTATGATTTATTGTACTTTTTTCTTATTTCAAAATTTTGTAATACAAAAGTTCGCTCAACTTTTTGTTCAATGCAAACATAAATAAATTTGAGTTAGGGAATAGATGTGTTCTTGGTTATGCAAATACTTGATGATATCGAGGCATATCAAAGATTGATGAACCATGACTCAAGGAAATTTTAATTGGATTGAATGATGATCGAATTGTATATTGAATCAAAGAGTTTCATGACCTTGATGGATGCCAGCGTATGAATTATCGGTGGATCAAATGACAATATTAAAATTTTAAATGACTTGGTAGATGTTGAAATTCTTGGTGATTGGTCTTTGATTCGATGTAACAAGATTGATGGCTTAGGAGAAAATTGGAGTCGATCTATAACTTGGAGAAAATAAATACGTAACAGTAAAGTGATTGGTGATTTCAAGATTATCTTGACTTATGGTTTGATGTTAAAGTAGGCTTGATGATACAAGTGGATTATGTGCATATATCAAGGATGAGTTGGTCTGAATTTGAAGTAGGTCATGCTTGGTGGATTTGTGATTGAATAAATTACTTATGAATAGCGACTTAGAGTTTATTATTTAAGATTGGTAACTTAGAATTTTGACTTGAGATATGGTGATCGAGATTGGTGAAACTGGATTGGTCGATCCTATCGCACATATTTGAGGAATTGGACTATGAGAATTGCATGGATTGATGTTTGTCGATCATCATATATCAAGGATGATGGTTGGATAAATTAATCCTAGGAATAGCTTTGCTGAATTTACTCTGACCATTAGATTTTGAGTTATTGATGCTTCTAAGATGATCTATGATTGATGTTTAGAAGTTTGAGTGAGAAGAGTTGGGTAGAATATCATGTATTATCGACTATGGCTTGACCCTAGGATTAGGGTGAGTGCAATAATTTTGTTGTATACTGGAGATGTTGATATTGATATTTAATTATGGCATGGTGAGCTAGCCTAGTGGTTAAGAAAATGTCCTAGTATTGAGAGATGGTATCAGTTTGATAGACCTTGGAGAGTTTCCTAGTTATACTATAGAACTGGGATATCTAGATTGAGAAGATGTTTGTGTGTGATCTGGTTCTCGGGAGTTCTTAATGGATTGTTGCAATTGGGATGGCATATCACATTTGGATGTTTGTTGGTTGCTTGATTACTCATAGCTGGATGATTGCTTGTGGGCAGAAGAACGAGATGGTATCAAGGACTAGTCGAATCAATTTCATACTGATGGTTTGCCTCATTGATGATGCCCAAATAGAGGTGATGGATAAAATTTTGTTAGCAAATGGGATTGTGATTTGAAATCATAAACTCAAAAGATATGATTGATGATAGTACAAATCTTGAATTTAAAGTGGCTTGAATTTGGATTGATCTTACCCGAGGAGATATTGGGATTGCATAGGCAAAATTACTTGGTATATTAATCATGTAATTGTAAGAATTTAATTGAAATAATTAATTATTGGCTGACGAAACAGATCAGAATTGATGGTTCGAAATCCTTATGTTATTAGGAGGAAGTTGATAAAGGGATAAAATATTCTCTTATGTTGGGCGATATAGATAAATTAAGATTGACCCTTGGGGATCGAATGAGGATGACTTTATACTTGGTCAAATTTAGATGGTATTATTAGCATCTAGATTATGTTTGGAAGTGCGATCAAAATATGCATAATAAGTGACTCAAATTTTGGTTTGTTGTTCATAGATTCAAAATTTCTCAGAAGATACGTGAATAGATTCAATGGTAATTTTGAAAGAGAGTAAAATTTCTTAGGGAGAGTTAAATCTCGATATTTGATTGTATTTGGGACTTTGATGCAGTATAGTTTGGAAGATTGGTTAAAAATTGAGTTTAATGTATTAAGAATCAATTTGATTTGGTTGAGGTGTAATACTTGGTTTTGATTTGAGATATCATTAGTTTCAGGATATGTTCTTGGATTCAGAATTTGTTCAGGTATAGTGCTTGGGTGGGTTTGCCCTAGTTGTAAGTTTGGTCTCTTGTACAGTAAGTGTGGGCTACCTAGTGAATTTGGGTAGTACATTTCTGTATGAGGTAAAACATTAATGGAGGCAGGAAAATGTTGGTAAAGTTTTGGTCATAGTTGAATTAATTTTGATAGTGTAGTTGCCCGATAGATTTGGCTAAGAGATGAGAACCTTGCATTGATTTTGGAATGAATAGGAAAGTTATTTCAATTGGTCTTTGATGTTATGGAAGAAATATTCAAGTTAGATATAGTGGAAATGCTTTATGAAGTTTGTTGATATTCAACTATTTGAGAGTTATTAGAGCAAGTATTAATCAGTGCTTCAGTGGAGGTTTATCTTTGGTAAAGTGATGCAATTGGATGTGTTTGTTCTCAGAAAGTTTTGAGGATAAAACTTTTTCTCAGTGGTGCATTATGTAGTGTCCGTTCCACTTGGTTCAGCGATATGGTTTATTAGCGAAGTATCGCTTGAATTTTTTGGCTCATTCAGAGGCTTGTTCAGAGTTCTACTCGATCGATGCAGAGTCCTGCATCAGTTGTGTATTTTCAATGAATCTTCATTTATCTTACCTTTATACTTAATAAACTTGATGCTAGTTTTTATTGCCCTAATTTGATGCATGCTAATAAAAGAAGAGAACCAACATAGATAAGAGAGTAATATCACTTTGTATCATGGTGCTATAGAACATGAACTTTTAATCAGATGAGTTAGACTTGCGTAAAGTAGAGCAGCTTCTATCTTGTCACATAGACTATTGATCTTACTTGTTGCTATAGAAGTAGAGTTTTATACTATTTTCTTACCCTATCATATGGTTTATCTATCTTTCTGCTTTAAATAAAATTTTATATTGGTGCCACATCTTATCACTTAAATTATAACACTGCTGATGGAGTTATTATATGGGACATAGTACTACAACCTTATACATGAAGACTATAATTAGTCATTTCTGAGTTCTGAGATAGAAACATGGAATATTTTGGGATCGTTGGGTCGCCAATATAGTATTGCTGGACAGAAAATTGCGTAAGTACAAAATAGAAGAGAGATAATGTAGTATAATTATTTTATTGGTACCATACATTTGTGTGAAGTCTAAATGTTCACGTATTTGTAATGTCATAGACAACTTGTACAAGGTAAAGTTTTCAAACGATCGCAAAGGCACCAAAATTATGTCGGCCCGGGAGAACGACACCAGATGAAGTCCTTGCGCGGTAACTGTGCTGACGTACTAGCTTTTGGTGAATCGAGAAATTTTAATGCAGTTAGTTGAAAGGATCGCCATCAAACCCAGCTATGGTCCAAGATAGCTTGTGGTGCCAGTGACCCTCATATAAGTTAAGCAGCATGCTAACATTAAACTGTGTGGAGTATATTGGTTGAAAGGGAATAGGTGCACTATACATTATGTTTTACGAGATTAATAATTATCTTCTGTAGGGACACTCATGTGACACAGTTATAATTCAATATATTCATATGTCATTATTATTGTTGTGTGTGACAGGGAAGGATGTATGGTAAGTATTGGTAAAAATTACTCGGGTATCTTGTTTCGTACACTTATATGCATGTGACACAACTATGTTTTAATTCTGCTATGACATGTAACTGATTGTAAGGAAAGATTAGAAATATTGCCTAAGTTTTTGTGCACTCACATAATTAACGGGTTGGTTTTTTTTAGTGGGAGAGAGGCGACTTACCTGTGCATTTTGATGTACTGACACCCCTCCAGATCTTTGTAGGTGCGGGTAGTAGCTTGCTCGAGCGGAGGCATTTGAGTTTCTATTGGTGATTTCAAGCATTAAGACAGTATTAATTGTTTTATTGTTTATAAAGAGCATATTGTAAAGAACATTATCTATTGTATAGTTCTCGAGTTGCAAGCCTTATGGCATGATTCATTCTATTGAGAGAGAGAGAGAGAGAGAGAGAGAGAGAGAAAGATAGAGAGAGTGGTATTCTTGTCCTCGAGAGGCATTGTAAACCTTGTTGCAATATCAATAAAGAGAATCATTCTTTGTATTTAGTGTGTCGATTCAATTTTTGCTTAATGACTCTACTGTGATGACCCAATAACTTAGTTGCTCAATCGGCCGTTTTGGTTCCTTCCTTGTACAAGCGCAATTTAGCTTATACGACATCATGCACTATGGCGATGTTTAGTTTTATAGATCTGGGGCATGCCAGTTGCTAGATGAATCCCCAGAGCACCTCACACCCTCTCCTTCTTGGCATCTTCTATGTATGATCACCACTGCGACGGACCCCCTCCCCCTCTGCCCAACTCCCCTCATTTGCTCCCTCATCCGACCATGACCAGCTCCCGTAATATAGGTCCAATTGGACGAGAATTCTATGACGAGTTATGCTAGGTGTTTATATTATATATTGTATACTTCTTTGTTCAAAATGAGCATTTTTTGTTGTTGAAGGTCCTATTGGACAATAATTTAGTAGTCGGATGCATCGAATGTCAAATATTATTTTTGTTACATATATATTTTGTATACATGGTTTAAATATATTTTAAATGTGTTTTGCAATTAAGTACTTTTAGTTGCATAGCGACGATGGATTATTGGCAGACAACAAATCCTATCCGATGGATCCATCCATCACCTCTCCCCCACCTAGTAGAGTTTCAGAACTTACAAACATGTATCAAAAATAAAGTTTTACCTAATAGTTGACACATGCATTGCAAGTTTGTCATCATTCGTCTTCGCTTAGTCAACTTTATTGAAAAAAATTTCATTTTGTAGTAGTCTACTCCGTCTCTCTTATCGTCTTGGTATATTATCACAACTTGTGCATCACTACATTACCATCATTTCTCGCTGAATAGTCAATGTGGCTATTGTAACGACGAAAGTTTGAGAAAAATATTTTAATTTTTGACGCCCCTTTGTGCCGTGCATCCGTTGCTATATGGAGTTAGTAATGGACAAGCAACTGATCTCTATTGCTATTCACTAGTATTTAGTGATTCTTGAATGTGGAACAACCCTTTCTTTCACAGTTTTTTTTCTTTTACTAAAAACTTGAATAATAAAAAAGAAGTGGATTTGGAGTTGGTTTTATCCTTTGTCGATCAGAAAGTACATACTTTGGCTAATCATAAATTCAATAGACAATGATGAAGTACACTAAAGCACTTTTTCGGACTTGAATGTGTTTTTCATCTTCTTTTTTGTGGTCAGTAAAAGTTAAGTCTTTTTTCTTTGTTTTATCACTAAGTTGTTCTATAAGTTTTTTTATTGTCTATGCAGTATACAGTTTATGCTTTTGTTACTTTATATGTGATAATTTGTTAGATTAGACTACCAAATACCAAAGAATAGCGACGGACATATCTGTCGCTAAGTTATCATAGCAATGGATTAGCAACGAAGAAAGTTGTTGGTAGATGATTTGTTGTAAAGTCCGTCGTAAGGTCATTACAACCAAGACTAACAGCTAAAAACTTTGCGCCATATTAACAACGACGGCATGCGCTGCACTTACTGTAAGCCTCCTCATTTTGTAATAGGATAATTTGATAATTTTTAATTATTTTTGTTATTTTGTTTAATTAGATAACTTTAAATAATTAATTTCTAATTTCTTTTAATATATATGACCCTTTGCTATGGCTTTGATATTTTGAGCAATGTATGACCTTTTTCTTCTAACAAAATTTATAATATTAATCTTGATTGGGTCTAATATAGTTGAAATATGGATGTTGTATTTATTTGATCTCCCCCATGCTCCAAAAATATTGCGAACGTCTAGAATTACGGTTACCGTAAAATTGTCTCCTTTTGACTAGAACTTGACCCAAACCCAACCCAAACACATGTAGGCATATAGCGCACCCAAATATCCATATATATATATATATATATATATATATATATATATATATATATATATATATATATATATGATATTTAAATTAATTTATTTCTATTTATAGGAGTTTATCTATAGAAAGTGGTATAGGTGGTATCCTAGTTGGCAAATAACTACATAACCAATTCTCTAACCAACCCAACAACCAAACCATATCCAATCCTAACCATAACAACCAACCCCTCATTTAGCCAAACCTTATTAGCATTAGAAAATCCTCTCATATATTTAAATCTATTTAAAAAGTCCATATATATCAACTTATCACAAAATCCTAACGCTAAAAATAACAAATCTCTTTCCCCCTCTTGTGGCTGACCCCTCCCCTCTCTCCAACATGTAAGAGTAGCCCCCTTTGCCATATCTCCCTCACAACATCATCTCCTTCACCAAAAACTTTCTCCTCTCTTCCAAAATTTTTACTTTTCATCATCCTTCCACCATCTCTTAATCCAAACACCATTAAACCTCCAAGAAGAACCCTGTCTTCCCCATAAATATATCAAGAACCTATTGTCATCATCAATAATCCATCAAGAAAGGAGTAGCAAGCCAAACAAAAGCAAAAATGAGTGTTTCTTTGACAAGAAGAAGCACCATCATCCAATCCTCCAAAGTTTTCGGTAAATCTTAAATATTTCTTTCTCAAATCCCATAACATGATCATTATAGGTTATGTAAAATTATTGATTTAGAACCCATAATTTGCCATCTTGTTCTCATATTATAAAATATAAATTTTTTATGATAGTTTGGTGATAATGCGCTTGTCGGTAGAACTAGTTTGAGACTTTTAATAAGATTACTTAAGGAAATAATTACTGATTATTAAATCTGAATTAATATGTATTTATTTTCTAGAAATTAATTATTTTATGTTATTTTAATTTCAAATCTGAACCCTATAATTAAGGACCACTAGCCTAGGTTTTAGGGTGATTTTGTGGCATTGTTTTGCTAGTAAACAGAGGATATTTTGGATGGAATAAAGAGATAAATATTTTTTGAGTTTAAATCAGAATATAATATGATAAAAAAATTATAAATATAAATCATTCTATTGGACTGGCAATGTCTCGAACAAGTTTCGGACAAAACTAGTCAACCTAAAGTGGCCAAAATCTTAAAATATATTAATTTTGTCAAATCTGAAATTTATTGATAAAAATTCAACTAAATCATGTTTAAATCAAGAATATATGAATTATTATTATTTATGTTCATGTCCTTTGATTGGGGACTTAAACTTAAATTTTGGAAGTCAAAAATCAAGAAACTAGATTCCGATACCCTGTAAAAGTAAAGTAAGATGTTAGAAATAATATTGGACTTGGTCGTACATGAAAAATAATGAAATTATATAATTAAGTTATAATTATGAGAATTATTGATTAGTTCCTTAAGCATTTAATTGGTGTTTAGGTCAATTGAATTTCGAATGAGTGGACGCGGGATCATCTTTACCACCACTGGCTGAATAACCAGGCAAGTGTACCTTGCCAAGATATTTACAGTTCTAGATTATTTATTGATATTATTTATGCATTATACACTATACTTTTGTGTCTTGGTTGATGTACTTATTGAGCCTAGGGCCGTCATACGATACGTTGAGTCCGAACAAGATTCGGGTACCGACATCCTCTGCGGAGTCGAGTAGCGTAGTCAGAGAGTCATATTTATGAACCCATGTTGGTGCAAACATTATTTTCATATCCAACCATAGGATACTGGACACGATATTCATATGACAGAGTCTTTCTCGACTTGTTCGTGGTACTTGGACTCTGGATAGAACTACAAGATGAATGCTATTGTGATATTTATAGTTATACATATTGACTATGACTTGTGCTGATAGTTAGAGGTCATGATCTTGCATGTATTAATTGAGATGTGAGATTACATTAGGTGGAGAGATTCTTCATCGTGCTCTGGGCATATTTTACTTATTACTATTTATTGTATATTAGGCTTTAGGTTCCCTTTACGGAATCTAAGGTATTATATATATATATATATATATATATATATATATATATATATATATATATATATATATATATATATATATATATATATATATATATATAGCTTCCTCTTGGTTCTCCCACACGGAGCCTTGAGTGTACTATTAGATTACGGAAGTATCCCTTGAGATCTGCCGTGAGTACCAGCCCGGCTGCTGCTGGCTAGCTCTTAGATTTGCTTGGCCTGGTAGGTAGGAATTACAAAAGAATTTTTTTCAACAAAGATGTGAATTAGGAAGGAGGGATGAAAGAACCATATTTCATACTATGAAAAAAAATTCCACCCAAATTCGAACGATTTCGCAGGGGTACGAGTCTATACTCTCATTTGCATGTCACATAGTTGGTTACAGTAGTTTACCCTGGATTATGATTTTATTACACTGTTTACTTCTGGCTTGATTTTTTTTTGTACTTTGTTACGTTCCTCTGAGAACCTGGTCCCTTGCCAGTTTTTGCAGCATAGACGATTATGGTGCCTTTGGAGTTGCTGATGTGTGTTGCTTGTCATGCGGACATTGGTGCTAGGTACTTATATCATTTATACTGGAGTTATGGTTATTTATTTATATTGTTTATTCATTTGCTGATGTAGCCTGATTTTTTTTATAGACTCATATTTATTTCTCTAGTCAATTCGAGCGTATGTGTTACTGGGCGGCCGACTTTTGCACATGTAGTTCATTCTTGATATTTTGTTCTTTATGTGGATTGTGACATAGATATTTTTAATATTCTTAGATAGTTACCCTTATTATACAACTTATATGTATTCGGGTCGGACCAGAGTCTGGTTGAATAAGTAGCTGGCATATTACGTATTTCTAGTCCTGCGTATTTTGGGACTGGAATGTGACACTTATGATGCCATAATAAGAGCATAAAAATGGTGAGTTCTTCGTGACGTTATGTTTTTTTTTATCAAAGTCGACTAAGGAACGATGCACTTACAATAGAAATAGCGAAGGTCTGGCAATGGATTAGTAGCAACTTATTTTTGATACACTATTTTTAGTTATAATACTTTATTTAGTGATGGACCTACGATGGGCTTATCCCGCAATAGTGCATCCCTTTCGTCAATTGTCCATCTCCAGTCTGTCGCTAACTTTTTTAGAACTAAAAAATATCAAAAAATATATTAGAAACCATTTATATAAAATATGTGCAAAACATAATATTTAACATCTTGCGCAACCAGTCATACGATTGGTATCTAATCGAACCTTCAACGATACAAAACACTCACTAAAAAACCAAAAATTGAAAGAAAATAATAATATTATTATTACATATCTAATACAATTTGTTGTTGAATTTAAGTTCAATAGAACCTTTAACAGAATAAAATGCTCGTTAAAAATCTAGAAATAGAAGAAACATAATATTTTATAGCCAACACAACCCATCGTTGAATTCTCGTCCAAATAAAAAAATACCCAAAGTTCACATAATTCGTCCAAATATAAATAAAAGCACAAATACAAATAACTACTACTCTGTTGGTTGTGGTGGTGGTGGTGGTGGTGGTGACGGTGGGGCCTATAAACGACTTATGAAATCTGATAGAAATGAACTATAGAACCTCGTAAAAAACTCAAAGATGGTAGTCTCATCTAGGACAGAAGAGGTAGCATAGGCGACAGGGTCAGCTATATGACAAGGGCAGCAGAGGGCAACGAAAGGTGCCAAAGTCATAATATCCATAAAAGTCTTTACATGCTCCATTTCAGACTAAGTCTACAAATAGAAGTAATGACCTATATTGAGACTGAATTTGATGTCAGCAGAGCAAAAGAGAAAGAAGTAGCTAGAGGAGGCATGTAAAACACCAACGTCTGCGTTACCAAGGAGTCGGTACCATATATCTGTGTATAACCTTCCTTCACCCTCCAACAACCTTTAATTAAAGGTTATTTTCTTCAATGGGCTCAGACTTCTGGTTCACTCTCGTATACCTCATTTTGAGTAGCTCATCAGGATGCCTCAGCCCATAAAGACTAAAATGTAGCCTGCACATCCACGTTTTAATATCCTAAGATGGTTTCAAATAATGTAATCTAATCGAAATATCCTATATTCATATTTCAACTATCCTAAGTTATCAAATTATATAATAACTATAGTACATATAAATGTTTTTCGTGACTTCTCATCCACATACTCGCATCCTTCCTCTTGTGTGTGCGCTGCAAGACCTCGGTGAAATCATTTCTCGAGGGATCACCATCCTCACCTTCTTATCAGTCTATGTAACAAATAGTTAATTAATGCATTAGTAGAAGAAATATTGATTTTAAACGACCTAACTACATGATTTAAATAATTAAAGTTATCATACATACAAAAAAAATCATGCACTGAGATGGCGATGGTTTCATCCATATGTAGTCCAACAGAAGAATGGGTATCCATAGCTTGATCAAACATCTTCTTAAACATAGGAGTCTCAAGCTTCATATATACTTTTGTCACTATCCGCACCCGAAAAAAGGGTACGTGTAGTGATCAACGCCCAGCCTACATAGACGGTAGAACATTGTCTAGGTCATCCATACTATCTAAACTTCTCACACAATATATATAAGGTACCTATCAATATCATCTCAACACCAAATATGGGAACAATATGATATAAGATAATAGAATAAAAGAGGAAAAGAGTCACAATACAATCACAAGTCCCCAATAATATATACATGCCAAAAAGTCTCAAAAATTCTAATATAAGACTAAACAATAAGTCTAAGCCTCCCCAGCATCTGTTACTAGGTCCTCCTGCTCTAAAGGGGTATCCTTTAATGGTGCGCCGTCCTGCGGCCCATAGCACGTGGGACACTGGTCCACAAGCTAATCACCTAAAAAATATATCCAATCAGAATTGGAACGAAGTACATACCTCTGAAAGAAGTTCCAAATACATAATCGAGCATATATAATAGATAATAGAAAAGGATACAAGATAACTAATCATAAGAATGGAATAAACTAGAGTGAGTATGTAATGTACTGGAATGATTAACATGCAATCTGAATAACTATAATTTAATAGAAATAGATAAAACTAATTAATGTGCCATAGAGTACAAGTTCATTATGTGATCGGTTTAGGTTGAACACGAATTACAATATGGCAACTCGATTATACGTGTGATATGTAATCGATATGTATACGAATACACTTGGACTTGATCATATAACCAACTCCTACTGCCCCATCCCCAACTAATACTAATGGATATAATCATGATACGTTATGAACATGAATATGGGCACACTGAACACGATCAATATGTGAACACGAAGTACACTAAAATTAATATCCGAAACACACGATAAAATACATGTGAAGGAGTATCCGCTGAACACGGCAGGGGATAACATCTCCTGACATGACCATATAGTACCAGTCCGTGTAACCACTGTGTCGAAATCAAGTATACAGTTCTAGAACATACGATATATATACTATCATGAAATAAAAACTAATAGAAAAATGTACTCGCCTCGAGTCCTGAGCAAAAAGAGTAACTCGGTGTCCGAGCTGGTGTCACACAACCCTATCGATTAATATCAAGTTAATTGTGGTAATAATGGCTAAATGAGTAAAATTCATGCTTCTAGGCTTTTTCTACGTCCAACTAAGGTTATACTTGGTTTCCATGTCATACTTAACATTAACCTTCTATATATATATATATATATATATATATATATATATATATATATATATATATATACTACTACTACTACTACTACTACTACTACTACTAATTACTAGCTAACTAAGCTAACATTCTAATACTACTGATAACTTAAGTAATTACACAATAAGTAACTTAATTAATATCTAGCTAACTTACACTATATAATACTTGAATGATAAGTCTAACTGATACCAATACTGATACTAGCTACTACCTACTAACAGTTGATACTCACATACTAAATTATACTAAATTATCCAAATTTCTCACTAATCAACAAACTGAAACTTAGTATTAACCCTCAATTGTTATCTAACTATGCTGATACTAACCACTGACTGATACTAATACACACATTAGCTAAATTCCTATTGCACTAATTTGCATCCCTATCTCCTAACCTGGTATCCCCCTCATTTCTGCTCCTCTATATACTCATCTGCAACATTCAAACTGACACCATAAAATTGAACCCAACCAACTGCACAACCCTCTAATCTACCCTGCCTATAGGCCATAAATCATTCCCAAACTCCCTGCTGTGATCCCTTGCAGCCTTTAGACCCCATCAGTTCTCATTCTAACACTTCTATACACAACCAAATCAATACCACAAAAATCAAAAATTGAGGTTTTAGTTATGGTCCAATTGCTCGAGTGAGCTTGCAACACACAACAAGCACAGTCGTACTATAAACTGATCCTCACTCCACCAGTATACTGAAACTACTAGAGTTCTCATAACTCGACCCTATCAACTGTAGTGCCCCACTCCGCGTAGGCACTATGTACAAGAGATATCGCTTTGCTGGCTCAAGCGGAAGCCTTCTCGGAGATTTTCCGATCGAAACACAAGACGAAAGATCTAAATGAGTGGGCAAAACTTCATTCTCTGATTCTTTTACACCTTAATAATGAATCTGAGTTTTTGAATGCTTGTTCTAAGAAGATAGTTTCATAAGAAGAATGATAGAACCTGACTCTACATGCTTAATAAGAGAACTCACATAACTTGTCATTAAAATGAACATGCCTACCTAACTAAAGAATTTGAATGCTTGTATAAAGATAAAGAGATATAATCATTTCCATGCTAGTTAAAGAATAAGATGTTGCATGCTTAGTTACACGGACACTGCTATCGATCAAACTATTGCCATGCTAATAAACAAGAGTATTAGATGTTCATATGTTTCCTCCGTATATACTAAATAAATAGTAGAACTACATGCTTAGTTAAAGAGATAGTGAACTGTTTCTATGCTTGCTTTCTTAAATAGAGATTGTTATATGTTTCCATAGAAGTTATCGAAATGCTTGAACGGTATCTGAAAAATTGCAGCCAGTCTGCATAAGAGATAAAAATGGCGGCATGTCCACAAAGAGACAGAGACAGAGAAAGAAGAGATTGAATATATGCTTGTTAAAAGAACTACTGCATCCATATAGAGTTTATCTGATAGAGCTGTATTCATGCATTGGTCTTAGATAACTTGTGCACAAGAATTATCCCATGAACGGTTTTCGAGGGCGCTGGGAACCATTCTCCTTAGGAGGATCAGAGAAATACATGAGGCAAAGAAGTCCTCACAATCACGAGGTATTCATGTCTATTAGATAGCTGGTTCACGTGTCAAAGCAGCTATGAATATGAGCGAGTAAACATTAGTGCAGTGCTGGGCCGTGATAACACCACTTCTAATCTTGAGGAAGAAAACTCATGGACCATCATATAGTTTGGTCGCATGCTAGGATTCAGCCTTTTTGCATACCTAATTGTTTGATGCAGAGACAGACAGGGAAGAGAGCCTTATTCATACATATGCATATATTTCTAACTCGTATGTCTATTGTAGGGATGAATGTTCGACAAAAAGGGTAAGAATTATTAAATAAGTGATATTTATGCTATTGAACATGCTCTTCGGTATTGAATGCTTGCATAGAGAAGTCTTATTTTCGTATATGCTTATATCTCATTCACACGATAAGATGTTAATTGATAAGAGTAAGAGAGAGATGCTAAGATGATAGTCAACTAGATGCTTGCTAGAGTTTTTAAAGAAATGTATATGATTCACGAGACACGCTGCACACCAGAGATAGTAAAAGAATCTTCTTATTGTATATGAACTGCTTGTCTTGCCTTCTTACTTATATATCGAACATGAACTCTGTTTTCAACGATGTTTCCAAAAAGAAGTAATGTGACTCCATTCTTGTACTGCATATAACGAACATAGGTAAAACTAGAAAGATCACTAGTAATATAATATTTTATCACATAATTACTTAGTGTGGGTTTCAGGGGGTGATGCTTCAGTTCGTTGTTTTTAGACTCACCAGTACTTTCTCCAAAATGCTGACCCACCAACAGTTTGCTTGTTCGCAGATGCTGGATCGTCCGAGGAAGCGATATGCGTGCCTCATCCCAAGGACCCAAAAATCTGGTTTCGATGCCTTGAGCCTTATCGATTGTTTGGTGATGCTTTTGTATAGAGGGACATAATGTATGGAACGATGCCATTGTATTCATAGAACCTCATGCCTCGATCTTTCTTCGTACACTCAGATTGATTATTGTTTGCAATACTGTCCCTCCGCTGTATACTTGATCGATTCGATGATAGACACAACTTTAACAATATTGCCTTGTGTAGGCGCAACCCCAGGCTCGCACGGTATCACGTTCCGATGGAAACGATCGTCCCGCGGGAGCGCTGGCATGGTGATTCGTGCCTAACGGGGACGGCCGATTCCTACGGGAGATCGGGGAGTGAAATAATGATATCAGAGCAACTCGATCCTCTGGACTTACGCCTATTTTGCTGCTATTCTTAGATGAAAATTTCTTGTATATTAATATCGTTATTGAATAGAGCATTTCATACAACAAGTCCATAGATATTCTCAAAGATGTGCACAAAAGTTTTTTGGATTTAATTTATTGCTTGAGAGTTGTGCTTTCGTGCTTGTTATAGATTGCTAGAGTTTTTGATTGAGGATGGTGAGGGATGAGGACTATCGTTGCTCTAGATATCAAAATTTTCTCCTTAAAGTTTCGAGGACAAAACTTTTTGTTGGTGGGTAAGCATGTAGTGCCCCGCTTCGCGTAGGCACTATGTACAAGAGATATCGCTTTGCTGGTTCGAGCGAAAGCCTTTTCGGAGAGTTCTTGATCGAAACACAAGATGATTGATCCAAGTGAGTGGGCAGAACTTTATTCTCTGATTCTTGCATGTCTTAATAATAAATCTAAGTTTTTAAATGCTTGTTCTAAAAAGATAGTTTCATAAAAAGAATAATAGAACCTGACTCTGCATGCTTAATAAGAGAACTCACATAGCTTGTCATTGAAATGATCCTGTCTGCCTAACTAGAGAAGTTGAATGCTTGTCTAAAGAGAAAGAGATAGAACCATTGCCATGCTAGTTAAAGAATAAGATATTGCATGCTTAGTTACACGGACATATCTATCGAACCGCTGCCATGCTAATAAACAAGAGTAATAGATGTTTATATGTTTCCTTCGTATATACTAAAGAAATAGTAGAACTGCATGCTTAGTTAAAGAGATAGAGAACTATTTTCATGCGTGCTTGCTTAAATATAGATTGTTATATGTTTTCATAGAAGTTATCGAAATGCTTGAATGATATCAGAGAAATGACAGCCAGTCTATATAAGATATAGAAATAGTGGCCTGTCTGCACAGAGACAGAGAAAGAAGAGATTGAATATATGCTTGTTAAAAGAACTGCTGCATCCATATAAAGTTTTTCTGATAGAGCTATATTCATGTATTGGTCTTAGACAACTTGTGCACAAGGATCATCCCACGAACGATTTTCTGGGGCGCTGGGGATCGTTCTCCTTTGGGGGATCAGAGGAATACCTGAGGCAAAGAAGTCCTCACGATTAGGGGGTATTCATGTCTATTAGATAGCTGGTTCATATGTCAAAGCAGTTGTGTATATGAGCGAGTATATATTAGTGCAGTGCTGGAATGTGATAACACCGCTTCTAATCTTGAGGAAGGAGACTCATGGACCAACATATATTTAGGTCGCATGCTAGGATTCAGCCTTCTTGCACACCTAACTGTTTGATGCAGAACGGACAGGAAAAGAGAGCCTTATTCATACATATGCATATGTTTCTAACTCGTATGTCTGTTGTAAGGATAACCGTTCGGCAAAAAGGGTAAGATCACTAAATAAGTAATATTCATGTTATCGAACATGCTCTTTGGTATTGAATGCTTGCATAGAGAAGTCTTATTTTCGTATATGCTTATATCTCGTTCACACGATAAGATGTTAATTGATAAGAGTAAGAGAGAGATGCATAGAGAGAGATGCTAAGATGATAGTCTACTAGATGCTTGCTAGAGTTTTTAAAGAAATGCATATGATTCATGAGACATGCTGCACACCAGAGATAGTAAAAGAATCTGCTTATCGTATATGAATTGCTTGTCTTGCCTGCTTGCAATATATCGAACATGAACTCTGTATTCAAAGATGTTTCCAAAAAAAAAGTAATGTGACTTCGTTCTTGTACTGCATGTAACGAACATAGGTAAAACTAGAAAGATCACTAGTAATGTAATATTTTATCACATGATTACTTAGTGTGGGTTTCAGGGGGTGATGCTTCTGTTCGTTATTTTTAGACTCACTAGTACTTTCTCCAAAGTGCTAACCCACCAACAGTTTACTTGTTCGCAGGTGCTGGATCATCCAAGAAAGCAATCAGCGTCCCTTATCCCCAGGACCCAGAAATCTGATTTCGATGCCTTGAGCGGTATCGATTCTTGGAGCTGCTTTTGTATAGAGGGACATAATGTATAGAACGATGCCATTGTATTCAAAGAACCTCGTGCCTCGATCTTGCCCCGTATACTTAGATGGATTATTGTTTGTAATACTGTCCCTCCGCAGCTTACTAGATCGATTCAATGATAGTCACAACTTTAACGATGTTGCCTTATACGGGCATAACCACAAGCTCCCACGACATCACATCCCAATGGAAACGATCGTCCCTCAGAAGCGCTGGTGTGGTGATTCGTTCCTAGCGGGGACGGTCGATTCCTGCAGGAGATTGGGGCGTGACATCAATTAATCACCAACTAATGTTCATTGCACATGAAACTAACTGATACACACCAAAACAGGCTCTGGTTTCAGTTCATAGCCATCCCCCTATCATACAACCACTTGCATCTGTACACAATGCACACAACCACATCACCTCACACTAACATAATACACTATCATTCTCACAATCCATTGATTTTACATATACACATAACAGAACATTCATATCCACACACTCACTCAAAGTGCACTCAGTCACTCTACACTTCCTTTCACAGACCATTTATCCACATATATTCTGTGCACATGAGTGCACACCTACCACATGACAGGAACCCCCCTCTCATGGCTCGGTGAACTCTCTCCCCCCATAGCAGTCCAACCAATTAAACACTAACTATACTACTATACACCTAGCATAAGACATAACTAATGAATGTATACTCAACATATAACACACAAGTATTTTACCAAACACTTGACATGCTATCAATAAAATATTATATGGTATGCACCCAATCTAGAAGCCAAAACCTAAATTCTCCACGAATACTAAATATAAATATCTATATCACCATAATACAACTAAAGTAACTTGCTACAATGAGTATTGAAGAGTAATTGTGCAAAATATCCTAAATTAGGCCCTGTATCGTACTGTATCATAAATTACCATAATACGGCCTATACGTATCCATTTGTGGATACATACCTAGTCTCATAATCCTGATCTAAGTCTAATTAGTTCTAATTAGTCTCATGACACACAATTGATGTGTCAATCACGTAATTCTTTCAAAATATACACAATTCACCACATATAATTCATAATATATACCCAATTAATCTAGAACTTGTTCCTATAGGTAGTCCTATGCCATGGGGTCATTTCTAATGGTCAAATGCATAATTTGGGAGCTACAATAAAAAGAAATTTAGAATTTACTAATTGGAAGATGGATTCTCAATAAAAATACGAGTGAACCCGATCCAGACACGATTTCTTCGCTAAAGCTGTCATACCCCAGTCCCAAAATATGTAGGACCAAGAATACGTAAGCTTGCCAGCCGTATGTATATGGCAACTCTAATATATGGATACCATAATACACAGGTACATTGTAACATGAATGTTAACTCACATGTGGTATATATATTGTCACAAGTCACATGGCATAACTAGATCTCATCCACAGAATCAAATAACCAATCAACTATATAACTGAATCAAGTATAAAATGCTTGATAAGAACAAGTAGTTTGGCGAAGATAAATCCACTACCAACTAGAATATAAGAAAAACCACATATGTACATCTAATAATCAATGAGGCTCGAAGAGAAAACCTCCTCAAAAGAGAGATAAGTAGCTAGTCCTTATCCGTGATCCTGTGAATAGTCATGATCGTCTACACCTGAAAAGGAACCAGGTCCTCAGAGAGATGTAACAAGATACATAGAAACATGCCAATTAAATACAGTAAAATATGCATAATAGACAAAAATATATAAGTACGCTGTACTAGACAATCTACATGAATATGCATAATGAGGAAAACTTTTCCATGTATGGGCATGGGTAGGCTACTCTATCTAATCTCACAACTCACACACACGTCAGGAACATCAGAAATCGATATACCTTAAGGGTAGCGACCAGCACGACACCAGAAATCGACATACCTCGAGGATAACGACCAGCGCGACACAACTACCGAAGTGCGTGCTAGTTACTACGATTTATCAGAGTGGTTATAGCTCATACGCTTACTGATTGTCCTCCCCTCCCATGATACAAGTGTCAAGTGTGTGTCAACATATATAATATATAATTATGACTGAAAGAAAACACACATACAATAAATATAAAAATATAATAAGCATGCAAAAGTATTGTAAGTAATTTGGCAAGGTATCTTGCCTAGTCTAAAAAATAATGAAGTTCCAACTCAAGGCGTCGTCCGATATACCCGTCACATAAATTAAACAAGTTAGGTTACAAAAGTGGGTGAATAGGTTCCTCCATTTTAATCTATTTTAATTCTAAATAAAATAACCTAAAATATTATTTTAATCTTATTATAATCTGATTTTATTACTAAACACTAATCTCGGTCCAAAGAAAATCAACTTTACGGATTTGTGATCCGTGACACGCACATCGAGGCAATCCGTTAACCAAAAAGTCAACCAACTAAAATCCTAGATTTTTGTGTGAAATCTTATAGATTTTAGTTCTACATGAATGTCGAAATCTACGGTTTCATAAAATTACAAGTCGGTAAAGAATTATGGACACAAGGGCGCATAGATAACAGTTTTCTGTAATTTATATTTACGTCTATGTTGCACAAATTTTACAGTAGATTAAACTTATATATTAAATTCTGAAAAAAATATTATTTTGGAATTTCATTATTTCAGATTTTTGAAACTTCAAACAGCTCAAAATTCTGAGTCCGGGATCTCCCAAAATCTCAAAAACATGAAAACACGTCTGATTTCGGACAACTAGCACTTTCAGAATATTCTAGAAAATAAGATTCTAAAATAATTAAAATAATTTATATATTCAGAAAATTAACCTTGATGTGGTTCTAACAAAAAAACTAGAGCGCGTTTGGAGTCTGGAGCTAGGAGATATCGTCTTTTTAAGTCGTCATAACTACTAGAAAATGAGGCTAAATTTATGACGAATTTTGACTATTTTTGGACGAAAAAGAGAGGAGTTTGGGGAAGAAAAATATGAAAGATGAGTTTATTCCATAAGTCTAATAGGTATTTATAATGGTGAAGACTACTTAATTGAATACGACTAGGATTGACTAATTTGGATATGATTAGGATCAGTTTAAATAAGAATAGGATATGCATGAAGTTGTTTTCCTAGTAGGCTCAGGATTTGAATTAATTTAAAATATAGTTAAAGTTTATCTCAATAATTTATAATCTTAAATAGAATTAAAGATAATACAAATAATTTATATATAATCTTATTAATATCTATTAACACAAAATTAGCATCTATCTAATATTAAGATTATATATATCCAAATAAATCCTAAATAATTTCAAAAATCCAAATAAATTTCTTAAAATTCTAAATAAATTATAAAAAATGTAATTAAATATTTTAACCTAAAATAAATATTTGGTAGGAATAATATACAAGTATGGTCTCATAGTAAATCATGAAAGTCCTAAAAATTTATGTTTCATATGTTTTAATTACCCTAAAATTCTAAAAAAACTCCAAAAATCTAAAATAGCCTAAAAATGATTCTAAATAAATATTTATATAAGTAAATATATTAAGAAATTTATTTTCGAATTAACTAAGAGAATACTCTAAAAAAATTTAATGTTTAAAATAATCTATAATAAATATAATAATATAAAATACACAAAAAATACCTATTTTAGGTGAAGGGGTTTACAAAAGCTCCTTGAGGAATGATAATGGATGAAAATTATAAGTCAATTGATGGAGAGGTGAGTGAATTGGGGAACTCTGAATTAGGGATCTCAAAAATGGATAAACAAATAAAGTGGAGAGAGAGAGAGAGAGAGAGAGAGATGAGAGGCTCATAACATGGCCGGCCCCTTCCCCCTTCCCCAAGTAACATATAAATGTCATATATGCCCTCCAATGATAAATTATGAGGAATAAGTAAGGGTGGACATTTTAAAAAGTTTCTACACTAATTCTAATTAGGCTGATCCTTCCTAATTAATTAATGAGGGTGGGTCTAATGAGTTTGGATCCAAGTTAGGCTCACGAATTGTCATAACAAGTCTAATTGGTTCACAAGTGTCAAGTCTAAATAATAGGCTAGTCCACTAATTAATAAGTAAATAATATAAGGCACAATTAAATATATAGCATACTAATAAATAATATTTATCCTAAAAAATTAAATATACATGCCAAATTACCAAACTACCCCTAGTTGGAAAAGTGAGGCTAACAATACTACCCACCTTAGAAAATTTTGTCCTCGAAATTAAGGAAGAAACTAACTACCAATAGCAATCAATACAAGAAAAAAATAATTATACCTCACGGCTCAAATAAATAAGGATATCGCTCACGCATCTCGGCCTCTCGCTCCCAAGTACTCTCTCTTGATGAGTGATGCCTCAAGGTGACGCATACTAAAGGAATCATCTGGTTTTGCAGCACCTTCTCTGTACGATTCAAAATCTCCACGGACAGCTCTGGATAGCTGAGAGTCAGACCAACCTCGATCAACGAGTGATCTAATACATGGCTAGGATCCAAAATGTACCGTCTCAGCTGCGACACATGGAACACGTTATTCACTCCCTCCAATAAAGGCAGAAAGTCTAGTTTGTAGGCCACAGTACCGACCCTCTCAAGAATGCCTAAAGGTCTGATATATTGTGGACTAAGCTCTCCGCCTCCACCAAAATGAATCATGTCCCATGTCGGAGAAATTCTCAAGAACACCAGGTCACCAACCTAGCATAAAATAAAGCCTTATCACTCAAATTATAACAAGCAATCACAAGCAATACAAAACAAAAATCTATACCTCAAACTCCAATGGTCTCCGGTGGCTATCGGCCCAATGCCGCTGTTTGTGCTATGCCACCCAAAGCCTATCCCTTATGAGCTTTACCCTCTCAGCTACATCCTCGACCATCTCTGGTCCCAATAAGGCTCTCTCACCAATATCATCCCATGATAATGAAGTACGGCATCTCCGTCCATATAATGCCTCAAATGGTAACATCTTGATATTGTTTGGTTAGCTGTTGTTATAAAAAAACTCTACCAAGTGAAGGTGACCCTCATAAGAGCCTCCAAAATCCAAAACATGGGTATGTAGCATATCCTCGAGGATCTGGATAGTCCTCTCCGACTGCCCGTCTGTCTAGGGGTGATATACGGTACTGAACTTGAGCTGAGTGCCCAAGATAGTCTGCAAACTCCTCTAGAAGTAGGACGTGAAACGACTATCCCGATCCGAGACTATGTTCACAGGAACTCCATGCAATCTGACTATCTGACACATATACATCTCTGCGAACTTCTCCGAAGACATACCCACTTGGAATGGTAGAAAGTGGGCCGATTTGGTCAACCTGTCTACGATGACCCAAATCGCGTATTTTCTTCCTAGAGAACACGAAAACCCCAAAACAAAGTCTATCATTACATGTTTCTACTTTCACTCTGGAATGGGTAAAGGCTGAAGCAATCCACTTGGCCTCTGTCTCTCTGCCTTTACCTGCTGGCATACCAAGCATTTAGATACGAAGCTAGCCACCTTCGGCTTTATACTATCCCACCAAATATGCTCTCATGTATCTATAAATCTTGTTGGCACCTGAACACATAGAGTATTGAGATCGATGAGCCTCCTGAAGAACTGTCTCGAGCAAAGCTCCACTCGTTACCACAATGATCCATCCTCAGCAATACTGAAGTCCTCTGCCAATCATATCTGGACCTGAACTCTGATGCTCCTCAGAGACTCATCCTCGAACTGTGCGGCTCTGATCCGGTCCATTAACTCTAACTGTACCTAAAGTCCCTACATATGTGATGTAACTTCAGGAACTAGCACTTCAATACCCAAGATATCAAGATCGGTCAATAAATGTTTGTCCCTCATCAAGTACATAGCCATTGGATAACTACTCAAGGCATCAGCGACTACATTGGCCTTCCCTAAATGGTACTATAAGAAAATATCGAAGTCCTTCATCAACTCCAGCCACCACTTCTGCCTCATGTTGAGCTCCTTTTATGTAAACACATATTTTAAGCTCTTGTGGTCAGTAAAGATCTCCACTTGCTCCCCATACAAGTAGTGCTTCCACATCTTAAAAGCAAAAATAACTGCTGCCAACTCTAAGTCATGGGTAGGGTAATTCTTCTCATGCGAGCGTAATTGCTTGGAAGCATAGGCAATCATATTTCCATTCTGCTGCAACACACAACCCAAACCTTTACCCGAAGCATCACTATATATAGAAAATCCTCATATCCCTGATGGTAATGTAAACACTGGAGCTGTAGTTAACCATCTTTTCATCTTCTCAAAAGCAGACCGACTCTTCTCAGTCTAGGCGAACTCCGCATCCTTCCAGGTTAGTCTATTTATCGGCTCCACAATCCTGAAAAAATCCTGAACAAATCTCCGATAGTAGCTTGCCAATCCAAGAAAACTTCTGATCTCCACCTCTGAACTCGGGGTAGACCACGACTCAACTACTAAAATATTCTTTGGGTATACTGAGATCCCGTCTTGTCACTACCATATTTTCTAGGAAAAGATATTTTAGTAATTTTATATTTAATTAAATATTATGCATTAAAATAATTATTATTGTATTATTTAATTATTGTTAGATGTTAGTTATTTATTTTAGACTTGTGTTAGTGGACCCAACTAGTTTAGTTTAAACTCATGGACCAATACGTTTTAATTATTAGAATTTAGCCCATTTAGAAAGCTCATTGTTAAGGAGATGGATTAAATTAATTAAACCATTAGACTAGAAGCTTCCCTCCTTAATTATTTCTTCATGAGAGGCCCCAAAGGGTATATTGGACAATTCATAGTAGCTTGAGGAAGGGGAAAGGGGGGCCAGCCTATTTAGAGAGGGAAGAAATTATTCTCTCTCCTCTTTTTATTTGGAAATTAGATCTAAAAATTTCCTCAACCAAATTCCTTCATTCCTACTTTATTTTCCTACCAAATTTTATTCCAATTCCTTCCCAAATCACCATTGGAGGCTAGTGGAGCAAGGATCTAAAAGAAGAAAGCAAGGATCTACAAAGAGGAGCAAGAATCTACAAGTTGGAGGCCAATTTCATCATATTTGGAGCTTGTATTGGGAATCCATCTCCCAATAGGTACAATTAAAATTTTCCCCTTAATTTAGGTTCTAAATCTGAGATTTAATCATGAAAAACTAACCCATATGCATAGGCTACCCATAGGATTTGGTTTTGTGTTCATATGAGGCCTATTAAAAAAGTTATGGTACTTTTTGTGTCAATTTTGGGAGAATTCTAAGATTGACATTTGTTGTGTGTGTCAATTGATCTTATATATCAATTTGGAATATACTCGTGTGTTTGGGGCTAGTGTCATGTCCACAATTGGGTACGTATAGGTCGTATCCCAACAATTTAGTGATACGTGTTGATTTGGGGGTTTTTTCCTCCGACACGGGACTTTAAGCATGTCACATTTTGACACGGACACGTAGATTTATATTTGACTCTTCGTATTGTTCATAAATAATATATATGTCTTGTTTGTGTCCTTTGGGGTACGTTTGGATGTGTGGTGGACTCGTGTTGCAGGCGTATTCTAGATCTAGTGTGATACGGAGTGATACGTTCCATGAGATGTATAATTTGTTGGTAGCTCTAATTCTTTAGTGTTCTTAGTCATGGAAGAGTGTAATTATGCTATATATATGGTTGCTACATATATTATGCATTAGATCTATATATATATATATATATATATATATATATATATATATATTATATATATATATATATATATATGTGTGTGTGTGTGTTGAATATTATGTAGTCATTATTTACATATGTAAGATCTATTAGTTATTGTATATACTTATGTGGTTGTGGTGTGTATATGTGGATGGTGGTGAATATATATATATTTATATAAATATATATTGTGTCTTAGATCTATATACATATGAATATACTATATGTATATATTTGTTGTAGCTATTCTTTTATATATATATATATATATATATATATATATATATATATATATATATATATATATATATATATATATATATATATATATATATATATATATATATATATATATATATTTATATATTAATTAGATATGTATATATTGTTATATTATGTTTATATAATGTATGTTATCTATTAGTGTATAATTTATATATACGTATATTTATGTGTGTTGTTATATGTATGTACTATGTACGTATAATTACTAGGTAGTTATTATGTATGTATAGATGTTATAGAGTGTATGTATGTATGTATGTATTTTTACATAGTCATAGTTATATATATAGATTATAGTTATATGTATATTAGTATCTATTTATGTGTTATATATATATATATATATATATATATATATATATATATATATGCATTGTATATATATATATATAAGAGGGGGAGAACAGGAGTTTTAGCGACAACGAGATGCGTCGCAACAGCAAACGTCACAGCAGCCGTAACAAAGCAGCAGCGGCCGCGAGAGAAACAGCGATAGCAGTTAGCAACAGTTGCAGAAAACTGTCGCTGAAACAACAACAATATCAGCAGACGTATCAGGAGATTTAGCGACGGCTTTGGCGACGATAGCAGAAATCTGTCACTAAAATAGCAGAGTATAAGCATCAATAGCTGTCTTTAGCGACAGCAGGCAGGGTTTTTTTGTGACATTTTGGCAGTTTTTCTATCTTTATATATATATATATATTCCTAAAATGATAATAGTATTTATTGTATACTATGTGTATAATAAATAGTATAGTGTGTATATATATCTACGGGGAGTTCAGGGGCCTCCGTTCCCGAGTCCCTCTGCCATTAACGCCGGAGCCAACCCCGACCGTCTGAGCCGCCTTGGAACCCCGCTGAACTCCCCATCACAGCCTCCTCCTCCTCCTCTCCCTCAACTCACCTCCCTCCGGTGATCACCGCAGAGTCTCCCCCGCCTCTGTAACCGCTCGACCCATCTCCTCCCGTCAAGACTGAAGCGCCGAACGCCTGGTCCTTCAGCAGCCACCCGGCCATCTCTACCCTATTCTCCTCTACCTTCAACTCCCCACGACCGTGCACGACCGGAGCACCCGACTGCACAACCTACACGACCCCCGACTCCTCTTCTCCTCCTCCGTCATCATCTCTGCCGCACCTCCCTCATCTTCTTCTTCCCTGTCCATCCTCCCGCCTCGCCTGAGAAGCCACTGTACACCATCCTCCCGCCGGACCCAGATCTCGACCACTACCACCATTAATGCTACCAACACCACCATTAATACCACCGTCATCCCCGACCTCCCAATCCACGTTATCCTCCGCCCTGTCAACCACCATCCACCACCATGACTCGACCTCATCTTCATCCTCCTCTTCTCTCCTCCCCCGTTCTTCCTTCTTCCCGTCGACCACCCCGAGTCCCCACCTGAAATCACCATCACCACCTCTATCTTCCAAGACCTCCTCCTTGACTTTACCTCGCCTCTTCCATCATCCTCCTCCGTTCATCCCAACTGAACTGCCAATACCACCACCACCACCACCACCTCTACTCCAGTCATCCCCTTTATCATCTCACCATCATCATCCCCTTCATCATCTCACCATTATCATCCTCTTCATCATCATCTCGACATCACCATTATCATCCTTTCATCATCATCACCTTAATCATCACCATCATTATCACCATCATCATCACCAATCATCATCCTTATCATTACCATCATCATCGCCAATCATCATCACCATTATCATCACCAATCATCATCACCATCATCATCACCAATCATCATCACCAATCATCACCATCATCATCACCATCATCATATTCATCGTGGACCCGTTACCCTCACCGAAGATGACCTGCAGCAGTCACCCTCGATCCTCGTGTCCGTGCACGCTAACCCCAATGTTCGAACCTGTCCCACTCCATTCATATTGTGTATGTCCCCAAGGTTCAAACCTGTCCCTCTCCTTTCGTATTGTGTATGTGTGCTTGTAAATAGTATTGTTTTATGGTTCAGTTTAGTTCAGACTGTGTCGGTTAACCTAAAGACTAGTGTGCGTGTGTGTAGGTAATTAATTGGTACCTATACTTTGTGTGCTAATTAATGCTAGTACTAGGTATGACTGTATTATAGATGTTGAGTGACCATAAGTGTTAGTAGTAGATACCCTGTATTAACATTTGACCGTATGACCCGTATGCATACACGTACGCATATGTATATAATATTCAGATTGGTATATATATATATATATATATATATATATATATATATATAATATATATATATATATATATATATATATATGTATTATATAAGTAATTAAATAATAATGCTAATTATGACTATATATGTATTTATTTCGTCTGGCCCTAAGTTAATTATGGATATCCCATATTTACGTTTGACCAAGTGACCTTAAGAACTTGTGAGTTGACTGTCTTGTGTACACTGACGTACTGGCAAGACAGGTGTTAGTTGACTGTTCGATTTTATACAGTAGTGAGGACATGACACCCGCGTAGTTAGACGCACAATTTATCCTGCTAGTTGACCAGTATCACCCCTAGCGTACCCTCTGAGTCAAGTGTAATTATTGTTGTGTATGTGCTAGTGTAATGGCTGATGTTGTATTGTATTATATTATATGTATATAGGACCCTTGGATTATTCTGTGAGACTTCAGGAGCAGGTTATTGGCACTAGCAGCTTTCTTGCCAGGCAAGTATACCTTGCCATTGTACTATAATTTATATTCCATATGATGCATGCATTTTATTTCTGTAATTTAGTTCATATATTTTAACTGCTTTATAAACTGCACATCCAAGGAAACTTGGGTGCAACGACGGTGTCATCGTATTCTGTTTTGATTATGTATATGCATGTGGACCTAGTTTTATGAGACCACTCCATTATCATGAGGTATCATTAGGTTCATTGGCCGTGACACAGCTGTTACACGAGTGTGAGTTTCATGTAGGACACAGACTTGCATGATAGACTGGCCACCTGTACGTTTGGGACGTGCGATAGGGAATAACTGATGTAAAATTTGCATACTAGAAGACTTAGCAGTTATTAGAGGTATCATCATGTCATGGATATGACATACTTAGAGCATGGGGTGGGGAGAACAACAAGTAACCCGTACGCTCCTTTGCACTTTTTTTGTGTAACCCGTACGCTCCGCCGGAGATGCGCGATCATGATGACCCCTATATATTACCTAGCGGCCTCTGGCGTTCAAAAAGATGACATGCTTTATAGGCCCCTGATTCTCCGAGAGAATCATGCCAATCCCATTTTAGCTAGATATCCCACTTGTTGGAATTTTTTTATCAAAGTGCATTCACATAGATGGTTAGGTAACCCTTGGATGTTTATTTTCAGTACTTTATTAGCATACTTCTATGTATCTTGTTATGTTCCTCTGAGGACCTGGTCCCTTTCTAGGTGTAGACGATCATGATTATTCGCAGGAGCGTGGATCAGGACTTACTACTTATCTTTCGAGGAGGTCTTCTCTTCGAGTCTCATTGATTGTTAGTTGATGTACTTATATTATTTTGTTTATCTTATATTCTAGTTTGGTAGTATATTTGTTTCCACCCGACTATCTTTCTTTGATACTTCATATTGAGATTTAATTATATAGTTGATTGATTATTTATTTACTATATTTGATTCTGTGGATGAGATTTAGTTATGCCCTGTGACTTGTGATAATTATATACCATTTGTAAAGTATTGTTCAAAAAATAATGTACGTATGTGTTATGGTTTCCATATATTGGAGTCTCCATATACATACGGCTGGCATGCTTATGTGTTCCTACTCCTACATATTTTGGGACTGGGGCGTGACACCAATTAGTTCACAAGTGTCAAGTCTAATTAATAGGCTAGTCCACTAATTAATAAATAAATAATACAAGGCACAATTAAATATATAGCATACTAATAAATAATATTTATTGCTAAAAAATTAAATACACATGCCAAATTACCAAACTACCCATAATTGGAAAAGTGAGGGTCACAATTTTCATCCACTACACATCTATAAGCTATATTTTTCTTTTGTTTTTCTTTCCTAATCAGTCTCTTCAGGTCATCCACGGCTTTACCTGAATCCTTGTAAATGATGGTCTAATATAGGATCGTCTACCACAGTTAGTAAATCCTATAAAGGCCTTCTTATTTTTTTCTCCAAGGATATGACATAGGCAAAAACTGACATTGACAGTAAAAAAAAATGCTTTTCTTCCATATGAAAAATGAAACATCTTATTCTTTCCCATGCATATTGGATACGACTTAGTGCCATGAGTACTCGATCTTGGTAACATTGTGTAGGCTTGAAAATTATTGATAGTTTATATAAGTACACAACTATCATCGTGAAGTTTTATTTCTTCGAGATATCTTACGTAGGTATGTCAAACTCCTATAATTGCTTCAACTATCCATCAATGTTTGTACATATTGATGCTCTTCTTCAAAATTTTGGGGCAGTATGATAAGTGTTAAGAACATGTACGGAGTCTTCATAAACACCATGGTAGTAAATAATACTGGGAGGTGTCAGATCGAATGACTAAAATTTAGTTAGATAATAACTTAAGTTCTTTCATATGAGAGAGATCGTTTATTACCAATCAGTTGTGAGCCTATACTAATTGATAAGCCAAAAGTCATCTATCTGGCGCTACATTATCAAGGGTAACTTAGCGACTGATACAATGACGTAAAAGTGATGAATTTGTATCTCCTATAAGACATAACACTTGGATATCCCTTAGATGGATATCAATTGCCGTTAACAAGCGACACTATGATTCCATCACCGAAGTACATCGTTGATCTACATTAATGTTTTAGTAGTGTTTGCTTTCCCAACTTTTATGATTAAAAAAGAATAGTTTTTTTTCAGATTAGGGATGGGACTATAAACAATTTTGAGAGGAAAAAATACCTTATACAAAAAAACTTAATTATTAGGGGAATGGTGGTGTTGGCGATAAAAATCAAATATATATTTTATATCTACTCATTTAACTTTCTCTAGAAATTAAATTACTTTTCACCTTATTACAAACACACAACCTCTGGGGAGAATGTCTCATACCCCTGCTACTTGAGGTAGCAGTGATTGGTAATATATATATATATATATATATATATATATATATATATATATAATTGTGATACAGATTTAGGGTCCAAAGGACTACAAACTCGACCTGAAGGCCACACTTCCTGTCCAAAGGACCGCACCTGTATCGCACTTGCATCGCAACTCACCCGCACCTACACCGGCCTGCACGCTTTATGTCCCCACATTTTCCAACAGAAAGTTAAATATTCTTCCCCCATTGCTCGAACATGCAATCTCTGGGAGGGAGGATATGCCTCACAATAACCTTTGAGTTAGAGGTCCTTGACGATTGGTTATATATATATATATATATATATATATATATATATATATATATATATATATATATATATATATATATATATATATATATATATATATAGTTGAAGTCGTTGTCCACGTGTGTTCACAAGTGTCTTTTGTCTTTTTTTTAAATGTATATTTGCATGACAATCCATTTTAAAATAATATAAAATATATTCCAGTAACTTATTTCTTACAAGGTAAATATTTATTGTACTTGAAAGTGTATACTTACTAGTGGTTAGTAATTATGTTAGTGATAATATATTATTTATATATTATACATAGTTAATTTAAACTTATTTTGATTGGAAAAGGAAAATTTTGAAACATAAAATTCTAAGATGATGCTAAAATTATATATATATATATATATATATATATATATATATATATATATATATTATAATATATATATATATATATATATATATATATATATATATAATATAATATAATATAATATAATATAATATATAATATAATGGCGTGTTTTCTTATTGGTTCCAAGAGCGCTTCTGATGCGCGCACTTCTGTTGCTTCCGCTTGGGTGCTCCCCCCACCAAGAGAGGGAAGCCCTCTTAGAGGAAGGGACCTACGCCATTCAAGATGTTGTTAAGGGGGCACTGATGCAGCCTCCTTATTCCCCCCCCCCCGACACAGTCTCCTACCTAGCCTCACAGGGTCCCCGAGGCTCACGCCACTTCTTCGGGTAACTCTACACATAAGGTATCTGTCAATTTGTCCAAAAAGATGACAACTTTGTTCCTGCCATCGAGTCAGGTACCATCGTCGTGGGTAGACAGGTACAAATCTGGTTTGAACAAGGATGACATTAAAATGTGATATGTTCAGCCAAAAATCATCCAAGGGAGGCCGGTTATCAAATTATGAAGGAAGATATCATGGAGATGGAAAAATACTGGAAGAACACTATTGTCGTCTATGTCTTGGGCACAAGACTGTATTTTGGGCAACTTAATGGGTCTCTCTGCACATATGGAGGATGAAGGAAAGTATATGGATATATTTTTTTAGGAAAATGGTTTTTACTTCTTTAAATTTGGTCTAGCGGAGGACTTAGAGCGGGTTATCCAAAATGGACCTTGGACATTTGACGCAAGTCTGGTAGTTATATGACGCTGGGATCCCTCCTCCAATTTTAAGAGAGATCACTTATCTATTGTGCCAATATGGACAAGGCTTCCGTGTCTTTCCCCCAACTGTGGGGGCACTAAGGCTGACATGAAGATAGACAATGGCGTCGAAAAGCCTCTACGGCCTGATAATAATACTTCCAACAGGGCATGTTTGTCTTACGCGTGGGTTTTTGTTGTAGTCAATATGGCAGATCCCTTGCTGGACAAGTTAGAGATCGAACTTCCATCTGGAGACAACATATTCCAGAAGGTCGAATATGAATATGTACCACCTTGTTGTCGTACCTGTCAGAGCTTTGTACTGAACAACCTACTAAGGTTCATAAACAAGGAAATATCTTGCGACAGGTAGCTAAAGCCTAAAAAATTAGGGAAATACCAACCTAAACAATCAGTCCAATGCAGGTAAAATCATTAGTAATAGAACGGATACCTCCAACATGGAAACTAATAAGCAGGTAACCTTGATTGTCTCCAAATCGACTATCCTGGGGGAAAAAAATAAAGCAAAAGATGGCCAACATGACAAAGAGACGAAAGACCTGTCACGACCCGTACCCGATATAAGGGCACGAGACGTGGGTACGTTCAGACTACGCCGCAGTATCGACGGTAGAACGTTGTTTGGGTAAACTATCTATCTAGCAATAATGATCATCAAGATATATAATGCCACCAATGAAATATAAATACTCAATCATAGATCTATAAGATGGAATAATTGTACGAATATGATATAAAGACTGCAGAGTCAAATACAACTCACAAGACAAAATAATATCCAATGAGTCATCAAATATAATAAAGGAATACTAGATCAAATGCTGGAGACAAATCCAGTATAAAAACCTATCTACTAAGCTACATGTAATGGCTCGTCTGTCTTAACCGGTATGAGTCCCTCCTGAGCCAATGTCTTTGGCTCTAAGCCAACTACGTCCTGAGGCCCATAGTGAGTGTGATACCACTCCTCAGTGTCATCTGGAAAAAATATATCCACTCAGGAAATGAGCAAAGTATATCTCTAAAAATAATTCCAATAAATGATAAAAACTATGTATCAGTAAATACAGAGCATATACAAGATAAATAGAGCATGGCAGGAATATATAGGAATAAGAAATTATAAAAAATATGTATCTGAGATACGAACATCATATATGGAAATAAAGAGTTATAATTTTCTAAGTGAGTGAGTACGAGTGACAACATGTGATCGACTTGGGTACTGCTCAAGAACCACGTACCTGGTTAATCATATGTGTCGTGTATGATTAATACTATACAAGAAAATCAAGAACTCCGGGGTATGATCACATAACTACACTAAATACTCTCCACCTCCGACTGGTATAATGGATCCAACCATGATAAATTATGACATAGGATTTTATGAGAAGGGAGCTAATTTTCTTACGAATCAGTATCCATACTTGCACAGGAACTACGGGTCTTGCACAAGAAATACGTCAGGAACCTAACAGGAATAATATCTCATAATGGGGTCCAGGAATACCAATCCATGTGACCAAGTGTCAGAAAATCAAGGATATCTATACTAAATACAAGAAATATAGAGAATATCATAAACGAGAAACTCTCATAGAATGTACTTGCCTGGAATCTAGTAAACAATATCAAAGATGTCCGTAACGGTGCCTCGGAGACCTAAATATGGAATATTACATCAATACAAGATTTTGGAATAAAAATAAGTTAAACTAGTCCATTTCTAGGTTATATAAGTCCATCTCTAGGATATTGGGTCCATACACTATGTATCTAAGCTATACTAGCTATTTTAGGTAACTAGTGTATCAACACTATACCGTATCGTAAGATACGTAAAATAATATATATGAAAATACTATATAAGATATACAAAATGAATATATATATATATATATATATATATATATATATATATATATATATATATATATATATATATATATATATATATATATATATATATATATATATATATATATATATATATATATTGTCCCTAGCTAAACTAACACTAATGGATACCTTGGCTTTGAGCCAACACGGTATCACCCTAGCTATACCCTCTCTTGACTCTTGATCCCAATACCCAATGTATAAATCAATACCTAACATTACCTTGTGTATTAACTCAAGGTAACCCTTAACTAACTAGCTATATATATACCAATATATATACATACATACTAACTTAAGTATCTAAATCTCATAAACTAACTATCTAACTTATACTCTAAATATCATATCATATAACTAGCTAAGATTATATAATAACTAACTTACACTCTGATTGTTACTAACATACTAACTTAACAATTGTTAATATTCTAATCACCTAGCTTAACTCTAACCATACAATGTCAGTCCATATCAGTAGGCTACTGCCATCAAGGACCCTTCCTAATGTGCTTGCTAACACATCTCAATACATGCAACTTACCTAAAATTAAATGTACAAGGATACATGGACGCAACTTCAAAGTTACAACTGCTGCCTAGGTATAGATACAATTTCCCAATCCCAATCTATACATTCACTGCAACTATAAGATACACCACATACTTAGTCCATATGCCAGTGTAGCTGCTCCTCTCGAGCTCTAAGCCTATAGCTACTACTGTAACTTTGCAGCATGTGTATAAAAGCACATTGTTACCACACACACTTACCTGTCCAAGTACCCGAGCCTCTCCTTACCTGATACACAACATGTATGTTACTATATCAGTAACATACCCGACTGTACTGCTACTCTAACCTTGTTGAAACACAGCAAAATCTGACCCCAACAACCTGATGTGCACACAGTACACAACACACTCCAACTTGATTGTGCACTGTGCACATTCCTCATCTCCTAGTTATTGAATAGGATCTCCCTCTAACAGTTGACACAACACTCTAAACAGTCCACAAGTAATCTTAATTAAGTCTACACATGTACAACAGTCCCTAACACTTCCAAAACAGTCTACATAAACCCCCAAACCATTATGCATCTAAATATACATTAATACATAGTAAAAACATAGGTAAGTGATTATATAATCAATATGTAGTTATATGTATCTTATATACAACTCATATACAGTACTTAATTAAATATACACAGGTCTAATGAATTTAAAAGCAAAATAACAAATATGTGGAGTGCACCTTACCCGTATCACACTCAATCTATGATACGCTTGCGATACGGCTCCAACACACCACCAAACGTATCTCGAAGGACACGAACAAGTCTAAAATTATATTTAGAAGTAATACAAAGAGCTAGCTACTCAACTGCGTGCCCGTGTCAAAATGTGACATGCTCAAACCCCCGTATCGAAGAAAAACTTCCCAAATCAACCCGTATCACCAATTTATCATGATACGGCCTATATGTATTCAATTTTGGACATGAAACTAGTCTTACAAAATCAAACACATGTCAATTTGGTTCAATTGACCTATTGACAAACATATGATGTGTCAATCTCGAAATTCTCCCAAAATTGGCACAAAACACACCAAAACTTTTTCTATAAGCCTCCTATGAACCTAATTCCACTTTCTATGGTTAGCCTTAGTACATAAAAGAGTTTAAAATGATTAAACTATAGATTTAGAGTCTAATTAGAAGGTAAAAACTAAAATATAACCTATTGAGAGATGGATTTCTAATGCAAGTCTCAAATTGAGTGTCAAGAGCCTTCTACTTGTGCTCCTTCTTTTTCTTGCTCCAATGGCCTCCAATGGTGAACAGAGAAAGAATTGAGAAGAAATTTGGGTATGAATTGGTGTAGGGAGGAAGAAATTTGGAAGAGAATTTTTTTAGATCTAGAATAAAATGAAATGAATAAAGAGAGAGACTCCCCCCCCCCCCCCTCCCTATGGCTGGCCCTTGCTTGAGATGCAAGCAAGTATGAAAAGTTTAAAATATCCCTATGGGCTTGTTATAAAGAATGAAATAAGGAAAGAAGCTTCTACTCCTAATGGTTTGACTAATTAATCACCAACTTAATGAATTGGGCTTGTTTGTTGGACTCAAGTCTAACTAGAAATAATGTTGGTCCAAAAGTCATATTTAATCTACTTTAGTCCACTAACACAAGTTTAACTATAATGTAACATATAAAAATAAATAAATAATGCAAGAAATAAATATACAACATGCACAATAATTATTAAATTCTGAAAATGAACAAAATACCCTTCCTAAAAAATTTGGTAGTGACAAGACCTAAATGGGAGTAGATGCACAGAGTACCAAGGAGCAGTGATGGTAAACGGGGAGGATACTCAATAGAGGGAGGGAGGAAGGGGAGGGGGAGGCCAAGTTGAAAGAAGCGGGGATGGTCATCTTCAAGGCCGAAAGAGTTGGACATGATGGACATCCTGTCAGAGTTAAAAAGAAATTGGGAACAGGGGGAGGTTCAGCTAGTGTTTCGATGACAAAAAAGGTAAATAAGCCTCCAAGATAACTAACCATGCAACATAGATAGTAGATCCCCTAGAAATAATAAAGCCTACGACGATAGATATTGTTCAAGAAACATTGGTTGTGCCCAATCTAATCTGCCAAGCAGAAGTTGAAACTAAGATGGGGCTTGTCAAATCAATGACAGCCTGTCTAGATGGACTCTCTTCTCCCCTTAGAGAAAGTTCACGAGTCAACAAGGGAATCAACCATCGACTTTTATGACAATCTTCACTTGAAATATAGAGGGTTAATTCTATAGAAAGGTGGAGAGAAGTTATGGACTATGCCAAGAAGTCCAAGAGTTCTATTATCAGCATTTTGCAGTCCAAAATTAAAAAGGTCTCTAAGCTCAAAACGAGAACCCTAATTCATTAGGATTTTATTCACAATCTGAATTATGGAGCTATGACTCAGGTTTCGATCATGTGGGATACCAGGGTTCGACAAGGGGATTTGATCCATTGCTTTGACCAGATGTTTTCAATCAAATTCACTAACAAAGGAGGAATTCAAATTGTCGTTGGGACAGTTTATGGCCACAATGACCGTATTCAGCGATTGAGGCTATGGAAGGAGATCATGCTTATAAGCAACATATGGCCTTTTGTCGTAGTGGGGACTTCAATGATACCCTATACGCTAGCAATAACAAAGGGGGTAAACCGGTACATGATGCTTTTCTGGCAAAATTTTGAAACTGTCTTTTAGCATGTGAACTCAGCTGTATGGCTAAGTCTGGTCATATTTGGACGTGGAATAACAGGGCTATCCACAAACACATATACGTACAATTGGACCATCCTCTTTGTAATAGGCGATGGTTAGATATTTTCCAGCTCAGTAGTGCAGAATGTTTGGACCTTGGAACTAGTGACCATTCGCCGATCGTGATCAGATTGGCTGAACAACCGGTCTTCAAAGGTAGACCATTTAGGTTCAATAATGTGTGGATTCATGTTGAAGGCTGTGAGGATAATGTACAGCTCGGATGGAATTCCGTTACCAGTGGAACTTTCCAATTCAGGCTTGCTTCCTTGTTAAATCTAATAAACAACGTCTTAAGGACTGGAACATGAGGAGACCTTCCCTACCTATCCATGATCTTAAAGCAAGGCTAGCTGATATTCAACAGAGGGTCCATTTTGCCCCCCAACTCAAATGTCATCAAGGAGGAAGTTTCTCTACAAGACACGCTTCTTTCGGAGAGATTCTTCGATGAGACTCATGTAAGGCAAAGGGCAAAATGCATTTGCCTGAGAGACAGAGATAGGTGAACAAAAATCATCCATGCTACGGTGAAAGCCAGGTAGCATAGGAATGCCATACACGATCTTTATGACCGGAGTGGGATGCTTATTTCTGATGTGAATGTGATAGGAGACGAAGCAATCTGATTCTTCTATGAACTATACAATCAGTCATCTTACCCGACTAGATTCAACCATTTTGAATTCAAGAAGCTGGTTACGGGATATGGCAACCAGAATCTACGAAAACAGATCTCTATCGAAGAGATGCAAAAAATTATCAAGACGACGAACATCAATAAATCCTTGGAGCCGGATGGGTTTGGAGTTACGTTCTTCAAGAATCACTAGAACCTTATCGGAACAGATGTCCTGCTAGCGGTGAGGAAATTCTTTGAATCGGGTAAACTGCTCAAGGAGTTTAATCACACTTTTATAGTCTTGATTGCTAAGTTAGAGGGAGATACCTCATTAGGTGACTATAGGCCAATAGCGTATTACAACTTCCTCTACAAGATTATCACCCAATATAAACCCCCCTAAAAATTTTAAATTTTATTTAAAGTATTTTTATTAAATTATTGAATTTCTTTAGAGTATTTTCAGAGTTAATTAGAAAATATTTTTTTTTGATTAAATTACTTATATGAATACTAATTTAGAATTATTCCACAAAATAATTTTTATTATTTTTTGGAGTCTTGTTAAAGGGTGACAGATTTTCTAGAATTTATTCAGTGCACAAATATTCTTTTTAAATTTGTATAATCCCATATATATATATATATATATATATATATATATATATATATATGTGTGTGTGTGTGTGTGTGTGTATATATATATGTGTGACTAATAATAGTAATAGTAATAATAATTATAATTATAATTATAATAATAGTAATAGTAATAGTAATAGTAATAGTAATAGTAATAATAATAATAATAAAAAGAAAAAGAAAAACAAAAAGAAAAGAAAAGAAAAGAAAAACAAAAGGAAAAGGAAAAGAAAAGAAAGAGAAAAGAAGATAAAAAAAGATAATAACAAAACTTAAAGCTAACTATTCCTAATAAAACCTATTCCTAAATTAACCCCTCCCCCAGCAAACCTACAGAACCCCCCGCGCTGCCGATCTCCCTCTCCCTCCCCCTTCTATATATATATACATATATATAACAAACTAAACCCTAACCCTAACCCTAGTCCCCGACCCCTCAGTCGACCGTAGCCCGCCTCCGGCCGACCGCAGCCGTGCCGGCATTGCCGCCCCACGCCGGCGCAGCCGTCGGCGACCGCACCGCCGTCCGCCCGCCCACCCGCCCACTCGCGCAAGTGCACAGTCCCGAGCCCATCTTCAAGGTGATGTAACTCTCTCATCTTTGATCCTTTTCTCGAGCGGTTTATTCGTGTACATTCACAACCTAACCCTCTAGGATTTTCTTTCAAGCGGGACAAGTTTTCGTACCCTAGATTAGCCGAAAAATCAACCGAAAGTTGGCCGAAAAACTGACCAAAAACAGTCCAGAATTCTGACCCAAACATCCATGTTCATGTCCAATTTGCCACCAACCTGTTTAATATTTTTAAAATCTAATTGAAGAGTCGTCTTCTCAATATAACCAAAAATTTAATTGTTCTTTTACTTTTTATTAATTTATTTTAATTATTAAATTATTCGGCCTCCAAAATGACCAAAAATATGGTAATTTAAAATTGAGATTTTGTGATATGGAGTTCACCTCGCCAAACGGGACCACCTCGTCGTGTACCAATTGCACCGAAAGGCACGTATGGTATATCCTGACATGTGAGCTTTCGTGGAAGTTGATTCCGATGTGTGTGCGCGTCAAAATTAACCCGTATCCGCAAAAAATTCCCGTATTGTGACTTTTACAAAACATCATCCCACTTTGTGTACCTCGTCAGAATGCGACTAAACTTGTGCCATTGGATTTGTGGTATCACGCTGGTGTTGTGACCCAAGTTTCATGCGATTATGAGTCAGTTGACCAAGTCGCCTATTTGCGGGTTCCACGGTTTGACTTGAAGGGCGAATTTATGATCGGCTCACCGAAATCCAAAATTGGATATACCGTTAAGTTTGTATCGACGTTTAGAATTTGTTTGACCTAGTCCTATTTAGAGACTTTACCTATGGCACATATTTTGATGAAAAGTAGGCCAAATGTGGACCCCGCTTTGATCGGTAATTACCATTTTGCCCCTGTGTCCAAATTGGATGAAAGGGTAGACTTTTCTGACTATCTCGCTTATTCTGGAAATATTGGAGATATTTATTTCAGCATCTGGAGACATTCATTTTGATGCCATAGTTTTTGATCCTTTGTGGTTCACGTCTGGACGCTTACACTTTGTAGCTTTTTTGCCAGGCAAGTATAACTTGCCAAATTATTTACAGTACTTTGCATGCTTATCATATTTTCATATATTTATTATATGTGTATTTCTTTCAGTCATAATTATATATTATATAAGTTGACACACAGTTGACACATAGTATCATGGGAGGAGAGGACAATCAGTAGGCGTATGGGCTACCCACTCTGGTAAACTGTAGTAACTAGCATGCACTATGGTAGTTGTGTCGCGATGGTCTCTACCCTCGCGGTTTGTTAGCTTCTTGTGTCACGATGGTCGCTACCCTCGCAGTATGACGGCTTCTGATGTACATGGACGTGTGTGTGAGTTGTGAGATAGCATGTGTAGCCTACACCTACCAATACGTCGAAGGGGTTGTCCTCATTACGCATTTTCATATAGATTGTCCAGTACAACGTACTTATATATTTTCTGTCTATTATGCATGTTTTACTATATTCAATTAGCATGCTTCTATGTTTCTTGTTACGTCCCTCTGAGGACCTGGTCCCTTTCCAAGTGTAGACGATCATGACTATTCGCAGGAGCACGGATCAGGACTTGCTACTTATCTCTCTTTCGAGGAGGTCTTCTCTTCTAGTCTCATTATTCATTAGATGTACTTATTTTTGTTCCTCTTATATTCTAGTTTGGTAGTGAATTTGTATCTTCCCAACTACTTGTTCTTATCAAGCATTTTATACTTGATTCAGTTATATAGTTGATTGGTTATTTAATTCTGTGGATGAGATCTAGTTATGCCCTGTGACTTAGGACATAAATCTATACCACATGTGAATTTCTATTCATAATATAGCGTACATATGTGTTATGATTTCCATATATTAGAGTTGCCATATACATACGGCTGGCTTGCTTACGTATTTCTAGTCCTACGTATTTTGTGACTGGGGCATAACATATTTTAGTGGTGGCCCATGCAGGTCGAGAGCATATTGTCTTGGTTACGTTACTGTACCGAGCAAGCCTACGCATAGGATTAGAGTATAGGATCTCATCCACTTTTTTAATCACCTCCCTTTATTTTATTTCACATTATTATTTGGTTGCTTGCATTGCATCTTGCTTGATCCTTTCACAACGTCAATCTTATCTTTTCTTTCGTGCTTGATAGGGGTTAGGAAGGTGACTTATACTAGGTATATACACTCTATTATTCAATAACACTCTTAGTTAAATTCTTGTAAGTTGGGTAGTATACCTCATAGCCTAGTATCACATAGCTCTTTTAAACCATTAATGAAGTATAATTGAATGACACCAATTATATGCTTGCATAAGAAGATAGTGTTTATCTAGACTGTAGAACTTAGAGGGCCATACCCCTATTTGGTTGACTAGAGACTTAAACTGAAAGTTAGTATGGCAACTATAGAGGCACAACACCGGTCTTCTTGGTGAACTTAAATTATTTTGTACCTTCCTTCATCATAATTCAGCGTACTTATATTTTCTGGACTACCTCTGCTTATGCTGCTATTTTATAGCCTAGTTTTGCAAGCTTATTCTTTTATCGAGCTTGTTCATGACATATGTGTTATTGGGGATGCCTACTAATACATTGTATAAATCAGAATCAGTGTATTACGGTATGATCAACCTTAATGCACTTTGTTCACTCTTCGCATAACTAGTTTACGTGGATTGAGATATAGTTGACTCAGCTTGTTAGACGAATATACTTGCCCTCTAGACATGTTCGAGCATATCGTATCGGTTACATAACTGTACTGATATGAACATGTAAATAAGAATTTACCAAAATAAGATTTTAATCCACAACTGCCCTGACAACTCTCTTTTTGAATTCTTTAAATCGTCTTGAACCCGTATTTGTATTCTATCACCTCCTCCTTGAATTCTTTTATTTTTCGTCTTCCCCTATTTGAGAAAGGCGAACGTTCGTGCTTGGTATAAGTTTGATACACGAAGAGTACAAGATATACCCTATTGGCTAATCACATTACTTTGTGACTGTCTTTTATAATTAAGGGCATATCACATGTGATATATTTGGTGTTAATTTTTTTTTGAAAATATGTTGATATTTTAACTAGATGGCATACCCACGCTGCTAATGGATGGCACGAGGAGCAGTAGTAGTATTCTCTTTCCTATCACCATCTCGTCCCCTTGGGTGGCTCATATTCTCTTCCATATCCATTTCTTGTCCCATGCTTAATTCTTTCTATCGTAGTTGCACCTTTTCATGCCATCATGAATTATTGATTTTCTTCAACCTCACCCTTAATTTTGTTAGTTAAAACATAAATGGATTTGTAATAATTAATAACTAAAAAGATGAGTTTATAATGATAATCCTTATGTATATGCACTATAACAATATCTGTATTCTCTTATTATTTTTAAACCTTAAGTATCATCCTTTAGTCTAACATGAATTAGTTGGATTGTTGAAATAGTTCATACTTCTAATAGTTTTATAAAGTTAGTCAATACCTTAATTATTGCCCTAAAACTTAGACTAAGCTTAGAAAATAGTTGAAGGCACTTGTTACGAACTGATGACTATGACAAATCATTGACGAGGTAGCGACAGCTGCAGCTAGACCACTATAGCAGAGTAGTCAAATTATTTGCAGACATACTGGCCAGGTGGCGTGGCAGTATTAGACTACGATACTTGACGGTTACAGAGAAAAATCATGGTTATTAGATTCCAGACAAGTATCCCAAAAATGTTGACCCAATAAAAAAATTTGTCTTACAACCTAGACAATAGCCTCAAAAGACTTTGACTACTAATAGAATTCTTATAAGTTGGGTAGTGTAGAGGAGTTAGAGGATAAAAGAATAGTGTACAAACAATAAGGGAGAAAAGTGTTCGGGTGGTTGTCCATAACCTTTTAGGAAGCACTACTAGCTAGCATTAAAATATTAATAGCTATAGTGATTTATTATGAATATGGGTTAGTGTCACGACCCGCACCCGATATAGGGGTACGAGAGCGTGGGTACATCCAGCCTACACCGCAGCATCGGCGGTAGAACGCTGTCTAGGTCGTGTAACTATCTAATCAATCTCACATGAATACCCAACTCCATAAGGAGACGTGGATATCATAAAATAATGCTGAAAATACTCAATCACATAAACTAAAGCACGATGAGATACCAAGACAAGCAAAGAAATACAAGACAACTCTAACGACAAAATAGTCATACCTGCAACCAGTAACATCCAATCCCCAAGTGTGTCAGAAACAAGTCCACTAAGGTTACAGTCTGGAAAATATTTTTTTTCAGTCAGGAAGGAGCAAAGTACATCTCTAAATAGCAGTTCTGTATTAATGATATAAACTATGTAGCAGTGTATAGATAGAAATATACAAGATGCATGTATATGTACGAGAAATGTGCAATAAAAGAAATACTGGAAATACTGTAAGTAAATGCAGGAGAGGAAACAATATGTCAATGAGCAAGAATCCTATGACTAAGTGTGTGAGTACTAGTTTTAACATGTGATCGGCTTGGGAACTTGATCAGGCTGGTTACATGTGATTAGCTATGATTCATGTAAGGTCAGGCTAACCGTTGGTTAGCTATGATGCATGTAGAGGTCAGGCTAATCACACGTAACAGCTATGAAGCATGTAAATGGTCAGGCCGTACCAGACGTGAGATGTGGGGTGAGCTATGATGCATGTAGAGTTGGGTATGATCACATATCTACACTAAAATACTCCCCACCCCCGACTGGTATAGTAGATCCAACCATGGTATGCTATGGCACGGGATTCCCTAGGAAGGTAGCAAATCTCCCCGGAAATCAGTGTCTGTACATGTACAAGATATCAATGAAGCAAGACTTGTACAAGCTACACCATGAACAAGGAATAACATGTCATGACGAGATCCGTATACACCAATCCGTGTAACCAGCGTGTCAAAATATGGATATTTACACTAGATACAATAAAAATAGGAGATATCATAAATTAAAAAACTAATCAGAGAATGTACTCGCCTTGGGTCCTTAGCTGGAAAAACCAATGTCCTGTCCTAGAGTATCGTCTGGAGGATCCAACAGTCCTATAAACCTATAATAAATATAACCTTACATCAGATGCTACACTAACACAACATAAATACATGAACTCAGGGGCTCTGCCAGGTGTGGCACTGGTCAATCTAGGGTCAGTTTGCGTCAAGTTGCACGGGCGTCACGTCTGCGATTGCTGGGCAAGATAGACGATCAAAATGGTACGGGACTTGCCAATACGTCAGTGTACGCGTGGCAGTCAACTGACCGTTCACAGGGTCAGGTCAGGTGTAGTTACGGGGAGTCCGTATTTACACTCGGGTTACCTAGAAGAGATATTTATATAAATATACATATATGTATATATATATATATATATATATATATATATATATATATATATATATATATATATATATATATATGCATATCACTAATAATTAAATTAATACATATATATAGGGTTATACCAGAATATATATACAAAATATGTATAAGTATATATATACTAAATAGAAATATATAAATATATATATTTATATGTTACAAATATACATAACCAATTTTTATTCATAACAACTATATTTAAGAATATACATATACTGAATATATATATGTATAGTGAAAATATACATTTGTTATATTTATACATATATATATATATATATGTGTTTATACATATACCAAAATACACATTTTTATTAAACATATACCCATATAAAAAATATATATACATATATATATTTATACCAAAATAATAATTATACTATATACATGTATATTAATATACACATACACATTGAATAAGTATATATACAATTAGAGAAAATATACTATATATTTATAGATATATATATATGTACACATATACGCACAAATATACGTATACGTATTTACATAACCATATATTTATACACATTAATTAAATAATACATATACATTATTAAATAATTATACACATATATACAATAGAGTGAAAGAGGGAAGAGACTCACTGGTGGTGGCTCGAGTACACCGGCCGGACGGCTTTCAGGCGGGGAGGAGGAGTACAGCGGGGAGAGCCGGAGAGGAATGGCAGTGGGGCTCGGCCGGGATCGGTGCTCGGTCGGGTGAATCAGGAGGATGGGAAGGAGGAGGCTGGTGGCAATGGAGATGGTGGTGGTGATGTTGTGAGTTTGCAGCGGGAGGAGGAGCTGGGAAGTCCGCCGGAGAGGGGAGTGATACGGGGAGGATGAGGGAGGAGCTGAGGGGAGGCTGATTGGAACTCGCCGGAGTTGAGGTTGCAATGGTGGTGGTTCGGCCGGAGCGGGGCGCAGGGATTGGTCGGAGCTCGGGGAAGTTGCAGCGGGAAGTCGGCTGGAGTTCGACGCCGGTCGGAGTCGACACGTGGCCGGGGAGTTGAGCAGCGAGGGGTGGACAGCTCGACGGGCCGGTGGAGGAGCTACGAGATGGAGGTGGTCGTGGTGGCTCGAGCGGGAGGAGAAGCTCCGGGATGAGCTGGCCGGAGGGATGCAAGGATTATCGGCCTGGCCGTTGCAGGAGCCCGGAGTAGGAGATGAACAGTGGAGCCGCGTCGGGGGATGCTTGCCAGAGTACAGGCCAGGGTCGATGCTGCCGGAGGAGGAGAACCACAGCTGGGGACGACGACCGGGGTGCTCGGCCGGGGTTGGGAATGGCTGAGTAAACAGTAGGTGGAGATTTCCCCCCTCTTTCAATTTTAAAAAAAACAAAGGAAGGAAGAAGAAGAAAGAAGAAAAAGAAGAAGAATGAAAAGAAAATGAAGGAGAAAGGAAGAATGAAAGTGTGGAGGCTACGGTTGAGTCTGGGGGGAATTCCCTAGGTTTCTTTTTGGGGATTAGGGCTTGGTGATAGGACATTAAATAAGGAGAGTGTATGTGGGAAATCAAGGGTGAGGATGCACCCATTTTAAATGGGTGGTCCTGATTTGTCATGAAGAAAATTTTCTACATGTGAGGATGGGGTGTTGACTAGTCAATATTGGGCTTCTCCATTAGGTGTTAATTTCGAGGACGAAATTATTGTAAGTTGGGTAGAATGTAAACCCCCCAAAAAAATTTAAATTTTATTTAAAGTATTTTTATTAAATTATTGAATTTCTTTAGAGTATTTTCATAGTTAATTAGAAAATAAATTTTATTGATTAAATTACTTATATGAATACTCATTTATAACTATTCCACAAAATAATTTTTATTATTTTTTGGAGTCTTGTTAAAGGGTGACAGATTTTCTAGAATTTATTCTGTATGCAAATATTCTTTTTTAAATTTGTATAATCCCATATACATATATATATATATATATATATATATATATATATATGCAAATATATATGTGAATAATAATAGTAATAGTAATAGTAATAATAATAAAAAGAAAAGAAAAAGAAAAAGAAAAAGAAAAAGAAAAAGGAAAAGGAAAGAAAAGAAAAGAAAAACAAAAGAAAAAGGAAAAGAAAAGAGAGAGAAAAAAAAGATAAAAAAGATAATAACAAAACTTAAACCTAACTATTTCTAAAACATATTCCTAAACAAACCCCTCCCCCAGCAAACCCACAGAACACACCCCCCCCCCGCGCGGCCGATCTCCCTATCCCTCTCCCTTATATATATATATATATATATATATATATATATATATATATATATATATATATATATATATAACAAACTAAACCCTAACCCTAGTCCTCTACCCCTCAGCCGATCGCAGCCGCCGCCCCGTGCCTCAGCAGCCGCCGGCGATTGTACCGCCGTCCGCCCGCCCACGAGCCCGCACGCGCATGTGCACAGTCCCGAGCCCATCTTCAAGGTGATGTAACTCTCTCATCTTTGATCATTTTCTCGAGCGGTTTGTCCGTGTATGTTCATAACCTACCCCTCTAGGATTTTTCTTTAAGCGGGACAAGTTTTTGTGCCCTAGATTGGTCGAAAAATCGATCGAAAGTTGGCCAAAAAGATGACAAAAAATAGTTCCGAATTTTGAGCAAAACTCCCATGTTCATGCCCAATTTGCCACCAACCTATTTAATATTTTCAAAATATAATTGAAGGGTTTTCTTTTCAGTATAACCGAGAATTTAACTGTTCTTTTACTTTTTATTAATTTTTTTTAATTGTTAAATTATTCGACCTCCAAAACGACCAAAAACTTTATAATTTAAAATTGAGATTTTGTGATACGGAGTGCGTCTCACCAAATGGGACCGCCACGTCGAGTACCAATTGCACCGAAAGGCACGTATGGTATATCTTGACGTGTGGCCTTTAACGAAAGTTGATTCGGACGTGTGTGCGCGACAGAATCAACCCATATCCGCAAAAAGTTCCCATATCGCAATTTTTATAAAATACCACATCACTTTGTGTACGTTCGTCAGAATATGACAAAACTTGCACCATTGGATTCTTGGTATCACGCTGGTCCTGTGACCCAAGTTTCACGCGATTCTGAAACAATTGACCAAGCCGCCTATTCGTGGGTCCCACGGTTTGACTTGAAGGACGAATTTGTGATCGACTCACCGGAATCCAAAATTGGATATACCATTGAGTTCGTATCGATGTTTAAAATTTGTTTAACCTATAATTTGTCCCATTTAAAAAATTTTACCTCTGGCACGCATTTTGATGCAAAGTGGGCAACATGTGGACCCCGCTTTGATCTAAAATTATCGTTTTGCCCCTGTATCCAAATTGGACGAAAGGGTAGACTTTTTTGACTATCTCGCTTATTCTGGGAAAGTTGGTGATGTTTATTTTAGCATCCGGAGACGTTAATTCTGATTCCATAGTTTCTGATCCTTTGTGCTTGACGTTTGGATGCTTACACTTGGCAGCTTTCTTGCCAGGCAAGTATACCTTGCCAAATTATTTACAGTACTTTGCATGCTTATCATATTTTTATATATTCATTATATGTGTTTGTTTTTCAGTCATAATTATATATTATATATTTTGACACACACTTGACACATAGTATCATAGGAGGAGAGGACAATCAGTAGGCGTATGGGCTACCCACTCTGGTATGCCGTAGTAACTAGCATGCACTACGGTAGTTGTGTCGCGATGGTCGCTACCCTCGCAGTATGTTAGCTTCTGGTGTCACGATAGTCGCTACCCTCGCGGTATGAAGGCTTTTGATGTACATGGACATGTGTGTGAGTTGTGAGATAGCATGTGTAGCCTACACCTACCCATACGTCGAAAGGGCTGTCCTTATTATGTATTTTTATATAGATTGTCTAGTACAGCGTACTTATATATTTTTTGTCTATTATGCATGTTTTATTGTATTCAATTGGTATGCTTCTATGTATCTTGTTACGTCCCTCCGAGAACCTGGTCCCTTTCCAGGTGTAGACGATCATGACTATTCGCAGGAGCACGGATCAAAACTTGCTACTTATCTCTCTTTCGAGGAGGTTTTCTCTTCGAGTCTCATTGTTCATTAGATGTACTTATTTTTGTTCCTCTTATATTCTAGTTTGGTAGTGGATTTGTCTCCACCCAACTACTTATTCTTATCAAGCATTTTAAACTTGATTCAATTATATAGTTGATTGGTTATTTGATTCTGTGGATGAGATCTAGTTATTCCCTGTGACTTATGACATAAATCTATACTCCATGTGAATTATTATTCATAATACAACGTACGTATGTGTTATGATTTCCATATATTGGAGTTGCCATATACATACGGCTGACATGCTTACGTATTCCTAGTCCTACGTATTTTAGGACTGGGATGTGACACCCATCTGATGTGTGAATGGATGAGGTCGATAATAAATGAACTTATTTCCTCGAACCAAACTGCCTTTATCAAAGGTAGGTATATTTCTGATAATTGCCTATTAGCCCATGAACTGGTCAGGAATTTCAATAAGCATGGTGGAAATAAAGCGTGCCTAAAATTAGACCTGAGAAAAGCATATAACATGGTGAATCAAGAGTTTCTTAGCCACATTATGATATGTATGGGTTTGATAGGTGGTGGGTGGACATGTTGAGGGATTGTATCTGCACACCCTCTTTCTCGGTGATCATACAAGGACAACCAGAAGGATACTTCAAGAGCTCTAGGGGGCATCAGGCACGGGGGCCCGCTTTTACCTTCTCTCTTCACAATTGTGATGGAATTCCTTACGTGTTTACTGGGCGAGGCTGTTATGGACAGAGAGGTAACCCTACTGTTTAGGAATTCGATCCCGATGGTTTCTCATATCATATATGCGGATGAACTTCTAGTCTTTGTGGAACGAACGAATAGATCACGATGCTCTCAAGAGTATTTTGACAATATGGAAAGATGGTCAGGATTGTAGCTTAATAAAAATAAGAGTCAAATATTTCTAAACTGGATCTGTGGGAATAAGGAGACTTGGTTAGAGAATATGGACGTTTCAGAGGGCACACTGCCATTCAAATAATTAGGCCGTCCTCTATCGATCAACTATGCCACGTATGCAGATTGTGAAGGCATCCTCAATTACAACCAAGCTAGGATGGACGGTTGGCAAGCTCAAATCCTGTCGTTTGGGGGACACATAGAGTTATCAAATCGATAATATTGACAATTACGATGCACTGGCTATAGGCTATCATGATCCTGAAAAGCACCATTAAAAAGATTGAACGAATGTGTGTAGACTTTCTTTGGAAAGATGGGATGCATGCGATAAGCTGGGAAGAGTTGTGTAGGCCAAAGAAATAGGGAGGGGTTGGACTCAGATCGCTTACTCTCATAAGAGAATCGATATCCTACAAATTGTTTTGAAATTTATCTCTGGCAAGTCTTTATAGGCGAACTGGATTAGAGGTAGATATTTCCCTAGGGGAGACTTCTGGTCGGCCAGTCCCAATAATAACTACTCGGTGACGGCTAAACTGCTTCGCAGGATGAGATCTTGGCTAAACCTAGGCTAACGAGGGTGATCTGCACCGGGAATCAAACTAGCATATGGCATGACTCCTGGTTTAACCACAGAAGCTTGATTGAGAGGGAGGGATGGCATACATATGAGCTAAGAGGATTTATTGAGATGGTTAGCTGCCTGATCCGGGAGGAAAACTAAAATTTTCAGGATCGTCTCACTGAGACGGCTTATGCGGGGGAGATCCAAGAGGTAGACATTGATAGGATGGGCATGGAGGATTATTGTATTTTGGAAGGCATGAAAAATGACATATTTTGCTTCCGGACGGTCTGAAATCAAATCAGATCCATTTCTGAGGAGGTGGACTAGGCGGAAGTCGTGTGGAGTAAAGGAGCGCCAAACAAGTACTTCTTATGTATATACAAAATGATATGTAACCGTCTGATCACCAGGGATCGACTGAGTAGGTTTGGGATAGATTGCACGGACAAAAAGTGCGTCTTGTGTGCACTGATGGATAAGTCCAGGAATCATCTCTTTTTCAGATGTATCTGTTTGGAAAATCTGGACTTATCATCGTTCCAAATTCTGTCTGCCAACCTTGCAAAATAGGGATCTATTGTCAGTCATGGACGAAGTCAAAGCTCAGAAAGAAAATGGGACATAAGCGTACAGACGAATACGCCTAAGCTTTGGGACAATGATATGACACGTTTGAAGGGAACGAAATAGACGTATATTTGTGGGCACTGCCACTGTTAGCCTTGTTGTACAAAGATACATAGTAGCTGACATTAATATCTTGGACTCCAGATGACCCATTTTGTACTTTGGACATGACACTGTAATTAAGAGTTCTATCAATAATATTTATCTTCTTTGAATATATATATATATATATATATATATATATATATATATATATATATATATATATATATATATATATATATATATATATATATATATCACAAATGAACAACTAAACATTAAACAATTAACAATTAGCTGTCCTTGTTGCCAGTATGAAGACAAACATTTTGTACAACTTGGCTTGTTCCTCTCCAATCCAATTCTAGCCAAGGGTCAATGAAAGAGAAGAGACAACAAAGCTGTCAGTGTTAACATCTACATCATAAATTATCACAAAAAAGCACGGAAATCTACAAAGAGATGGGACCCATCTTGAATAGTCATTCCCAACTATGTCCATTTAGTACAAGTCAAGCCAGCCAAGCTTGAATAAACCTAGAAAGCAAATGGAGATCAAATGGTTTGACCTTTATGCATATAGTTTTAGCAGAAAATTTACTGTAGCAAAATAAATTTATATTAAATTTTTGTAAACGAAACAAGTTTAAAAAATTTGTAAAAAAAGTCATAGTCCGCCAACAGTGTTGGCGGAAAACACAATTACTGTACACGTAAGCAGAAAAAAATTAAAAAAATTTAAAAAATGGGCCCCACAGCCAATTTTCGCCAACAGTGTTGGCTGAAATTGGGGGGGGCCAATTTCAGCCAACTCTGTTGGCGGAAATTGGCCCCATGGGGCCCACGTTTTTTTTCTTTTTTTTGGTTTTGTTTGGTTTGGTTTGATTGGTTTTTTTCGTTGGTTTAGTTTAATTAGTTATATTTCTGTTTTATTTATTTAGTTTAGTTTTGTAATTAGATTTAAGTAAAATTATTTTAACAAAATAAAATTAAAATAAATTAATTGGAAAGAAATATTTAGTATAAATTTCATCTAAAGCATAAAAGTTTTGTATAAATTCCATCTAAAGCATAAAAGCTTAAAAAAATTACGAAAAAAATATCAATATGAATTGGACGTTTATATTTATAAATATTATATTTTTATCGTACATTTTTTCGTCGTTAACAGACGTTAAAATAATAATAATAATAATAATAATAATAATAATAATAATCTGTCGTAAGATTATTACGTCTGCCGTCGCAGACTTCGAACGACCATAAGTACTTGTTATGAAATCGTTTTTCGTTAAATAATAAGTCGATTTGTATGTTTTCGACGAGAGTAACACAAATCATGTAGAAAAAAAATTTATCCGAAACAAGACGCATATGTTACAGGCAAAAATATAAAATATAAAACTTCAAACTATCATAACTTTTGACTGGGAGATCGAAACAAGCTCCAGTTTGAGCCAAAATGACCGTATGGAAAAGTACTTCAGGATAAACGGTTTTACCGTTTGACGGACTTTGAAAAATTTTAGAATCGTTAAAAAACGATGTTTTGACCTCCAAATTTGACTTTCGGTAATATTATTTTTGAATATTTAAAATTTACTGTAGGAAAATAAATTTATATTGGATGTGGGGGCCCACGGATTTAAAACGATGTTTCGATCTACAAAAAAAAATTTAGAAATATTTAATGTCTATTATAAAAAAAACAGAAATATAATTTATTTCCTTCCAAATATTTAATGTCTATTAAAAATTTAGAAATATTTAATGTCTATTATAAATATTTCTTTCCTTCCAAATAATTTATTTTAATTTTATTTCATTAAAATATTTTTACTTAAATTTAATTACAAAACTAAACAAAACTAAATAAATAAAACAGAAATATAACTAATTAAACTAAACCAACGAAAAAAACCAATCAAACCAAACCAAACCAAACAAAAAAAAAAAAAAAAACGTGGGGCCCATGGGGCCAATTTCCGCCAACAGAGTTGGCTGAAATTGGGACCCACTTTTTAAATTTTTTTAATTCTTTTGCTGCTTACGTGTACAGTAATTGTGTTTTCCGCCAATACTGTTGGCGGACTATGACTTTTTTTACAAATTTTCCAAACTTGTTTCGGTTACAAAAATTTAATATAAATTTATTTCGCTACAGTAAATTTTCTGTAGTTTTAGTTTGGCCCACAGTTGCAACCAATTTTGAAACCAAATTATTTATTGCAAATCTTGAGAACAGTAGTTATTACACATTGTTAGCAGGTCACTTTTGCAAGACCTGGATCCACATCATGAAGTGTGCGTGAATTAACCACAGTAGTTATTACACATCTTAGCAGATCACTTTTGCATGATCTGGATCCACATCATGAAGTGAGCGTGAAGTTATCTAAGGATATCAAACCGCGTCAACCTTGACAAACTTATACGCAAGCTATTTATTGTTTATTTTCTACAGCCATGATAAATGGCAACATCGTGTCTGAAATACTAACCTAATCATCAGCTAAACGTTAGTACATATTTTGTGTATTAGTTCTTCAATCAAAAAAAATTGTGTGGGTACATATAGATAAAGAGAGATGAAGTCGGAAAGTCTAGACGATCGCAAATTGAGAAAATCTGGAAAAAAAAAAAAACTAGATATCAAACGACAAGTAAGACGGCAATCCAAGACTACCATGCTCAGAGAGATTCTTACAAATAATGGACAATTTAAGAACGAAGTCAGAGAGAAAAGGTCAGAGAGAAAAGCCTGATGGGAACGAAATACGAAAACTGTTTCTCCAAATCAAGAAGCTTTAAGAAAATAAAAAAAGATGCAAAAATCAATTTGCCAAAATCACAAACGAACCAACAAACGTAAACACAAACGATTTTGACCTAGAAAATCTTTGCAGGAAAAATAACCGGACGATCGGAGTCCAACCCTGAAAAGCTACTACTAATAGAATAAGAAATACATCTACTTCTTACAGACTTCTCATCGATCCAAACCGGATCACCACAACTACTTGGAAGCAAAAAATACCCGATTACAGACTCACGAAGAACAAAGTGACAAAGGAAAAAAAAAAACTACTCAAACAATCCCTCCTTCGAAGTAGCCTTCAATTTCCTTTCTCTCCAAAACTACTCAAACAATCCCTCTATGATAGATTAGATATGCACATTTTTAGGTTTTAGAAAAAACATATATATAGCCTCTCAAATTCACACCTAATTTGCACTATTGATTTGATCCCACTGTTTAAAAAATACCCCAAAACTCATATAGTCCCGACGAAACTGAATTCGATTTTCCTATGTAGAATAGTTCTGCCATAATAGAACCGAATCAGTCCGAGTATGGTCGATAGTGCCAAAAAAGTTCTAACAGAAAAAGACCGAGTTCGGACTGAACTCGGGGGGAACTGGTTCGGATCGACCGAACTGAGTTATGCTTGGGCATATTCTCAATCTGTTGTGCTCTGAGCTCCGACACCCCGAGCTTGTCCAACACACGGATGGTGGTTGTTGCAATCCGGGGTATTCTTCACATAGGATGGGAACCCTACCCAACACCAACAAAAATTTTCCTTCCTAAATATTTGGAGGAGCTCGTCATATCCACGATCTGCCTACAGTACTTGAATTTCTCCCTTGGTAGAACCTTCGTGAGCATATCTACCCCATTGTCCTATGTGTGAACCTTCTCAAGTGTCATGTACTTTTTCTCAAGAACATCTTGTATCCAATGATACCGAGTTGCAATATCCTTGGACCGGCTATGAAATATCGGATTATGTCCAAAATTATTGCACTTTGGCTACCGAAAAGAAAAACATACTGCTCTTACTTAAGTCACATTTCATGCATAAACTTCTTCATCCACAACAACTCCTTGTAAGCCTCCGTCGTCGCAATGAACTCTACATTTGTCGTAGACAAGGCAACATACTTTTGCAACTACGATTGTCACAAAACTACTCCATCAACAAACATCATCATATAGCGCAAAATTGATCTCCTCGTGTCTATATCTCAAGCTATATCAGCGTCAGTATAACCAACCAGCTTCGGCTCGTCACCACCAAATAGAATCTTCCAATCGGCAGTGCCTTGAAGGTATCGTAGAATCTACTTGACCACACTCCAATGTACCATTTATAGATTGGAAAAATGAATGCTAACCACGCCAACTGCATGAGCAATGTCTGGCCATGTACAAACCATGACATACATGAGACTTCCCACAGTTAAAGCATTCAAAACCTGCTCTATTTCTTCCGTTTCGTCCTCGGTAGATGGACACTCCTCGTAGTGAACTTAAAGTGATCTACAAGGGGGTTGCTCACTTTTTTTGACCCGTCCATCCCAAAATGCGAAAGTACCTGGTGAATATTCTTCTTTTGGGACAAGTGAAGCAGCTTGGACTCTCTCTCTCTCTCTCTCTCTCTCTCTCTCTCTCTCTCTCAGCTAATCTCCATTCCAAGAATAATCTTCGATGCGTCCAAATCCTTCAGAGAGAAGGTCGTACCCAGTTGGTGCTTCAACTCAGTTATCCTGGTGGCATTTTAATCCACCAATAACATATCTTCTACATAGAGCAATAATATGATAAAATTATCATTGGCAAATTATTTTACAAACATACAGTGATCCAAAGCTGTACGTGCATAACCATGCTACCCTATAAACGACTCGAACTTTCTCACTACAAGAAAAAATATTTTCAGCGACATAAGCCATATGTAGCGCAAAGTTAGATTTGTGTTGCCAAAGCATTTCCGCGACATATCTGGCTATGTCGTACACATGTCGCTGCAGCCTTGTCTGGAAAAGTCTTTCGCGACACGAAATCACCCGTGTCGTTTGGAAGATTAAAAGTTTAAATATCGCTATCAAGTTTAGAAGGTGCGTAATTGGAAAGAAACATGTTATCCTCAAAATGTTATATTTCAGTAAAACTGTAAGTTGGAAGATTAAATATCGCTATCGAGTCATTTGTCAAAAAGTTCTAGTGCTTATTTCCTTTCCTCCTCTGGTGTGAATGCTAAGTTTGTGCAGAGCTTTATGGTATTCCTGGTTATTTTGAATCTGAGGTGTTTTGAATTTTATAGTTGAAAAATGGAATTGGTTTGTGAAGGACATTAGTTATTTAATTTAATAGATGTCCAGAGTCAGTTGATATAAGTTCATGGGTACACGAGGTCAAGAGTCAGTTATTGTTTGCTGAGTATATGATCTGTCAACAGGGATAGAGAAAAACTACTGCAAGAGTTCATAATGAAAGTGGATAGGTATCACAATAATTGTCTCACATCCAAACACCGAGGTTTAGGATTTTCCAATTTTTTACCAGGCATTGTTAGTGTAAATATGAACAGTACAGAGCACTAACTCTTATCTAAGGGAGTGTGCAATTCAATCCATGCCATTGTCTAACTCTAAACAATATGACGATACGAGATGGATACTTGTGATAATTGTCTTACAATACACTTTCACTATCGAGTGATACAATACATATCACCTGATATCATATATCATAAAAGCAATTATGTTAACCTGGAATTATACTGTTTTAAGCCAATAAGTGATTTAGAGTTTTTTTTTTTATGACTATATAACTTTAAAACTTGACCAAAATACCTATATAGCCCTTTAAATTCGTCGCAACTATTCCGTTCAAGACTTTCTTCTGGTTTAACTCTTCTAAATGTTGTCAAAAGCACACCTAGGAAAAACTTCAACACCAAGCGAGCTTACGTATCGCTTCAGCTAAGTCTCACGTCTTGCTTTTGTTGCAAACATGTGGAGTCTTATGGGGGGTGTCCAATAGCATCATCAACCATTCTGTGTTTGCAGTTCAAGCAATGTTAATGCTTTCTTATTTTGTTAAGAACAAATTTTATAGAAAATGTAGAAACACGATATAGTTTTGAGATCAGCAACTTCAATAAAGAGTGGCATAGTTTCAAACAAAATTTTAAAATAAGCAGGTTTTGTAGCAATGACAAATGCAAACATTTGCTCTTACCTAATCCATGATATAACATTAACATCATTATAATGCGCTTTTACAAATATTGATGGTTTCTACCTAAACGTGCATCTCCCAGAGTGAAATAGTGCCATCTATTGAACATGAAGAAAAAACATATGCTTCTATAGGTCTCCACTGAAAAAGGAAAAGGGGATAAACGTAGCAAGTATAACACAAATAATAAACTATACGTTCGCTGGAAGTAATCGTTCCAGTTACATACTTGTAAATCTTCAATACTTGCAATATATCCGACAAAAGGAATTTTATCCACAGTCCATGTCAGAGAGGAAGGTTCCCACAAATAAATACAACTTTTGCAACCAATTAGATATAAAGAATAGCCATTATTAAATTTAATTGTATTCTTTAGTGTAGCAATGAAAGAAAATAATTTACTTCATGTCACTGATTATATGTATAAATCATACCAGATACAGTCCATTTCACATTCATCTTTGTGTCCACTCTATCGCTTAGCCTTCATCTTTGTGTCCACCAAGTTTCATAATTGGAGCTTGATTTTGTATTTTATTACCTTCCCTGATGGTGTCCATTTCACATTCTGCTAAAGCATTTAGGAAGGAGATAAAGTCCCATACCTGTTCATTGGAAGAACTAACTAAATTAGAAATACTACTAGATCACTATAGCACATTTGATAATGACAATTATTTTGAAAAGAAAAAAAAAAAAAAAACATAATGCATAATTTGTTATAGTACAACCATTTATCACAAATTGTTTAGAGTACAGTACCATGTGAAGTAACTATAAATAAAGTACCTAGATAACCTTTGTACCCAAATCTCTCAGCAATTGGGGAAATTACAGTAGCTGGCAGTTGAACTGGATCAACCTACAAAGAAATATTTAATTGAAAACAATAACTCTATGGAGTATCTGGTATAGGAACATGTCAAATTCCTCTATGGAGGCCACCATTTTTACCAGTAAAATAGGTAGTACAGATTCATCAACTACTACTTCGTCATCCTCTTCACTGCTACTATCACTGTCCTCCATATCGGATTGATTTTTTTTGGTTGAATCAGTCAATACATCACACTTTTCAGAAGAATGTTGTGTCGACATCGCCAAAAAATAATGGTGTAAAGTCAGACATGTTGGGAACGAAAGTGCGGAAATCGTTTCCCAAACCAGAGATGTAAACTCCCTGAATTTTCAAATTATTAAATATTGGATTTTCTCCAATTTTCTGGAATTTTTTGGGAATTTTCTGTAATTAAAATCAAGGTTTTTAATTAATAAATAATTTTTTATTGGCAATAAATAATATTAAAATATCATGGAAATAATGTTTTTGTGTGTAAAATGGAAAACTGGACTTAGGGCAATTTTTCTGAAATTTATTGGACCCCGGACCTATTTTTAAATGCCTAAAAACTATTTATTTAATTAATTAATTATTTATTTATTTATTAAATGATTTATTATTATTATTAATATTATTTATTTTCTAACCCTAGCCCATGGCCCAGCCCGCGGCCCGGCCCATTGGGCCGAACCCGAACCCAGCCAGCCCACCGAGCCCAGCCCCTTAGCGGGTCGGGTCGGATCCCCAGACCCTCACCCGACCCGACCCTACCCGGGTCCCCCTCACCCCCACGACCCTTTCCCCCTCCGCTTCCGGCGCCGCCGCCTCCGCCGTCCGCGCCAGCCCACGTCCCCGCTCCGCTCCGCCTTCCCCGCCCTCGCCTCCGCCATCCCCGGCCGACCCAGCGCCCCTACCCGCCTATAAAAGTCCCGACCCCGGCCGCCCCTTCGACCCACTTGCCCCCGCTCCGTCTCTCCTCCACTCGCCACCGTCACCGCAGAACCCCCTCGCCGTCGCCGTGCTCCGCTCGCCACCCAGCGCCGTCCTCCTCCCTCGGCGCCGCCTCCTCCTCCGCCCTCGGTCGACCACAGCAACCGCAGCAGCAGCACGAGCAGCTCCCCGCGCCGCCTCCGGCCGCCGGCGAGTCCCCAGCCACTGCTCCGTCAGCCGCCGCGCTGCCCCGGTCCCCTCCGCCGCAGCCCAGCCGTCCACGCCGCCGCCTCCGGCCGACGCGACTCCACCAGAACCCTAACCCTAATTTGGATTCGCGTGTCCGACACAAGTCGGACACGACTCGACCCTGATTTTTGGGTCCCCTTCAGGTGCGTGTAACTTTCGCCTCGTAGCTCCGTTTTTAATTCCGCAAATTGCGTTGTGAAGCCTGTATGACCCTCTCGGTGCCCGGATAAACCGCTCGGGGCATCGCGTCCTGTGGTGATCGCACACCGCGATCCAAAAACAGGAAAAACCAGACCCTGTTTTACCCCGGAACTGAGTACGTCCCGCCAAACGGGACGACTTGGTCGCATACGGTCTTCACAGATACGTGCGCATCGTCGATACGGACGTGTGGGATTTCGTGGAAGCTGATTCGGGTGTGCGTGCACACCGGAATCAACGCGTATCCGCGAACATCGTCCCGTATCCGACTTTTCGGCAATTCGTCCTAACTTCTTGTACACTCGTCAGATCGAGACTAAACTTGTGCCATCGAACTCATAGCGATACGCTGGTCCTGTGGGTCAAGTTTGGTTCAATTCTGAGAACGTTGACGAAATCGCGTGTCGTGGGCCCCACAAGCCCCGCTCGACGGGCGATTTTGTGTTCGGCTCATCGGAATCCAAATCTGGAAGTTCCGTTGGGTTCGTATCAGTGTTCCTGACCTGTTGACACTAAGTTTGGTAATTTTGGAGACCTTTGACCCGGACACGTTTTTCGGTGCAAAGTGGACCCACCGGCGGACCCCGTTTTGACCCGAAACTGTCGTTTTTGCCCTTGTCTCCAAATTGGACCCAAGGACAGGCATTTCTAGCTATTTGACATCTTCTGAGCGTGTTGGTAATATCTATTTCAGCTTTTGGACTCATCTCTGGAATTTTTCCCCAAGAGCCAATATTAATCAGATCCAAACAACAGGCAAGTACCTGCACCTCAAGTTAATCTTTATATATATGATAATTAATTCCCTGTCTTACATGTACCCTTGATGATTACACCTAGTGTTAGAAATGCTGGATTTCATGTCTTGAATATTTGAGTTCCTGTCTTGTTTTTCATGTCGGGTGGGAGAATACCTAGAAGGCATGTAGTTTACCCTTCCCCTTGTCATGTTTAATAGCTGTTGGTACACGACTGTACCTCAGCTGGATCTCGATTTCCCCTATTTAATAGCCGTTTATGACGGCCAAATTAGCCTTATAAACCCCTACATGCCAACTATGTATTCTAAAAACAAACACAAGTTCACACAGATAGTTTCTGGTCTCGTTACATATATCTTGCTGACTGTTGTAGTTTCATTTCCTGTCTCATTTATTTCTGCTTTCTCATATCCCTGTTTAGAGTTTTAACTTTGAGATAATGATGTTCTGTTATGCAGTTTCTCAACCTGATATTCAATATTTAATTGTCATAAATATTTAGTTTAACCTTGTTGTGCACTGTGTACTTTGCTCCTTTCCTGACTGGATCTGTTGATTTAGGCGATGATGAGGATCTTGCCCCTACTTATTATGGTCCCTATGAGGGGACTGATGATACCTATGAGGAGCCAGATCCCACCCAGGAGACCCCTGCTGCAGAGTAGCTAGTAGTAGCTATCTTTTATTTCTGTTTCTTATCCTATTTATCGGGTTTGTCCCCGATTTCATTCCGATTTTGCTGTACTAAATATTTGAATCTGTTGTCACATTTATTTCAATTGCAATCTTAAGTTTCTGTTCTCATTATTATCTTGCCTATGTTAATTGTGAATGAGCTAGTTAGTAAATATGGATTTGACCTAGACAGCGTACTACCGCCGACTCTGCGGCGTAGGCTGGACGTACCCACGCACTCGTGCCCGAATTTCCGGGTGCGGGTCGTGACACGTTTTTATGGTGGCCCATGCAGGTCCTATCCTTAAATAGGGTAATACCCTAGGACAGGGTATGGAATAAAATTGAGGATTCTAGGAAAAGCTCATTCACAGTATATGGTCCTTATTTCAATTCTTGATATCATTGCTGCTCAATTTTCCTATCGCCTTTGATTTCCAAGTATTCTATTCTGATCTTCCCTATCCCTTAATCTTTCAGAATGGTACAGACAAGGAACACAGTAGGAGGCACATCAGAACCAGCTGAGCAGAATGTGCCCGAGACTCTTGCACTCCCGCCGCCTCCATCTGTTCCGGCAGTTACTCTGGATGGGGCACAGCTACTTGGAGTGTTCCAGGGATTGGTGGAATCCCAGAAAGAACAGACTGCACTTCTGCGGACCAGTCTCTCAGAAGCTCTTAAGTCCCAGGAGTCGTCACTCAAAAGGCCAGGGAGTGCTAAAGACTTCAAGAATCTAAGACCCCTGGAATTTTACGGAACTGAGGGCATTCTCTATGCCGATGAGTGGATAGAGAATGTCGAGAGACTCCTGAAGACTGCTCGGGTCCCTGATGACCTCAAAGTGGAGTCCGCAAGCCTGCAACTGTTCGACATTGCTCGAACCTGGTTCAGAGATGAACCCCAACTATCTGCTCCTGACATCACATGGGAGGACTTCAAGAGACTATTCAAGGAGAAATTCTACCCCGAAGTGGCTCGGGAAGCTCTCGAAAGCCAATTCGAGAGACTGGAACAAGGTAACCTGTCTGTTGATGAATATACTGCTGAATTTAGCAGGTTAAGCCACTTTACGGAGTACATGGTTCGTACCCCGGAGGACAGAGCCCGTAGATTCAAGAAGGGGCTGTCTCCGGATATTCGCCTTGCTGTCACCACCAGCCGAGCTCGCACCTATGAAGAAATCCTGAGCGTGGCACAAGGCGTTGACAGAGATATGGGGCATAAACTAAAACGGGAGAGAGATACCGGAAATGCGGGACCCAACAAACGCCCTTTTCAACAACAACAACAACAACAACAGCAGAGGGCCCCGCAGCAAACTCAGCGTCCTCTCCCTAGAGCTCCAGCACCTCAACACCAGGCTCAGGGACAGAACCAACAAGCTGCTGCTTGTAACTTTTGCCAAAAACCAGGTCATACTTGGCAAGTCTGCAGGAAGAGGCTAGGTGCCTGCCTCTACTGCGGCTCAGTAGCGCATCAAAAGAGGGACTGTCCAGCTGCTCAAGGACGCACCGCTGCACCAAAGGCTCCAGCCCAGGCCAGGGCCCCAGCAGTACAGCAGAGGGGACCCCCACTTCCAACACAACAACAATGCTTTGCTCAGCACCAGCAGCAACAGAGGGGTGCACCGCAGCAAGGCCGTGCTTATGCAATGACTCTGGAAGAAGCTGAGGCCACAGCAGACGTGATCACAGGTTCTGTGCTTATAAATTCAATACCAGCTATTACTTTATTTGACTCTGGAGCTTCACATTCATTCATGTCAGTAGATTTCCTTATGAAGCATAGCTTAATCACTAAACCCCTTAGAAATTGTTATAAGATCATTACCGGTGGAGGAATCATCCCGGTTAGTGATGCCTGTAACAATTGTCCTATTACATTATGTGGAAGAGAACTGTATGCTAGACTACTTGTAATGCCAGTGCCCAGTTTTGACATTATACTGGGTATGGATTGGTTAAGTCAACATCATGCCACAATAGACTGCCACAGAGGTAGTGTAATCTTCAGGCCCCCTGACAAGCCAGAATTTGAATTTGCTAGAGGTTCTAGAGAAATGGGTAATAACAAAATTTGTGGAGCCCTAATAACAGAAGAAGTGCCACTACCTATCATCTCTGAATACCTTGATGTCTTCCCTAAGGATCTCCGAGGCTTACCCCCAGACCGAGAAGTTGAATTCTCCATTGACTTAGTGCCAGGAGCAGCACCAGTATCTCAAAATCCCTACAGAATCAACAAGAAGGAGATAATAGAACTAAATGAGCAAATCAAAGAACTAGAAGACAAATGTTTCATTAGGTCTAGTGTCTCGCCCTGGGGAGCTCCAGTATTATTTGTGCCCAAGAAGGACGGAACATCCCGAATGTGTATTGACTATAGGGCATTGAATGCCTTAACAATTAAGAATAAGTATCCCCTGCCCAGGATAGATGACCTATTTGATCAGTTGAGTGGAGCTCGAGTATTTTCAAAGATTGATTTGAGGTCTGGTTACCACCAAGTAAGGGTGAGGAAGGAAGACATCCCTAAAACTGCTTTCAATACCCGGAACGGACACTACGAATTCTTAGTAATGCCGTTCGGGTTGACGAATGCTCCAGCAGTTTTTATGAACTTAATGAACAGAGTTTTCCAGCCATACCTAGACAAATTTGTAGTGGTCTTCATTGATGATATTTTGATCTACTCCAAGACCCCCGAAGAACATGAAGAACATTTGAGGTTAGCATTGGAGACTTTGAGGAAGAAAAAACTTTATGAAAAATTATCTAAATGTGCTTTCTTCCTAGACAAAGTAGAATTCTTGGGACATGTTATGACTGGAGATGGAATAGCAGTAGATCCTAAAAAGATAGCTGCAGTAGAATCCTGGCCCACTCCAGACTCTGTAGCAGAGATTAGAAGCTTCCTGGGACTAGCTGGCTACTATCGGAAGTTTGTGAAGGACTTTGCTAGAATTGCGGAGCCCATGACAAAATTAACAAGGAAGGATGAAGAGTTCACCTGGACTGATGAATGTCAGCATGCTTTCGAGAAATTGAAGAAAATGCTGACTACTGCCCCTATTCTGACCTTACCTTCTGGAACCGGAGGTTTCGCTATTTATAGTGATGCTTCCGGAAAAGGTCTAGGTTGTGTTTTGGAGCAGAACAAGAAAGTAATAGCATATGCCTCTAGACAGCTTCGACCCCATGAAAAGAACTATCCAACTCATGATTTAGAATTGGCAGCTGTCATTTTTGCTCTTAAACTATGGAAGCATTATCTTTATGGAGAAAGGGTAGAAATATTTACAGACCATAAAAGTTTAAAATATATCTTCACCCAGAAAGAGCTAAACATGAGGCAAAGAAGGTGGCTGGAACTAATGAAAGACTTTGATATCACCCTTCAATATTATCCTGGGAAGGCCAATGTAGTTGCTGATGCTCTAAGCAGATATCCTATGGCAATGTACTTGACTATGGACAGACACCTGCTAGAGGACTTGGAAAGTTTAGGTATTGAAGTAATCATCCCAAGAAAAGAAGGCCAAATGATGAACTTGCAGATTCAGTCTACTTTAATAGACAAGATCAAGGAGGCTCAGTTTCAAGACGAAGGCCTGCGAAGCCTCCGAGGACAAGTGCAAGCTGGATTAGTGGAAGATTTCAGAATTCATGAAGATGGATCACTGAGACATGGCGATAGATTATGTGTACCCCAAGGAGACATAAGAGAAGAAATTATGCAAGAGGCGCACAGATCGCAATACTCTATATATCCAGGAGCCAACAAGATGTACAAGGACCTGAGGACGCATGTTTGGTGGCATGGCATAAAAAGAGAAGTAGCCAGGTTCGTATCTCGTTGTTTAGTGTGCCAGCAAGTCAAGGCAGAAAGACAAAGACCTGGAGGATTGCTTCAACCACTACCCATTCCGGAGTGGAAGTGGGAACATATCACAATGGATTTTGTTTCCGGACTTCCAAGGACACCTAGTGGGAAGGATGCAATTTGGGTGATAGTAGATAGACTGACCAAGTCTGCACATTTTCTACCCTTCAAAGTAGGGCTATCTACAGAGAAGCTGGCAGGTCTATATATCAGACACATTGTCAGGCTGCATGGAGTTCCAGTAAGTATTGTCTCCGACCGAGATTCAAGACTCACCTCTCACTTCTGGAAGAGCTTACAAACCAGCTTGGGGACGCAACTCAAATTCAGCACAGCTTATCATCCCCAAACCGATGGACAATCGGAACGTACAATCCAGACACTTGAAGATATGCTCCGTACATGTGTTCTGGATTTTGGAGGATCCTGGGAAGACTATCTACATCTGGTGGAGTTCTCTTATAATAACAGTTACCAAGCAAGTATTGAGATGACTCCATTTGAAGATCTGTATGGACGAAGATGTCGTACCCCGCTATCATGGGACGACGTTGGAGAAAGAGCCCTGCTGGGACCAGAGATGGTGATCGATTCAGCTGAGAAGGTAAAGCAAATAAGGGACAGACTTCGAGTGGCTCAAGACAGGCAACGACATTGGGCAAATAGCCACCGAAGGCCCTTGGAATTTGAGGTAATTAAATTTATGAAATTCAAGTCAATTTAAACATTTTGATTATGGAACTAAGACTTGATTATGACTTTGTTAAAGTTTGGAGAACTGGTATTCTTGAAGATTTCCCCGACACGTGGCACTATTAGGTTCGGAAGGAGTGGAAAACTCAGCCCAAGATTTATTGGACCTTTTGGCATACAGGAGAAAATCGAAGAAGTGGCATACCGACTGGCATTGCCACCCTCTCTGGATGGAGTCCATAACGTCTTCCACGTGTCGCAGCTGAGAAAGTACGTGTCAGACCCCAGCCACATTTTGGATCACTCAGAGCTCGAAGTAGGCCCAAGTCTGACTTACCAAGAGCAACCCGTGGAGATACTGGATCGATCGGAGAAAGTTCTACGGAACCAGGTTATTTCCCTGGTTCGCGTAGCTTGGAAGCACCAGTCCCCCGGCGAATCCACCTGGGAGCGAGAAGACGAGATTAGAGAGCGATACCCCTATCTTTTTGAACCCTGAGTTATATTTTATTCTCGGCCTTTCCTTTTCGTGCCTTTGTTATTCTTAAATTTCGAGGACGAAATTTTTATAAATTGGGTAGGTTGTAAACTCCCTGAATTTTCAAATTATTAAATCTTGGATTTTCCCCAATTTTCTGGAATTTTCTGGGAATTTTCTGTAATTAAAATCAAGGTTTTTAATTAATAAATAATTTTTAGTTGGCAATAAATAATATTAAAATATCATGGAAATAATGTTTTTGGGTATAAAATGGAAAACTGGACTTAGGGCAATTTTTCTGGAATTTATTGGACCCCGGACCTATTTTTAAATGCCTAAAAACTATTTATTTAATTAATTAATTATTTATTTATTTATTAAATGTTTTATTATTATTATTAATATTATTTATTTTCTAACCCTAGCCCATGGCCCAGCCCGCGGCCCGGCCCATTGGGCCGAACCCGAACCCAGCCAGCCCACCGAGCCCAGCCCCTTAGCGGGTCGGGTCGGATCCCCAGACCCGCACCCGACCCGACCCTACCCGGGTCCCCCTCACCCCCACGACCCTTTCACCCTCCGCTTCCGGCGCCGCAGCCTCCGCCGCCCGCGCCAGCCCATGTCCCCGCTCCGCTCCGCCTTCCCCGCCCTCGCCTCCGCCATCCCCGGCCGACCCAGCGCCCCTACCCGCCTATAAAAGCCCCGACCCCGGCCGCCCCTTCGACCCACTCGCCCCCGCTCCGCCGCTCCTCCACTCGCCACCGCCACCGCAGAACCCCCTCGCCGTCGTCGTGCTCCGCTCGCCACCCAGCGCCGTCCTCCTCTCTCGGCGCCGCCTCCTCCTCTGCCCTCGGTCGACCACAGCAACCGCAGCAGCAGCACGAGCAGCTCCCCGCGCCGCCTCCGGCCGCCGGCGAGTCACCAGCCACCGCGCCGTCAGCCGCCGCGCTGCCCCGGTCCCCTCCGTCGCAGCCCAGCCGCCCACGTCGCCGCCTCCGGCCGACGCGACTCCACCAGAACCCTAACCCTAATTTGGATTCGCGTGTCCGACACGAGTCGGACACGACTCGACCCTGATTTTCGGGTCCCCTTCAGGTGCGTGTAACTTTTGCCTCGTAGCTCCGTTTTTAATTCCGCAAATTGCGTTGTGAAGCCTGTATGACCCTCTCGGTGCCCGGACAAACCGCTCGGGGCATCGCGTCCTGTGGTGATCACACACCGCGATCCAAAAACAAGAAAAACCAGATCCTGTTTCACCCCGGAACTGAGTACGCCCCACCAAACGGGACGACTTGGTCGCATGCGGTCTTCACAGATACGTGCGCATCGTCGATACGGACGTGTGAGATTTCGTGAAAGCTGATTCGGGTGTGCGTGCACACCGGAATCAACGCGTATCCGCAGACATCGTCCCGTATCCGACTTTTCGGTAATTCGCCCTAACTTCTTGTACACTCGTCAGATCGAGACGAAACTTACGCCATCGGACTCGTAGCGATACGCTAGTCCTGTGGGTCTAGTTTGGTTCGATTCTGAGAACGTTGACGAAATCGCGTGTCGTGGGCCCCACAAGCCCCGCTCGACGGGCGATTTTGTGTTCGGCTTATCGGAATCCAAATCTGGAAGTTCCGTTGGGTTCGTATCAGCGTTCCTGACCTGTTGACACTAAGTTTGGTGATTTTGGAGACCTTTGACCCGGACACATTTTTTGGTGCAAAGCGGGCCCACCGGCGGACCCCGTTTTGACCCGAAACTGTCGTTTTTGCCCTTGTCTCCAAATTGGACCCAAGGATAGGCGTTTCTAGCTATTTGATATCTTCTGAGCGTGTTGGTAATGTCTATTTTAACTTTTGGACTCATCTCTAGAATTTTTCCCCAAGAGCCAATATTAATCAGATCCAAACAACAGGCAAGTACCTGCATCTCAAGTTAATCTTTATATATATGATATTTAATTCCCTTCCTTACATGTACCCTTGATGATTACACCTAGTGTTAGAAATGCTGGATTTCATGTCTTGAATACTTGAGTTCCTGTCTTATTTTTCATGTCGGGTGGGAGAATACCTAGAAGGCATGTAGTTTACCCTTCCCCTTGTCATGTTTAATAGCTGTTGGTACACGACTGTACCTCAGCCGGATCTCGATTTCCCCTGTTTAATAGCCGTTTATGACGGCTGGATTAGCCTTATAAACCCCTACATGCCAACTATGTATTCTAAAAACAAACACAAGTTCACACAGATAGTTTCTGGTCTCGTTACATATATCTTGCTGACTGTTGTAGTTTCATTTCCTGTCTTATTTATTTCTGCTTTCTCATATCCCTGTTTGCAGTTTTAACTTTGAGATAATGATGTTCTGTTATGCAGTTTCTCAACCTGATATTCAATATTTAATTGTCATAAATATTTAGTTTAACCTTGTTGTGCACTGTGTACTTTGCTCCTTTCCTGACTGGATCTGTTGATTTAGGCGATGATGAGGATCTTGCCCCTACTTATTATGGTCCCTATGAGGGGACTGATGATACCTATGAGGAGCCAGATCCCACCCAGGAGATCCCTGCTGCAGAGTAGCTAGTAGTAGCTATCTTTTATTTCTGTTTCTTATCCTATTTATCGGGTTTGTCCCCGATTTCATTCCAATTTTGCTGTACTAAACATTTGAATCTGTTGTCACATTTATTTCAATTGCAATCTTAAGTTTCTGTTCTCATTATTATCTTGCCTATGTTAATTGTGAATGAGCTAGTTAGTAAATATGGATTTGACCTAGACAGCGTACTACCGCCGACTCTGCGGCGTAGGCTGGACGTACCCACGCACTCGTGCCCGAATTTCCGGGTGCGGGTCGTGACAAGAGAGTATCTGCGAGAGAACCGAGCAAAACTCACAAACCAAAAATGCCAAACACAAATCGCAGACACAGAATTTTTGACGTGGAAAACCCTTGCGGAAAAAAACCACAGGACGATCGGAGTTCAACCCTGAAAAGCCTCCACTAATGGAATAAGAAATACACTAACTCCTTACAAACTTCTCACCAATCCAAACGGATCACCAAAACTCTTTTGGAATAGAAAATAGATTATAACCACGAAGAAGAAAGACAACGAGAAATACCTGAAACTGATCTCCTTCTTCGAAACGGCCTCCAATCCTTCTTTCTCCTCTCCAATGTTGCAATGGCACTCTTGCCTCATTTTCTCTCCTTGTTGCTATATTTTTTTTAGAGAGAGAGAGATGTATTTTAAGGGCCAGGAGACACCTATATATAGCCTCAAACCCACAACTAGCATTCCTATTATAAATAGGAATATCCAATCCAAATCTATTGAGATATTATTATTATATTTAGGAATATCCAATCCAAATAAATTGAGGTATTCCTATTATAAGTAGAAATACTCAATCCTACTACGGAATATTTTTTACATAGTTTGGGAACCCCACCCACTCCAACAAATCTCCTCCTACACAACTATGTGGAGGGGGTCATCATCCCGACGATCCGCTTGTAATCCTCAAAATTTTCTCTTGATAGAACCTTTGTGAACATATCTGCTCCGTTGTCATCTGTATGAACATTCTCAAGCGCTGCTTCCTTCTTGTCAACCACATCCCATATCCAATGATACCAGGTATCAATGTTCTTGGACCGGCTATAAAATATCTGGTTCTTTACAAGGTGAATAGCACTCTGACTATCGCAAAGCAAAGGATACTGCGCCTGCTTTAACCCAATTTTGTGCAGCAGCTTCTTTATCCACAATAAATCCTTGCAAGCCTCCGTCGCCGTAATCTATTCTGCCTTTATCGTCGATAAGGCAACACACTTATCTAAACGCGACTGCCACGATACTACTTCACCAGCAAACATCATCACATAGCCCGAAGTCGATCACCTCGTCTCTACATCTCCAGTCATATCAGCGTCGGTATATCCAACCACCTTCGGCTCGTCACCACCAAATAAGTCTCCAATCGGCAGTACCATGAAGATATCGTAGAATCCACTTGACCCCACTTTAATGCACCCTCTAGGATTGTAAGTGTACCTTCTAACTGTGTCGATTGTGTGAGCAATGTCTGGCCTCGTAAATACCATAACATACATAAGACTCCCCACGGTTGAGGCATATGAAACTCGCTCCATATCTTCCTTCTCATCCTCGGTAGATGGACACTGCTTCTCAGTGAACTTAAAGTGAGCCGCAAGGGGGTTACTCAATTTCTTCGACCCGTCCATCCCGAAACACTGAAGTACCGAGTGAATGTACTTCTTTTGGGACAAGTGTGAGCTGATCTCCATTCCAAAAATAGTCTTCGCTGCGCCCAAATCCTTCATAGAGAAGGCCGCTCCCAGTTGGCGCTTCAACTCTGCTATCCTAGTGGCATTCCGACCCACCAGCAGCATATCATCAACATATAGCAGTAAAATGATAAAATTTCCTAGGTAAAGTACCTCACAAACACACAATGGTTCGACGTCGTCCGTGCATAACCATGCTCCCACATAAATGACTCAAACTTTCTGTACCACTTTCTCGGAGCTTGTTTCAGACCATACAAGCTCTTCCTCAACCGTCAGACCAAATATGACTTTCCCTTCTCACAGAATCTCTCTGGCTGCTCCATGTACAACTCCTCCTCAAGATCACCGTGGAGGAATATCGTCTTCACGTCCATTTGCTCGACCTCAAAGTCAAAACTGGCTACCAATGTTAGCACCACCTGTATAGACGACTGCTTGATGACTAGTAAAAAGAAATCAACATAATCTATGCCTTTCCGTTGACCATAGCCTTTAACTACCAGCCTCGCTTTGTATCAAGGGCGAGTAGCATCATCTATCTGCTTTACTCTTAACACCCATTGATTCTTCAAAGCCTTCTTGCCCTTTGGCAATCGCACCAGATCGTAAGTAGAGTTAACCTCCAAGGAATAAATCTCCTCCTGCATGGCCTTTATCCACTCCTTCATGTGTTCGTTTTCCATGACCTTTGTGAAAATTTTGGGTTCTTCTTCGTCAGTCAGTAGCACATACTTACCCGGTGAGTATCTCTTAGATGATCGACGCTCGCTATCACTCCTCCTAAATGGAAGCACTGGTGCTGGATGTATATCTACAGCCTTCTTCCCTCCAGGAACTGTGTCCTCGGCATGCTCATCCTCATAAGGGTCATCCTGACCACCATCAGCAGGATGATGATCAAGGTTGGGAGCAACTCCATGTACTGGCTTTCCCAAAACTGGATCCTCTGCGATGACCTCTAAAAACTGCTAGAAATGAAATGACTCTTACTCAGGCAATTTTTCAACCTCAGAAGGCATCTCGGAATCCTGAGTGTTGTTCATGGTTTGATCCTCGACGAATACTATGTTCCTGCTTCTGTAGATCTTTTTTCAACTGGATCGTAGAGTCTATAGCCAAACTCATCCCGAGCGTAGCCGACAAAGACGTACCGCCTCGTCTTTGGCTCAAGTTTGGATCTTTTATCCTTCGGTACATGCACGAAAGCCTTACAACCAAACACTCGCAGATGATTGTATGACGACTCTTTGTCATACCATACTTTGTCAGGCACATCACCCTGCAAAGGAGCACTAGAAGATAAATTAATAACATAAGCAGCTTTGTAAAGTACCTCACCCCAATAGCTGCCTGGCAAGTTTACTACTGACAGCAAACACTATACCCTCCCAATTAGCGTCATGTTCATCCGCTCCGCTACACCGTTGAGCTGCGATATCTTTGGTGGAGTCTTCTGGTGTCGTATCCCTTGCTCTCTGCAATAAGCATCAAAGGGATTAATATACTCACCGCTATTGTCCGACTGAACACATAGCAGCTTCTTGCCCGTCTTCCTTTCAACAAAGGCCTGAAACTCCCTGAAAGTGGGCAACACCTGATCCTTGGTCTTTAAGGCATAGACCCAAACCTTTCTGGAATAGTCATCAATAAATGTTACAAAATAAGAAGCACCACCAATGGATTTTACCTTCATAGGACCGCAGACATCCGAGTGAATCAACTCGACCAACGCCGGATTCCTTGAACTTGGGTGACTTTGGAAAGATACCATATTTTGTTTCACTGCCAAACAGTGCATGCACTTCTCCAACTTTGTATACTTTAGCCCTGGAATCACCTTCATGTTCACCAAATAGCTCATCCCCTTCTCGCTGATATGGCTGAGCCGCTTGTGCCACAACTCAGTAAACGTATCAGTAGTTGCGTTAACCTCCGGTGCCCCCTGTGCTCTCCTTTCCATATAGTAGAGTCCAGACCTCTTGCTTCCTCTGGCAATCACCATTAAACCTCTGAAAAGCTTCCACTGATTATTTCTGAAGAGACTAAAGAAACCCTCATTATCCAACCTTCCAACCGACACCAGGTTAAAACGGATATCAGGGACATGACGGACATCTTTGAGAATAAGAACTGCACCTGTCTTTGTCCTCAAATGCATATCTCTAATGGCAACCGCCTTCGACACATCTCCATTGTCCATTTTCAACACTCTACAGTCGCTTGTTTTGTATGTAGCAAATAGTGCCCAATTGTGAGATAGTGCGCTGAAGCACCTGAGTCTACCAGCCAAGAGTTGTCATCGCAGACGAGGTTCATAACTACCTTATCACCTACAATGATCAACGTCGCCTCCATGTGTCGAGGCTGCAGTTGTAGTGTTCTCACTTTGCTTTCCGGCCTTGTTGCCCTTCTTCTCTCTCTTCCAAGCGAAACAGTTCCTCTTGATGTGGCCCTTCTTGCCACAATGGTAACGTTTGTATAATTTTCTCAAAATATCTCAGAATTACGTGTTTGTGATCCGAAGAACTCACCCTACAATAATGTTTCCCTCGGGGAAATACAAGACTATACTATAGGTTAAACAACCAAAATCAATAGCATGTAATGTGCTTGCAACCCATGTCGCTAGTTTACCATTGACTTAGAGTACACTAAGACGAGCCATGGAGGAAATCAATAGAGTATAGTAAAGGTCAAGCATGAGAAAAATATGTATAATACATGTCAAGCTAGATTTACCAATCATGATATCGATGCCCCACCATAAGAAAGCCAGTCATAACAGTACATTGCCATAATAAGGCAAACTCCATAAAATAGCAAGATGGCAAAAAGGAAACCTACATATTTGAAATAATTATGAACTATACTAGAAACATAGCAAGGGCGTGCACTGGACTAGATCATGATCGAGAACTGGGCTCTAAGTTACTAAAAAGGGCAATCCAATCAGGTAAAAGTCACATATCCTAGCCAGGTGTCCCTACGGACAAGTCATAAACTAGAATTCAGGTGTTTGGATATACAACAAGACAATATAAAGTCAACAAAAAATTAGGTTCCAACCAGGAAAACAATAACAGTAAATTGAATCTACTAGAACAGTAAAGGTCATTCAGGAAAGATAGACTAAACAAGCTAGGAAGTTGTCCGCTACGTGGAAGAGCCATAACCCACACACCTATGCTAGAGTACGTAGACTATCTAGAGGACTGAACCACCCTATCATCAAACGAGAACAAGGGATTAAATTCTCCTCCAGAATATTACTACCGCCCTATACCCAACACATATCATGTGACTATGCACATGCTAGTGCCTGGAACATAATACTAACGGGAGACAATATCTAGCACATGGGTAACAATGGTCTAGAGTTCAAGTTATGAAGATGATATATATATCATGCAAGGGTCCCTTCGGACAAGCTACCCATCTGGGTAAGGTAACCTAGTGGTCAAAGTTAAGACGGTATAATCATAATTACTAAGGTTAGGACAGATCCTAATTAATACAATCATGGGGTTGATCTATGGCAAGATCAACTATCTACAGGTGCATGGTACCCTAACAAGGCACTGGGTCGGTCATGTTATACCAAGCCAGCCAAGGGACTGATATAACAAATATAAGGTATGGCTCTGCCCAAATCTTTGAACTAAATTCACAATCAAGAATTCTGGGGAATTCGATAAGAGTCTCCCATGTATTTCTTACCGGGACAACCTGTAAAAGAAGAGAATATACATCCGGCGCAACCCGCCGCAGTCTCGACTTAGTCTCAGCCTCTAGTATCTCCACTTTATATATTAGGCCTAATATCCATACACAGGAAACTACAATCAATCCATATAGGGGGCACCCTCATAGGGTTCTCTATCCTTAATCAAACCACAAAGAAATGGCCCAATAAGCTAGTAAAAATAAATACATATTTGATTTATGTGTTTATAAATTGATTAGAATATAAGTTTTCTTGATCGATTTTCTCGTTTAGTTTTAAATATAAATTTGTATTAAAAATGTTCACAATTTTGTTCAGAATAGAAATTTCAAGATAATTTATTTAAGATTATGTATAAACCTCATTTCTAAATATTTTTTATGAACTTTACACAAGTAAAAATTAATCTAGAATATTTGAATTTTTTTCACTTATTATGGTTAGTTAATTACATTAAATTAGTTAATGTGATTTTGTTATTTCTATTATTATTTTTATTTATTTGAATTCTACAAGTTACTAATTCACATTGTTGTATATGTGAATTGAATTATGATAAAGTACCCAAAATATATTATTATATAATGATCACATTGTTGTACATGTGATACACATAAGACATAATATTCTTTGATAGTGTTTCATCACATTGTGGAATATATGAAGTTTTTATAATCTTGAAAGCACTTATCAAATTTATTATTTTAATTAATTTTTGTCTAATATAATTATTTTCTGCCTTATAGATGTCGAGTTTTGCAAAGCTTGAATTCAAAGCTCTTGATGTGAGTGAAGATAATTATTTATTATGGCAATTGGATGTGAAGTTGCACTTGCAATCCAACAAGCTTGATCATAATATTATGAAAGAAAATAAAGAATCTTCTGTAAAATCCCTTAATTTTTATATTTTTTAAATAGTTATTTAAATACTAATAATAATAACAATTGTAATAAAATAAGTATTTATACTCATGTTAATATATATATATATGAGTATATTTATATATAGATATATGTTTTTAATGTATATATTCATATTTATATTTGCATGTATATGTCTACATATATATGTATATTTACATGTATGTGTATATACTAAGTAAATATATTAATATATTTATATGCTTTACATATATTGTATGTGCACATATATGTATATATTCATGTACATAAATATAACTAGGTATATTACATATGTTATTATATATAATTATAGGTATATATAATTATGTATAGCAAATATCATATTCAAATAATATATGAAAGATGAGAGATATTATTGAATATTTGTACCTTTCCTTGTTTGAACAAATCCTAAGCAATACTAAGTAAATCTTAAACATATCCAAATTAAATAATATATGTCCATCTTAATCCTATATATAATTATATAAATCTCTTATCTTTTATGTCTTAAAAATAATGCACCCCTTCTCTTTTCCATCCAAAAATATTCCCAAAAATTTACCAACAGTCTCGTATTTCATTAACAATAGCAACTTGGAAAGACTATATCTTCTGCCTCCGGATTTTAATTCATGTCTAGATTTTTTTATTAGAACCATATCGAGGTATTCATAATATATATATTTTAATAAATTTAATTCGAAGCCATACAAAATATGACCATGTCTCGCTCTTTTCGAGTTTTTGGGAGATCCCAAACTCGTTTTATGATTCGTTTAATGTTTCGAAAAGCTGACATTGATATCTACAAAATACTTAATTTTTACAATTTAATAGATTAATTTTTCAACTAATTAATTGATAGAAATTCTAGATGACAAGTGAAACATAATAATTGTAATTTGTAGACCGTAAATTCAATATATCGTAACCAAATCTAGATTCGCGCAAACCATCGATTACAACATTCTTGTAGCACTGAAATCTAAAGGTTTATGCACTAAAATTTTATTTTTGTTTTCATTCTTTTTGGTCAATAGAACACATCGATTTGCGTGCCACGAATCTCGTAAGTTGCAAGCATAATTTATTTTTAGGTTTAACTTGTAATTCAGAATTTTAATAAATAAATGTTGATTATAGAGACTAATTTGACTTAGTTCTAGATGGTATAACTAATAAATGACTTAGGTGACATAGATAATAAACGACTTAGATTTGTCTCACTTTCCTAGTTATAGTTGTTGTTTGTAATTGTATTTGTGTATGATCTTTTGTTGTATGTTCCTTGGGCTTGGTAGATATTCATGGTGGTCATAGTTCATTGGTTCATGGATAGATCTTGGTTAAACTTTCGTATTGTAACTCAACATGCTTGGATGAACATCGGGCAAGTATACCATGCCCTACCACAGTATTTTTATGATGTTGCATTTATTTATTCTTAGCCTTGTTGTAATTTATCGTTAATTTCTTAGTTATGAATGTTTCAATTTTGTATTTTTGCTAGTAGAAGAGTTAATATACCATGTTGACACGTATTTGGACATGAAAAGTTGCATGCATAAAATTAGAGTATGTGTATTATTACTTGACTAGTTGTGATTAAATTCTTGATTCGTTCCTCCCTAGGTTTAACATGAGTACACGATCGATAATAGATTTTTAGTGAATTAGACCTGACTTGTAGTTACATTGGCTGGAGAGAACTTACATTAGGCGCTTGGGCAATGTTTTGTCGTGTCTTGTCGTGTCCATTTTTACTAGTAAATCATTTTGCACTACTCGATATGTTGATAGTGACTCACTCGAGCGCTACCCGTGTATGAGTTTTTGCTTGTGACTCACTTGAGCGCTACCCGTGTACCCATGGTCAGTCTGCCTAAGTATTGAACATTGTCCTCGATTGCATGAGCACGTAGAATAGTTAGCAGTAGTACCTTCTTATATATTCTTCTATCTATATTCCTTATGTTATATTGCAATTAACAGCATGCATATTATGTATCTTGTTACGTCCCTCTGAGGACCTGGGGATCTCTCCAAGTATTTGTTGAGCTCTTAGTTGCATAGTGGGTGATTACTTCTCCAGGATTTCAGGTATATTTAGTTCTAACCTTCATCATATCTTATTGTATTTATATTTTTATCCTACATGACTTATGCTGCTATTATAGCCTAGCATTTGCAAGCTTATGTTATTCTCAAGTTTGTTCGGACATATGTATTATAGGTCGGCCGACTGTATTACATATTATTCATTCTTGAGATATTTATTCTTTATGAGGATTGAGATATAGTTTGACTTACCATATTAGACATGAAATCCTATTCTAGACGGCATATACGTATTTGAGTTGGACTAGAGTCCACTTAATACGTAGCTGGCCATTACCAAATACTCTGGTCCTATGTATTTTAGGACTGGGTCGTGACATGGTTTTATAGTGGCCCATGCCGGTCAGAGAATAGCGTATTAGTTACATAATTGTACTAATACGAGCATGCGAATAGGAATAGACCAAAGTAGGATCTCAATCCATTACTTTCTTGATAACTCTCTTTTGAATTATATCATCGTCCTTGAATCTCGTATTTGTATTCGATCATATCTCTCTTGAACTCCTTATTATTGTTTCTCGTCTTCCCTTATTTCGGAAAGACGAGACGAATGTGCTTGATGGAAAATAAAAATATGGGTAGCAATAAGTATATACCCAATAAGTCAATTACATTGTTAGATGGATTACTTTGGCAATTAAGGATGTATTAAAGGGGATATAATTTAAGTTATGAACATACACAAAAAATAAGGTTTTATGAACACTACTGAACGATTTGAGAAAAATGTCCTTAAAGATATAGTCTTTTGTGGAAGATTCGTAGATTCTAAGTTGGGTAGAAGTGATTTTGTTAAATTTAAATCATAGTGAAAAAAAATTATATATTGAAGGTGAAACTCTTAGATGGTGGTTAAGAAGACAATCAAGGATAATATGATTGAGAGATTTAAGTGCTTTGACGTCGATAATTTTTAGAAGAATATTTGTAATTTATTTGATTTAACATGAAAAAAATACTTAAGGATAGAGATTTGACTGTGGGGATAAGAATATTTAGATTGAATTTAAAATTTAAAAAAATTATATGTTGAATTTAAAAATTAATAATTATAATTTGAGGATTCGAGTTAAAGTTTGAATTTCGAGGATTGAATCATCAATTTAAATTTTGATGATGAAAATTTAATTTAAAATTTGAAGACTACAAAGTTCTAAAAATTTGATATTCGGAATAAGATTTGATTGAATAAATTCTGGTTATTTAAATTTTTAGATGATTGTGATAGATTGGATTAAGATCTAAATTTTAAAAATCTAAATTTTAAGGATTTCAATAAGTGGAAATGAAGGAAGTAGTGAGTAGAAAATATTTCTAGAGTAAAAAGACACCCTTTCGTACCATCAAACCCGGTAGAGCTTAAGATTGTACGTATATTCAAGAAGTAACAATTTGTCCTCTATCCTATCAAAATATCTTCATATTGTGTTACTCATTTTTTTTTGTATTCTCTCTCAACCTCGGTTCCATGTGAAAGCACTCCATGTGATGAAACCTACTCATGTCACCTTATCTAATCTAAACCAGAATAAGTTAATCATTATTAAACTAATAGATTTATTTTTGTCTCATCTTTTCCAGTTCGATGTATGACTTTTCGTACTTGACATTTTCTACTGCTTGTATCTTTTGTTCATAGATTGTCTTTAGTTTTAATTTTCATGACAAAATTCATTGGGTAGAATATAAAATTTCATAATTTTTTTAAATTAAATAGATATTTAAATACAAATAATAATAATAATTGTAATAAAATAAGTATTTATACTCATGTTAGTGTGCGTGTGTGTGTATGTGCGTGTGTGTGCGTGTGTGTGTGTGTATATATATATATATATATATGTGTGTGTGTGTGTGTGTGTGTGTGTGTGTGTGTGTGTGTGTAAATGTCTACATATATACGTATATTTACATGTATGTGAACATAAAAAATAAATATATGAATACATTTATATGCTTTACATATACTATATGTGCACATATTTATATGTATATATTCATGTATATAAATATAAGTAGTTATATTATATATGTTATTATATATAATTAAAGGTATACATAACAGAAAATTTTATATAGGGTAAAACACTTCACCCAATTTGTGCAAAACAAGAAAGATTTCTTATATTTGCAAAGAAGGATATTTGGCGCCAGTTGCACTGGCCCAGACAAAAAAAATTAAAAAAACAATTTGGCACCAGTGTGACTGGCGCCAGACAATATGCATGCATGAATATGCAATATGCATCAATGTGAGCTAGCTAGAGCCTTTCATTCAGCAAGAAACTAGGAATATGCATGGATATTATATGTATGAATATGCATGCATGAACATGCAATATACATCAATGTGAGCTAGCCAACATGCATGAATATACATACCAAAAGCATTACCCTAGTGGTAATGTAGCAGGCTGCCTTGGAGTAGACCAAGATCCGAATCCCCCATCCGCTGTTTGGATGGCTATTATAGCCACGTCTGGAGCCCAGGTATATATATAAAAAAAACATGCATGAATATGGAATATGCATGCATTAATATGCATCAATGTGAGTTAACTAGAACCTTTTATTTAGCAAGAATCTAGCAACATGCATTAATATGCAATATGCATGCATCAATTGGAAAATAAATGTTTGGCGTTAGTGTGACTAGCGTCAAATTTTTTTTGGTACCAGTCCCACTAGCGCTACCTTCAAAAATTTTGAAGTTTGGCGCCAGTCAAACTGGCGCAAAGTTTAAAAAAAAAATTGTTTGGTGCCAATTGCACTGGCACCAGATGCCGTTCATTGTAAATATACAAAACATTCCCTATTCTACACAAATTGGTTGAAGTTTTTTACCTTATATAAAATTTTTTGTACATATAATTTTGTATAGCATATATCCTATTCAAATCATATATGGAAGATTTAATATATTATTGAATTTTTACACCTTTCCTTATTTGAACAAATCCTAAGCAATACTAAGTTAATCATAATCATATCCAAATTATATAATCTATATCCATCTCAAACATATACATAAGTATATAAATCTCTCATATTTTCTTTTTTAAAAACTACGCACCCCTTCTATTTCCCGTCAAAAAATATTACCAAAATTTGCCACAAAAATCAGTATCATTTTTCCTTAGCTATAGCAATTTGGAAAGACCATATCTTCTACCTCTGATTTTTGATTCATGTATAGTTTTTTATCGCAACCGTATCGAGGTAAGATTTTATAATATATATATAATTTTAAGCACATAATTTTGTAAAATTATATTAGTATCAGTCATCTAAATACGACCATATCTCGCTATTTTTAAGTTTTCAGAAGATTCTGAGCTTATTTTCATAATTTGTTTAATGGTTTAGAAAGATAACATCGATATCTAAAATATACTTAATTTTCAGAATTTAATAGATTAATTTTTTATTCTGTTTAATTCGTAGAAATTCTAGATGACTAGTGAACCACAATAATTAAAATTTGTAGATCATAAATTTAATATCTCGTAAGCAAATCCAGATTCATGCAAGCCATCATTCCAATATTTTGTAGCACTGAAATCTACAAGTTTATGCACTCAAATTTTAGTTTTGTTTTGGTTGACATTTTTGGTCAACAGAACGTCTCGATTCACGTCCCACGGATCTCAAAATTTGTAAATATAATTTATTTTTAGGTTTAATTTGTAATTCAGAATTTTAATAAATAAATATTGATTATTGAGACCAATTTGACTTACTTCTAGATGGTATAACTAATAAATGGCTTAGGTGACATAGATGATAAACGATTTAGATTAGTCCCAATTTCCTAGTTATAGTTGTTGTTTGTAATTGTATTTGTGTATAATATTTAGTTGTATGTTCATTGGCTTCATAGATATTCATGATGGTCATAGCTCGTTGGTTCATGGATAGATCTTGGTTAAACTTTGGTATCGCAACACAACATGCTTGGACGAACACCAGGCAAGTATACCTTGCCCTACTACAGTATTTTTATTAATGCAACGTTTATTTATTCATAGACTTGTTGTATTTTTTCATTAATTACTTGGACATGAATGTTTTAATTTAATTCTGTTGCGAATATAAGAGTTAATATACCATGTTGACACGTATTTGGACACGAAAAGTTACATGCTTGAAATTAGAGTCTATGTATTATTACTTGACTAGTTGTGATTGGATTCTTGATTCGTTCCTCTCTTGGTTTAACATGAGTACATGATTGATAATATATTTCAGTGATTTAGAGCCAACTTGTAGTTATATTGGGTAGGGAGGACTTACATTAGGCACTTGGGCAATATTGTTTCGTGTCGTGTCAGTTTTTGCTGGTGACTCATTTTATATTACCCGATATATTAATAATGACTCACAAATTTCTACAAATGTATGAGTTTTTGCTAGCGACTCGCTTGAGCGTTGCTTATGTACCCGTAGTCAATCTGCCCAAGTGTTGAACATTGTCCTAGATTACATGAGCACGTAGAATGGTTAACAGTAGTATACCCTTATATATTCTTCTATCTTTTTTTCCTTCATGTTATATTGTAGTTAGTGTCATTCATATTATGTATCTTGTTACGTCCCTCTGAGGACCTGGTGATCTCTCCAGGTAGTTGCGGAGATCTAAGTTGCATAGTGGGTGATTTCTTATCTATAATTTCAGGTATTGTCACGCCCCAGTAATGGAATACGGGGACAGACATGGCTATCTCTCCCGTATAAAGTATTGAACGTCGTACGACGGTCACGGCTGTAACTAGACAAGGGGGTGCATACTACAAGAAAGTTACTTAGAGTCGCACAGTACATCTATTGTCTCAATCAGTCAAGTAAGGCTTATAACATAGAACATATATGACAAGAAAGTAAGGAGTCCCAAATGCCCTGTAAAAGTATTCTGGAACCCAACTGTACAAAATAAGAAAGCTGGTAGGGTAACAAAAGTACATGACTATGATCAGTTGTAGTCTGATTAATTATAATCATATAAGAAAACTAAATGTCCAGATTTACGGCTAATAAGTGCTGATGGCTAAACGTCCAAAAGAGTAAAATATGCGATAACAAGCAGAGAAGGAGAAACCTACTCGTTTCCCTTAGTAGCCATCTGTCTGGTATGTACCATTTTTCAGGGAAAAGTATGCTTGATCCTCGGGTGCTGGCTCTAAATCTCGCCATTCAAAACAAGTGGGGTTAGGACCCAAATAGCAAGTACCACAAAGGAAGCATGAATAAAGAAACAAAACTAGGAAGAATAAACATATACATATATATATATAGTCCTGTCTTATAGTTTTGGTTCATGGTCTATCGTGATACAATAATCTAACCCTACAACCAAACAAGGACAAGGGTTAGACCATCGTACCATGATAGTTTATGTCCCTAAACTATTTAACAGAAGGTACAATGCACAATCAAGTTCAGTTACATACTCGGCCAATCACTTGTACGACTTACTAAGTAGAGTTTGGGTTATCCCAGAAATATGCATATAATAGGAATCCTCATATCAAATCATGATCTAACAGGGGCTAACCGAGCCATGAATAGCCGCATAGCACATAATGGTATACTTCTTTCCTTGTAACGCCACCATACTAAGATCGCATAGAACACATAGTATAATACAATAGTCGGCTATTGCCATCCACTAATGAAAATTTAGACAATATCGATGGGGGCCAGCCTTCACATAGTATAATACAATAGTCGGCTAGTTAAGAACGATCTCGGGATTCTGTCCCTCCCAATGTTTTACATATTTCAGTTGCCTAGTTAACCTTATACTTAGCTAAAATCATATGGCGTGGTCACATGTTACTCCCTTTATATGTCGTACTATAGTACGGGTACGCTAGATACGAATCCGCTTTGTCACTTTGCAGTTCAATTTGGATTAACCATAGCGTGATGCAATAGTCAAACAAATTCTAGCCATGCTTGGGTATTGACCAACTATCATGTCCATGCTGGAGGAATTGTATCATATCATATGTCGCTTAGCACGTAGGCACACCTCGGTATGAAACATGTAACATAATCACGTAGAAGCACTTAGCACGTAGGAACAAATAGCACGTAGGAACACATAGCACGTAGTTAGTGTATTAGCATGGATACCAATAGTCGAGTCATGTTACCATCTTTGGTAAATCAAATGGGTTCTAGCATATAGTCAGGTCTAACTCATGGTCACTTAGCTCACATACATTAGTAATCATTAAAATCATACATGGAATCAAAAAAATTCATTAAAGCATCCAAACTAAGCAAAACAGTAAAATGTGCACATAGGCCGCATGAGGATCAAGGACGCATAGAGTCAATACCGCATAGGAAATCGGCCGCATATGGGTCGATGCCACATGGGAATTTGGCCGCATATGGGTCGATGCTGCATGGAAAGTCGGCAGCATATGGGTCGGTGCCGCATGGGATCAGTGTTGCATAAAACAAGACAAAGTCCACTCCTTGGGATAAGTGTTGAGTGACGTGCATTTAATATGTGTCAGAGAAGTAACTGAAGTGATAGATATAACCAGCCATAAAGTGTGTCAGAAAGAAAAAATAAATTCAAAGAAAAATATGCAAGAGCGAAACATGGTTATGCGTCCACAAGCGAAGAGGCGCATAGTTGTTGGCTCATGTTATGCTTACCGCATAGATGTCTCTTGGATTTAGCGATTTCTTATTCATTCAGCGAGTAAAACATAAGGTGTTCTGTCACTTAGCTCCAGAACACTTTGTGTAATGGTCTGTCATGCTTCCAACAAAATGGACGCATGCTGGTTGGCTATACGGCAAAGAGTCCAGCCACATATGGATAATACCGCATGGAAGTCTCGTCCGCATATTGCGCTGGCCGCATGAGAACTCCGTCTACTCCAGACAGCAAGTTCAGCCATGACAAAAAAGCTTCAAAACCCAAAAAATGTTTTCTCTATAAAAATTTATTTTAACTCCAAATCAAGTGAACCACAAGCAAAAACTCCTTAAATGGAATGCTCTATCAACCAAAAAAACTAATTTTCGAAAATACCATGTTTTAGTAGATAAAAACCAAGAAAAAAATTTGGAACCCATGAAAACCCTTAACAAAAATATAGATCTACACGAATCTATCCAAAAAAACTGAAAACTCCAAGTATTAAAAGAGTTTAGAATCATAATGTACACATAACATATTAATAAAATACAAGTAAAGAGAAAAAACTAAAATCAAAGAGTTTCTCTATGTCATGCAAGGTGTACTTGCCTAGAAATGAAAGAAGGAGAAAAATGAGGGAAAGAGAGAGAAATAAGTTAGCTTTTATAGCTAGGATTTGAGGTTTAGACCATGGGTTCAACTCATGATCAAACTAACCCAACAATTAAACCATGAGTCTAATTGAACCAAAGAATGGGTCTAGTCTCCATGACATGCAACCTAATTAACATGAAATAAATAAATAACATAGGCAGAAAAAGAATACGTTCCAAATACGTATATCGAAAATGGGGAGTGACAAATATATTTAGTTCATACTTTCTTCGTATCCTCCCATATTTATATTTTTGTTCTACAAGACTCATGTTGCTATTATATCCTAGCATATGCAAGTTTATTATATTCTCAAGTTTGTTCGGACATATGTATTATGGGGCGGCCGGCTGTATTACATATTATTCATTCTTGATATATTTATTCTTTATGTGGATTGAGATATAGTTTGAATTGCTATATTCATGAAATCCTATTCTAGACAGCGTATACGTATTCGAGCTAAGCTTAGAGTCCAATTGATACGTAGTTGGCAATTGCCACATAATCTGGTCCTACGTATTTTGGGACTGGGGCGTAACATCTTCTGAAGTCAAGACTGAGGCTTTGATTTTCATATGATATCATATTCGTAATGATCAAAAGCCAGAATATCTATGTGAGGATGATCCATCAAAATTTTGAACTTCTCTAAAGGATACATTTGACTACTAAAGGATGATAATCCTTTCGACTGCTCAAAGTGAATGGTTGAACTTAAGATACCAAGACTATAAAGTTGTTAAAGAATATACACTACCAAAAAAAGTTAAATTAGCGACAATTTTAGTGACTCTGGAAGATGACGTCGCTAAGATTATTGAATTTAGGGACATATTTAAAAGATGTCACAATACGTCATTATCGGTGATATTCAACGACTTTTGCCGACTACCCTTACTATTATTAAAACTGACATCACCGAGGAGTAGCTAAATGTCACTATATTTTTAATATCAACGATGTTTAGTGATGCCAAACCTTATATGTCATAGTATATTAAAATCTAGCAACCTTCAGTGACGACAAATTATTGGCGTCACTAAATTTCCTCATATAAGGTTCCACTATTTTGACTTTTCACTTTCTCTTATTCGTTTCCACCCACTCCTAAAAATTTTGAACGATTCCCCTCCCCTCTCCCCTCGATTCCGATGACCCCCACTCCGACCTCGCCCCCTCTCTCATCCGTCCCCTTGCCCCTACCTCTGCCATCCCGTCACCCTTGCTCCAGTGACCCCAGCCTCGCCCCCGCCATCTCTAACTGTGCCCCCAGCGACCCCTCGCCCCCTGCCCCAATGCCTCCCTCTCCGACCCAGGTAAACCCTAAATATATATATATCTAGTTGCAACTAAAATGACACACACCTACATAGGCACTGATACACTGACACAGACAAACTGACATGACACACATACACACACTAACACGACACCTACACACACATAGACACATTCGGTTGCACAAAATTAGGACACAACATTAGGACACGATGTTAATAATTTTAAAGTTTTAAATTCTCAGGACACAATGTTTATAATTTTAATTTTTTTAGGACACAATGTCAATAATTTTAATATTCTAATATTTGGTTGGACACAATGTTAGGACACACAAACACACATGGACAAATTTTATTGGTTATAAAAATTTGAAAATTATAATCTAATGTGAATAATGATATCAGACTAGGACATAGACGCTTGGACACAATGTTCATAAGTTTACTTAATTGATACATATGTTAGTCGAAGTCTGGTTTATATATCGTACCTACAAAGAAATAGTAGTCACCTTGTCGATTCGTTTACGTAAAATAGATACGTTTATGACACAGAGACTGGTTTTCTGTTATACCAATGAGCATATATCTTCTAAAAATTTCATTATGAATGTGATAATATATGACATTTTCAAAATATGTACGGTTTTCTTTGGGAAAGAATACAAATTCACCAGTCAACAATTTTTGTATTTAACGATATGTTAAATACAACAATGGATGATTGATGTATTTGTGTCCTCTTCCAAGGCATACTGTACAAATTCAGAAAAAATGATATCTTGTCATTTTCATCATGATATTTTAGAAGATAGCATTAGCTCATTGATATAACGGGAAACTTATGTCTCTTCTGTAACATTTCTATCTAAAACTGTGAATCGATCCATTTTTGCATAAGTATCTAAAATTGGACAATTCTTTGAATTTGAAAGGGACTAATGAAAACATAGGCTAGCACTTGTTACTATAGTTACTGGAAATAGTAGTTGGTCAATACTTTGAATTTCAGTGAACGGACTTATCAATTTATCTGAGTTAAGATCATTCAATTTAATGAAATGACTATATTCACAACTAGTGCTTGTAATATATTGGATACTCCGAAGGCAAGTGTTCCTTGAGGGCGGTTTCTCTGAAAAGTGAATTTATTTCTGCAAGCCTTTTGAGGCTATTAGAGTTCTACCGGTTTGTAAATTAAATTCTTGAGTATTTATTTATTGTCTTTTAATTTATAATACTTAGCCTTTTGTACGATTTTTTTTGGAAATCTTGTATAACTCTAATAGCATCAAAAGGCTTGTAAACTGGTAAAACAATCATTATGCAGCAGAAGAGACACCAAATGTCGATGCTGCGATGTTCATAGAGTTACTGGAGAATGCAAGGACTCCATTATATCCTGGTTGTGAGGATTATTCATTGTTGGAGCTGGTTAATGTAACGACCTACTCCGCTCAACCCAGAGGGCCGATTCAAATGGCACAAGTGTAGCGAACCAACCCGCCTTGCTCAGCGAGATGGCTCGTTAGATGCAAAGCCATTCATGCTGGGATCTTCAATGTAGTCAGACTTAGACTTTCAGAGGCGCGCCCGGAGTCTCACTCGACTGATGCGATACATCGCTAAGGTGGGTGGCCCCGGTGAACCTGTCTCTACTTAGCTACACACTATGAAAATGAATATTACATGCTAGTTTTTAGACGATAACCTTTGCATGCTAATAAAAGCGATGAACGCACATAGCTAAGGAGATAACCCTGCCTTATCATTGTATAGAACATGGAAATCTTACTTGCTATTTGTGTAGTCGGGCTTATTGAGTTAGAATATAGTAGCTTCTTATATATATGCCATAAAGTAGGGTGAGTTCATACTGAGGTGTTGTACCGCAAGGAACATGACACGGGATAAAGTAAAATTATATTGCATACATAGACGAGGAAGGCTATTAATTAGTCGTTCTGAGTTAGGAGATAGAAAGAAAGGAAGGTACTTGGGTTATGCAGATCACTGAGATAGTCTCTAATCAGGGTGCTGCGTAAAGAAGAAAAGATCCAAGTGTAGTCCTCGACAAAGAGCGGACCGAGCGTTGTCCTTGGTTAGGATTAGATGTGGGGGAGTAGTTGCATGGTCACGGACAACTGGTTGCACACCAGGTAGAGAGAGAGTCCTTGATACGATTGTTGAGACATACGAATCGTGTTTTCCTGGGAGGACAGTGCCAGTGTAGTCCTGGCGATACGCTAGTTGATGACTAGCGGGCTAGAGCGGGACATCCAGCAAGGCTTACTACCGACCTGGATGGGCCCCACTCATTAGACGGTTGGGAGGCCCAGCAAGGCTATCGACCAAGCTGGGAAGACAGTTGTCCATCGTAGATCATGTCCATTATGGCTTACAGATCCAGTGACCTTCATATAGATAAGTTATTCTTGCATAGCGGCTGTCCGCATTGAGAAAAGGAGTACATTTGCACGACACTTTACATAATTAGAATGGATGCACGGTAACAAACCTAGTTCGAGTAGAATGGGCTTGAGGCAGAGACATGACATAATACTTGGATTTCATAAATGCTCGTTATTATTCAGTAGATCATTGTTTATATTGCTGCATATGACAGAAAAGGCCGAATGGTAAGAAATGGTAAGATGAACTCAATTGTTTATTATTATGACACTTTCTAGCAGACACAGAGATTACTTTCTTTATATTACCATGTAATTGATCCTTAGTCAAAAGATTAGAAAGATAACAAAACCAGTCGATGCACATAACTAATGAACGTGCTTGTTTTGTGGCATGGGCGAGAGGCCTCCCTACCAGTGTATTCAATATACTGACACCCATCCAGTCTGCATGCAGGGTACAGGGGGACTCATACGGATTCGGAGATCGCTTAATGCAATGAGGTGCCGGACTACACTTGACATCTTGGAGCGTGGCGCACGGACCTGGAGCTCGCATATATGAGACATAATGTATGGGAACATCATCATTCAGATCATTTATATCAGTTCTAAGCCTAAGGACATATTCATTGTAAGAGAGAGAGAGCATTAGCGACTTGTAATCTAGGCCTAGCACCACTTGTAATCTTTACTTCATATCAATAAAGAGCTAGATTTGGATTCAATACTTGTGTTCATTCTATGTTTCCGCTATGACGACTCTGTGAACTAGTTATCAACGGCAGTTTCGGTTTTTGCCTTGTACAGGCACAACCCCAGGCTCCTGCGGCATCGCGTCCCGATGGAAACGTTCGTCCTGTGGGAGCGCTGGCACGGTGATTCGCGCTTAGCGGGGATGGCCGATTCCGGCGGGAGATCAGAACGTGACATATTGGTATCGAAGCACGGCTATACATCCTTGGAATTCGTTTCGATTCTCTCAGTTTTGAACTTGTGTATTGAAGGAGTGATAGGTGCTCTCTCTCGATGTTCGATGAATGTTCCACACAATAGGTCAAAATATTTTCAAAAAGTACATGTAAGTAGTACAATTGCTTGAACGGGACTATGATACGTGGGCCTTTGTGCCAACCTGTGTCAGACTTGTGTGGGAGTAGACTTATGTTAGAATCTGCGAGTTACATGTGAAACTAGATGCCTATACGAGAACACCAGGCGAGTTAGTGCGCGAGATTGAATATCATTCAGACAGATTCCCTTTACCCACAGCCTTTTAGCGAAGTGTTGAGTATCGTGCGCCAAGACCCTTGGTGATAGCGAGGTGCAGCAAAATTTGGGTATCGTTTGGATAAGAATAAAGTCAGACTTGCATGGAAACAGATAGGAGATGTTATCGGGGTACCGCTAAGGCGAATAATGGGAATTGTGTTGGATTTTCATATATAGTTTGGATGGTTATTCATAGCGATAAGTTATGATTTAAAGCATAGTCTGTATGGAGGACTATGAATAGAGACGTATACGAGTCTAAGATCGTTAAGGCGATAAATGAGGATCGTGCTGGAGTTATAAGAAACGAATCAAATGACATGTTAAGGATGCGAACACGATTCAGGAGTTATTAGGATGACTCGATTTCCTGAGTGGTGTATACGATAGGTCCCAGGTTCGAATATATGAATTGAGGATAAAATGAGTTATAAAGATTCATAGAGTATAGCCAAAACCCTGAGTGGTGTATTGGTCGGCTTAGAAATATTCGAACGAATCATAAATTTTGGAGTATTAAGCGAGTCTAGCGGCAAGCGACGAGATTGGGTAAAGCCTTAGTATAAATAAATAAACAATGCCTAGTAAGTAAGTGAACTCAAAGGAAGCATGCAAGATTTGGTTCGAACGAGTTATAATAAGTTGCATAAGGGGTAAGGCTTACATCGAATAGAAATTTTGGGCAATTGAAATTGATATCATGGTCGGGAAAACTTAGAGTATTGTATGAGCGACTTTGAGTTGAAATAAAGCGAATTAAAACTTGAGAGGAGATAGAATAATCGAGAATGCGATCAGAGTTAGTACAATTGAAAATAATGACGCGAACGAATGATAGCGCACATAGAAAATTTGAACTTGAGTAGGATATCGCTCGAATGTAAGTTAGCCCGAGAAAGTAAAAGTTATGATTTTGATGGATCGAGATAAGCGATAAAAGATTTGGCTTGGAGTTTGGAAGAACGATCTTGAAATCAAGTTCGAAAAGATAACATTCGAAATTAGTCCCAGCGAGAACGATTATCCTGTGGTAGTGTCGGCGTGGTGATTTCACGTACGGTGGGGATGATCAAACTCAAGGGAACCTGTTCGGTGATTATTCCAAACAAACTCGATGAATGAAACATATCAAAATGGGATAGACTTGGGTTTATGATTTGAACTTAGTTGTTTGAGGAATGCTAGAAGTAGACTATGAAATGATTAAAATAGTAACATTAAGGCTGGATGGTTTGACTAGACAAAATTTGATTTCGGTAAGAACGGTTGTTAAAAAGAACATGGCTTGATGGATCAATATACAACATAGGATAAAACGAAGAGTGACGATAAGGTGTCTGTTCGTTTGAGGATAACCATAATGATTGACCTTCTTGTCTTGTGCGAGTACAACTTCTTAGTCGCACATGCGTCAAGTCCGGATTAGGACAATCATTCTGCGGGAGCATTGGCGTGGAGATCTCACATCCGACGGGGATGATTGCACTTGCGGGAGACCAAAATATGATAATTAAAGGATCATTTTGACTTGTGGTTCGATACAATAAGACAAGTTTCAAGATACAAATGAATCTAAGAATTTTTGAGGAGGAGTTAGTCTGAAATGTGAAGTATGAGATGTTGGACTTTTTCATGAACGAATACGTAGATCATGCTGGACGACTTAGAGATTATGATATACATTGATGATTTAGAATATGATTGTGACTTAGTGGTACAAGCTTAGAAAAGGGTGGATAGGTAGAAAATATCAAACATAATTGAAGGGATAGGCTATGCAAATTGATGGGTTGGACATACAACATAGGAATATCGTGGGTTCGGTTAAACAAACGTGTTGGTATGATAGGATGATATGTGCTCGATGTTTAAAAATTTGAGTAAAATAAGCTTGGGTAGAATACCCGTGTAAAAAGAACAATGATTGACCTTAGGGTGTTTGGGGCAAGTGTTGTGCTGTGCGATTGCACAATGAGTCACAAATTTATACTGTATATATGATCTTGTGAGCTGACCTAGTGGCTAGGCAGACGACCCTATGCCTCGAGTTAAACTGGAGTGCCTGACTTCAGAATAATCGTTCGGAAAAATGATGGAACTGAGACAACGAGACTTAGAGTTAGGACTTGAAACTAGGAGTGTATACTAGCGATGTTGGAGTTAAAATAAACGCAACGGGAGATAAGATTTGGATGATAATTGATTTGGTTGGATAGGTTATGCGACGGTGAGGAATAAGACGGTATTAGAGAATTGTCGGACGGAACTCTTATGATTTGGAATTGGTGATATTCGAGATAAGTTGGCACAATAAATTAGATCATTGCTTGGAAGAGGTGCGTCGCTAGTAATACTAAGCTTGAATTTGGGTGAGCTTGGAGTAGACAATAACTAAATTGAACCAGAGTTCGGTTATTCGTGTAGCAAAATGATCGGCAATTCGAAAGATTTTTATGAGTAGCTTGTCCGACTTAGCTGTCACTAAGCTTGGTTGAAATACACATATTTGGGGGACGCCTTGAATATGGGAATGATCCAGACTTAGCGATATGCATAACTCGAATGCAGCTGTAAATAAAAATATTCGAATTTGCATGGATAAGTATGGCAACTAAAATAAGTTAGCCCCAACCTAAACTTTCATAAAGGAAAGATTGTAATATTTCTCGTGCTACCGGATAGTTCTGTGCTAAGGCACAGTACGAGACTGAGTTTGGGAATGCAATAGTTGAACGAATAAATCATTCGGATAAAATGGTTAAGCACTCGTGCAAAAAAGGAACGAGTAAAACGAATAGGAAGTTAAATTCGATTGGACCAAGGACGCGAAGGATTAGAGCATACCCCAGGTTGCTAATTTAGCTCTGCGCTAAGGCGCAATAAAGACTGAGTCAGAAAACGTAGGCAATTTAATGAGACGGCCTTGGCCGACAGTAGATTTACTTAGCGAGATTGGACGGTGACTCAGTAAGGATATTGGTGCAAACGAGATTCGAAAGTTAGCCAAGATTTGAGCTTTTGGGTTTAGGCGTAAAGATGGTTTTTGATAGGCAACGTCAAGAAATAGGATCGGATGCGTTGGGTTCCTATGGAGATAATATAACAAGTTGGGCCAGTCTATCAAATTATGAGTTGTAAGTGCCTATTGAGTTATAGAATACCCTGTGCTTAAGTAATACAGCCCTACGTCAGGCATAGTAGATTTTAAGTCGGGAGTGCAACGATTGAGTTGAGTATAGTATGATAGCATTGAACGATAGAGTCGTTCGGTGAGAATTGGCTAAATATTTGCGTAACGCATGGTGAGAAAATAAATGAATATAGTATTGGAACAGTCCTTGGAAGTTAGACAAGATGTATAGAGTTTGGTTTAGAAGTTATGCGATAATACGAGTTTCGCTTAGGAAGTCTCGAGGACGAGACTTGTTCTAAGTGGTGTATAATGGTATATGCCATGCCCCGATCTTCCGCCAGAATCGGTCATCTCCGTTAAGCGCGAATCACTGTGCCAGCGCTTTTGAAGGACGGACGTTTCCATCGGGACACGATGTTGCACGAGCTTGGGGTTGCGCCCGCACAAGGCAAAAACTGAAACGGCCATTGATAACTAGTTCACAGAGTCATCGTAGCGGAAACATAGAATGAACACAAGTATTGAATCCAAATCTAGCTCTTTATTGATATAAAGTAAAGATTACAAGTGGCGCTAGGCTAAGATTACAAGTCGCTCATGCTCTCTCTCTCTTACAATGAATATGCCCTTAGGCTTAGAACTGATACAAACGATCTGAATGATGATGTTCCCATACATTATGTCTCATATATGCGAGCTTCTGGTCCGTGCGCCATGCTCCAAGATGCCAAGTGCGGTCCGACGCTTCATTGCGTTAAGCGATCTCCGAATTCGTACGAGTTTCCCTGCAACCTGCATACAGACTGGATGGGTGTCAGTACATTGAATGTACTGGTGGGGAGGCCTCTTGCCCACGCCACAAAATAAGCACGTTCATTAGTTATGTGCACCGATTGGTTTTGTTGTCTCTCTAATCTTTTGCCTTAGGATCAGTTACATGGCAATATAAAGAAAGTAATCTCCGTGTCTGCTAGAAAGTGTCATAATAATGAATAATTGAGTTAACCTTACCATTTCTTACCATTCGGCCTTCCCTGTCATATGCAACAATATAAATAATGATCTATTGAATAATAACGACCATTTATTAAACCCAAGTATTATGTCGTGTCTCTGCCTCAAGCCCATTCTACTCGAACTAGGTTTGTTACCGTTCATCCATTATAATTATGCAAATTGTCGTACAAATGTACTCCTTCCCGTTACTCCTTTTCTCAAAGTGGATAGCCGCTATGCAAGCATGTCTTATCTATATGAAGGTCACTGGCTATGTTAGCCATAATAGACATGATCTACGATGAACGGCTGTCTTCCCAGCTCGGTTGCTAGCCTTGCTGGTCCTCCCAACCGTCTAATGAGTCGGCGCCCATCCAGGTCAGTAGCAAGCCTTGCTGGATGTCCCGCTCTCGCCCGCTGGTCATCAGCTAGCGTATCGCCAGGACTACACTGGCATTGTCCTTCTGAGCTGACACGATTCGGATGCGTCAGCAATCGTGTCGAGGACTCTCTCTACCTGGTGCAAAACCAGTTGTCCGTGACCATGCAACTACTCTCCCACATCCAATCCTAACCGAGGACTACACTCGATCCGCTCTTTATCGAGGACTACACTCGGATCTTTTCTTCTTTACGCAGCTCCCTGATTAGAGACTGCCTCGGTGATCTACATATTTCGAGTACCTTCATTTCTTTCCATCTTCTGACTCGGAATAACTAATTGATATCCTTCCTCTTCTATGTATGCAACATGATTTTACTCTATCCCATGTCATATTTCGTACAGTGCAACGCCTCAGTATGAACTCACCCTACTTTGTGGCATATATATAAGAATCTACTACATTCCAACTCAATAAGCCCGACTACACAAATAGCAAGTAAGATTTCCATGTTCTATACAATGATAAGGCATGGTTATCCTTTTAGCTATGTGCGTTCATCTCTTTTATTTGCATGCAAAGGTTATCGCCTGAAAACTAGCATGTAACATTTATTTTCTTAATGTGCAACTAAGTAGAGACAGGTTTACCGGGGCCACCCACCTTAGCGATGTATCGCATCAGTCGAGTGAGACTCCAGGTGCGCCTCTGAAAGCCTAAGTCTGAATCTATTGAAGATCCCAACATGAATGCCTTTGCATCTAATGATCCATCTCGCTGAGCAAGGCGGGTTGGGTCGCTGCACTTGTGCCGTTTGAATCGGCCCTTCGGGTTGAGCAGAGTAGGTCGTTACAGTTAAAAGATTGTTGAGCATCAAGTCCAATTGTAACATGTCATAAGAATGCTACAACTAACTGATGGAGTTGATTATAGAGATCTTGCCGGCAAGTGCCAAATTACATAAAAACTTCTACCGATCTAAGAAAATGGTGAGATAGCTCTAGATAGGATACGAGAAAAATTAATGCATGTCGTAACGGGTGCATATTGTACTATAATGACGAAAATGATGAAGATGTGTGCATATTTTATGGTGATGATCTCTACAAGACCACTAGTACAGGAAGGCCTGACGATGCAAGAAAGTTGGTCGATTCGATGCACTACTTGCCTTTGTCACCGCGGTTGCAGCGGTTGTTTATAATGAAGGAGATTACCAAAACTACGAGTTGGCATGGGTGAGAATAGATTGAAGGAGTGTTAGATCACCCATACGATAGAGAACCATAGAAATAATTCGATCGAGAGTATCCCAATTTTACGTCGGATCCGTATAATGTAAGATAGAGGCTCTCATCCGACAGTTCCACCCCATTCGAACTTTCAAGCACCCAATATTTGTGTTGGCATGTGATCGTCACTCCGTACAACCTATCCTAGATGGGAAACAAAGAGGTCAAACTAGTGGGAAGTATACAAGACAAAAAAGCTAGAAATATCTTTGACATTGACGAAATAGCTTATCGGACGGACGAGCTACCTTTAGTTATAAATATTATAGATATGGACTTAACAAAAGTTACTCATGACATATATGATCATATAAAAGAGGTATAAGTATCAGAAGAGGAAAAGAAAGTAGATAAAAATGATGAGGAGGAGTAAGAGGAGGATGAGGAAGACGAACAAGATAACTTTTCAGAAAAGTATTAAAAATAAAATAAAATCCATTTAGACTTTTGACATATATTATATTTTGATTGTAGAATGTACCATCTATTTAGACTTGTGACATGTAGTAGTTATTTACTGTACAATTCTATTATAACTGTTATATATATATATATATATATATATATATATATATATATATATATATATATATATATATCAAGTATATATCAAGTATAACAGGATGACGCGGTTCGTTCGGCCAGTCCTGACGTAAAGTAGTATCTAGAGGAGTATAGGGTATTCTGACCGGCAGTAGTCCTTCAGTATCGGGTAGTAGGTTTGGCCCTCGTCTCCGATTACTCCACTTTTACGAGTGGATAGTAAGAACTATACTTATTGAGTGATTCGTATATTTGTATAATGAGTATCTATGGCTTCAGGAGCGGTCGACGCAAGGGGCTGCTGCTGCACCTCCCGAGGAAGAGGCCGGTACTTTCTCGCAGCCCCCGGACTACCCAGTTTAGTCAAATGAAAAGTTATGTATGATTTTCATTAGTGGTCTTCAGAGGGGTACTTACTACTATACGGGATCCTATAACGCCAATATTGTGATGCAGTCCTCTAGGACCCCCTCTGACAGTATGCATACACTACAGCCTTCCCAGTCCCAATCACAGGGGGACGATGCGAAGATCACAACACATTTTGATACGCTCGAGCGCAACACTGTGGAGCTCAGAATATGTGTGAGACGACATAGTAGACCATTACAGATCTGGATGTATCGACATAATATTACGTGGCAGCTATGATAGTTGTCCTCGATTCATACAATGCTAGACTAGCAGCATTAGAGCAGATACGTCCTCCTGGTCCGCCGATATCGACACCGACGACACAGCATCCTCCTAGTTCGATATTGGTGATGATGTCACAGGAGCAGTTAGACTTTCTTATATCCCAGTTGCGCGATGGTGCTCCTTCTCCTCCTCCTGATTAGCATTATTCCTAGATTGGACAGATTATTTATGTATTTGTGTGACATTGGCCCATTTTTGGGTCTTTTGTATAAATATTTTACTCTTTTACTCTTACACTCTTAGACTTTGGGGATATTATATTTGTATGACATGGGGATATTATATTTATTTGTCTATCGAATGCAATAATATTCATTTTAGACTCTTAGACTTTTATTTATATCGACTGCATATGTGAATTTACCGGTGTTGGCCGTTCCACCAAAGGGGTCGACAAACCCAGGAAATTAAACGGAGGGTTACTCTGGATCTATTTTTGTAAACTATGAATCTATTTGTACAAACTCAGGCAGATTGTTATGGAAAATATTTTACATTCTGTATATATTTTTTTACAAGATCAGCAACATTTAGTGACAATTTTTGATGTAACATAACACCGCTAATGAGTATCAGAATGTCACTACTCTATACCATGAATGTCGCTAGTAAGTCGCTAAACGTCGCTAATATGCTAGCATGGCAATATTTGCCATGTCATCCAAACATAGCCAATTTCGTAGCAAAATGTCGCTAAGTAAAAAAATATTAGAGAAGTTTCCCAACCCAGTATTTGTCGCTAATACAGCAACGTTGCAATCCTTGACGTCGCTAAATATAAGAAAATTAGCGACGTAATAACGTCGCTTACGTACGTCACTATAGCGACGTTTCGCCCTTTGCGACCATCAAATACACGACAACACGTAAACGTCGCTAAATTACTTTAGCGACATTTTTTATAGTTTAGCGACATTTTTAGGCGTCGCTAATATGTATTATTTTGGTAGTGATAATTCTACCTTGTATAATATTGTTTCATACAAGTAATGCATTTTTGCAGCAATAATACCATGAAAGAAAATTCACAAATTACTTTGAACGTGTGACTTGTCTCCTTGTAGTAGAGGAAAATAGCAATCACTACAAAAATATATTATTTTGGCGACGAAAATATCCATCCCTAAAATGCAATTTTTCGTCGCTATTTTTAAATAGCGACGGATTAGTGACAAAATTCTTTCGTCAGAAATATTAACGTTGCTACGAATTTTTTGTCGCTAATCCGTCGCTCAAGCAATGGCTTAGAGACAGAATGAGCGACATAATGTCAACGACGTATAAGTTCCGTCGCTAAACGTTTTGACTACTTACCGACATAATAGCGACGGATTATGTGAGCCCAAAAATTATCAAATTTTCCAGAAGGTTTTGCACATTATGGGCTCACATAGTTCGTCGCTAAGTTGTCACTCCTAGTGACAGATTAGCGACGAATTTTAGCGACGGACCCTGATACATGTTTGGTATATTTGTGTGTCTCAGACTGTCACTACCACGTTTCTCAAGTAGGAATATTTTTGTCATTTACAATATTATATACATATTGTGTACATAGTTATATAATGTGTATTGTATATATATTATAATTATTAATAATAATGGTTAGTGGACTAGACTTGCTGTGACCATGGACTTAACATTAGACTAGTCGTTTTGGACCCAACTAGTCCATTTCCTTCATTAATTACAAACTAGTTAAACCCCTATTATAATATAAAAATTCCACTAATTAAACTACTCTTCATGAAATCCTATAGGGCATTTTGGTCTTTGTGCCTTGTCAAAACCCTAGGTCTCTAAGTGGTCGGCCCTATAAGGAGGGGGGGGGGGGAGCCTCCTTCTAGCCTCATTAAATGTTCATTAAAACCCTAGCTAGAGTTGTTCCCCAAAATCCCTCATTCCTCCACCAAATTTTAGAAAAATCAAACCCCAATCCCTCCCATTTCCCTCATCTAAGATACCTAGAAGCTTAGGTTTCAATGTGCTTTGTAGAAGAAGAATTTTGCATTAAAAATTCATCTTCCGATAGGTAAAATTCTGAAATCTCTCTTTTAAATTTTGTTCTATTCGTTTTGTGGACCATTAAGAGCCCATGCATGGTTTAGGAATACCCATAAGGGGAGAGAATGAGTCTCTATTGGTTTCCATAGTATTTTCTTTATGGTGTTGTATGCATATATGGGATTTTGGTGTTTATGGGTGTTCTCTCCTATTTTTTTTATAGCAACTATATATATATATATATATATATATATATATATATATATATATATATATATATATATATATATATATATATATATATATTAGTTGTATATTGGGGGTATTGACATGAAGATTGGTTCTGTATCATTAGTATCTTGGTTGTGCACTCAAGGTGCTTGATAAAATGACCAATAGGGTGTGCACATATCCATAGTATCTTATTTGTGTGTTTATATATAGTATTAGATATCTAAATATATGTATACGTGTTTAAGTGTGTGTTCTAGTATATAGTATATTTGTTGTGCACTATCGGGTTCACTGTGGGAACACTTGTGGTGATGAGATGTGGTGCCATGTGCATGTGTTTTGTCACTACCACATTTTCTAGAAAAGGATATTTTGGTCATTTCATAATTAATTAAATATTGTGCCTGTTGTAAATTTATTTATTATGTTTTTTATTTATTGTTAGTTATTAGTATATTATTTTGGACTTGTGCTAGCAGACCTAACTACTTTAGATTAGATCCATGGACCAACATTTAATTCTAGTTAGAATTGAGCCCAATAAGAAGTCCAATCATTAGGAGTATGATTAATTAAGTTAAACCAATTAGACTAGAACCTTTCCTCCTTAATTATTTCTTCATAATAAGCCCCAAGGGATAATGTGGACATTTATAGTAGCTTGGGAAAGGGGGAAAGTGGCTAGCCTAGTATAGATAGAGGAAAAACTCTCTTCATTTTTTATTTCAAATCTAGATCTAGAATTTTCTCTTCCAAATTTCTTCATTCTCACATTAGATTCTACCCAATTTTTTTATTGATTCATTTTTAAATCATCATTAGAGGCTATTAGAGCAAGGATCTACAAGGAGGAAGCAAGGATCTATAAGTTGGAGGCTATCTTTACTCAATTTGGAGATTTTATTGGAAATCAATCTCCCAATAGGTATAATTCAATTTTTCTCTCTAATTTGAGTCTAAATTTATGTTTTAATCATTAAGAATCACCCCATATAGTAAGGCTACCCATAGAAATTCGAATTAGGTTCATAGGAGGCCTATGGAGAAAGTTATGTGGTATTTTGTGTCAATTTTGGGAGAATTCTGATATTGACACATCTTATGTTTGTCAATAGGTTAATTAGACCAAATTGACATATGTTTGATTGTGTATGGCTAGTATCGTGTCCATAATTAGATTCGTGTAGGCCGTATCCCAATAATTTAGAGATACAGGTTGATTTGGGGGTTTCTTCCAACACGGGGGTTTGAGCATATCATATTTTGACACGGACACGTAGATGAGTATCTAGCTCTTCATATTGTTTATAAGTATAATTTTATACTTGCTCCTGTCTGTTGGGATAAGTTTGGTTGTGTGGTCGAGCCGTATCGCAAGCGTATCATAGATCCAGTATGATGCGGGTGTGGTGCACTTCACGTGTTTGTTCTTTGCATTTTAACTCAATTGCCTTGGTTATAGATATTATAATATTATAGTTATAATTATTATATGAGATATATGTATATATATATTTATATGTATGATCTATAATTCTTGTTGATGTGTTAGTGAGCATGGGAGAGTAGGAGTTCATGTACATCTCTAGTATATATATATATATTTGTGCATAGATGTATATATATATATATGTGTGTATGTGTGTATATATGTATATGAGCTAGAGGGAAGAAGAAACCATGGAAAACAGTGAAGAAAACAATAAAAAATAGGAAGGAAAGTAATAAAAAGTAAGGAGAAAAGCAGTAAAAAGCTGTGGAGAAGCAGCATAAGAAGCACTAGCAAAAGCTGAGAAGCAGAAAGAAGAAGCAGCAGCAGAAGCCAAAGCAGAAGCAGAAGCAGAAGCAACAGCAGTAAGCAGCGGCAGCAGAAGCAGAAAGTAGCAGCGGCAGTAAGCAGCAACAGCTTCAATAAGCCGGTTAGCTTATTTGATAAGCTAGTAAGTTAGTAAGTTAGTATATATATATATATATATATATATATATATATATATATATATATATATATATATGTTAGTTAGCTTATTTTGATAAGCTAGTAAGTTAAATAAATAAGCTAACTAACATATATATATATATACTAACTTATTTATAAAATATACACAACCTACTAGCTTATCAATATAAACTAGCTAACTTATATATATATATATATATATATATATATATATATATATATATAAGTTAGTATATATATATATTAGTTAGTATATATATATATATATATATATATATATATATATATATATATATATATATATATATATATATATATATATATATATATAAGTTAGCTAGTTTATAATGATAAGCTAGTAAGTTGTGTATATTTTATAAATAAGTGTGTGTATATATATATATATATATATATATATATATATATATATATATATATATATATATATATATATATTAGTTAGTATATATATATATATAAGTTAGCTAGTTTATATTGATAAGCTAGTAAGTTGTGTATATTTTATAAATAAGTGTGTATATATATATATATATATATATATATATATATATATATATAATATTAGTTAGTATTATTTCTAGATTACCTTCAGATACTCCAAGGTAATGAGAGTTGAGATATCTTGGGTACGGGTATTGAATATCCGAAGGGGTATTTTAGTATATAGTTTAGTATAGTATTATTATAAGTTTAAAAATATATTAGTATATAGTGAGGAGTATGGGTAGTAGTTATATGTTAGATATTGAATTACCTTGTGATACCAAGGTAATGTCAAGGTATTGAGTTTGCACATAAAGATGGGAGTGTTAGTGGTGTGATACCGCTTTTGGTTCAAAGCCAAGGTATCCACTTAGCATTAGTTTAGCTATGAGTGATATATATTTTATTTTGTATATATATATTATAATATTTTCATATCTAATAAATTATGTACCTTATGATACGGTATCTTGTTGGTTTCCTAGTATCCTAATATAGCTAGTATAGCCTAGTTACATAGTGTATGGACCCAATATCTTAGAGATGGACTCATACAACTTAGAAATAGCTAGTTTCACCGAGTTTGACTAGTTTGACCTAAAGTTGACCTAGTTTGACTTTTTTGACTTAGAAATTGATTTATAACCTAGAAGTTGACTATTTTAACTTATTTTTATTTCAAAACCTTGTGTCGATGTAATATTACATATTTAGGTCTTCAAGACACCGTACTGGACATCTTTGATACTGTTCATCAGATTCCAGGCAAGTATATTCTCTGATAGTTTATTATTTATGATATCCTCTATGTCACTTGTATCAAGTATAGAAATTCTTAATTTTTTGACATGATGGTTACACGGATAGGTATATCTGTATCTCATCATGAGATGTTATTCCTTGATATTTACGGTGTATCTTATGCAAGCCTTATTTCCTTGTTCTTCTTGTACAAATACATATATTGATTTATGAGAAGAGTAGTGCCCTTCTTATGAAATTCTGTTTCATAACATACCATGGTTGGATCCACTATACCATTCGGGGGCGGAGAGTATGTAGTATAGATATGTGATCATACCCTCTTTGTGCATGGCTTGTTCCTTGAATAGTATTAATCATACACCGCATGTATGATTAACCAGGCCATTATCCTTGTGCAAGTTCCCAAGCCGATCACATGTTAAAGCTGGTACTCACTCACTTAGTAGTAGTATTTCTTGTTCATTCCTATGATGCTCATTCTTGTATTTATTTTCTGTATTCCTTTATTGTATATCTTTTGTACCTTTATATTGCATCTTGTATATTCGCTCTATTTACTGTTACAAAATTTATATCATTTATTAGAACTGCTGCTAGAGATGTACTTTGCTCCTTTCCTGATTGGATATATTTTTCCCAGATGATACTAAGGAGTGGTACCCCACTCACTACGGGCCTCAGGACGTCGCAGGCTTAAAGCCAGAGACCTTGGCTCAGGAGGGTCTCATCTCGACTGAGACAAATGACCTAGGACTCGTAGCACAGTAGTTAGATTCTTTTGTACTAGATTTATCTCCAGCTCAGTTATTAGTATTTTTTTGACTCATTGGATATTATTTGTCTTGTGAGCTGTATTATGACTCTTCAGTTCTTTTATCTTATTGGTAAGATTGTTCCATCTTATAGATCTGTGATTGAGTATTCATATCGCATTGGTGGCATATGTATATCTTAATTGTTAGTTAGATAGATTACCCAAACAATATTCTACCGCCGATATTGCGGCATAGGCTGGGCGTTGTTCACTACTCGTGCCCCCACATCGGGTGTGGGTCGTGACATATGTGTCGAGTTATGCACGGTTATTTGTGTTGATGCTCGGGTAGCACTAGGTTATTTGTGCACAGTTATATATGAGTGTGAGTAGTGAGTGTTGATAAGGTGGGAGGATAAGGTACAAAGGAGTGCAGGTGTTAGTATTGGATGTTGGTGTTGGATTGTAGATAAGGTGGTGTACACTTGTATATACAGTGAGCAAGTTTAGGTATAGATACTTGGAAGAGTATACGGATAGTTAGGTGAGAGGGGGGATGAAACATCAAGTATATCAGTAAAATGGATAGTTTAGTATCAGTGAGATATCAGGGTACTTGTGAGAAGTTTGTGTGCCGCCTTAACAGTAGGCCAGAAGATTCAAGGTGGAGGCAGTAGTGAAATACAGTTTAGAGAGGTGGCTCGGGTTTGAACCTTGCTACAGTGATAGAAGAAATCACTTACATTGGCTCAAAACTTTTTGGCATCAGGTGTAAGGCCTTGGGTAATACAGGTCTGTAGAAATTTGGCAAAAGAATAGAGAGGTGATTTAAGTGCAGACAGATAGCAGATGGGGCTCGAGAGCCAATATCTGCAAATAGTGGAAGAAAAAAAATACTGATATATTTGTATCAATAAAGAGGGAACATCAGTAATAGCAACAGATTTGTAGGAGTTGAGATGGGTAATGCCTTTGTGCAGCAAGCACACGAGGGTGTATTGCATGGAGGAGTTTGTGTATTACCTAAAATGGCACTACTAGTGGGGGGATCCAAACAAGGTTTAGTATGTGGAATAATTGAGTTGGGGGTAAACACAACTCCGGTACCAGTGAGTGAGGGCCTGAGGGAACTAAGGGGGTGTTCTCAAGTGAGGGTTAAGTCTTGTGGGAATGTTAGTATTAGGATTGGTACCGGGGTGTGCTGACACTCTAGAGTATCAGTAAACAGGTGAAAGGGAAATTAGTGATGGAGTATCATGACGGATACTAATATCAGTTAAGGGAAAACACATACAAGTAAGTGGCAAGTAGAGGGGGCACAGGAAATATTGAGATATATTTATGTGAGGTTCTGGTGTGAACTACCCGGGTGTCACGCTCCAGTCGCAAAATTCGTAGGACTAGGACACGTAAGCATGTCAGCCGCATGTATATGGAGGCTCCACTATATGGAAACCATAACACATGCGTATGTTGTATTATGAACAATAATTCACAAGTGGTATAAACTATCACAAGTCACAAGGCATAATCTAAATCTTATCCACAGAAAATCAAATAGAAATAAATAACCAATAACCAAGTAACTAGATCTCAATATGAAGTATCTAAGGATGACAGTTGAATGGAAACAAATCCACTGCCGAACTAGAATATAAAAGCAAACATAATATAAGTACATCAACTAACAATCACTGAGACTCGAAGAGAAGACCTCCTCAAAATATAAGTAGCAAGTCTGGATCTGCGCTCCTATGAATACTCATGAACATCAACACGTGGAAAGGGACCAGGTCCTCTGAGAAACATAACAAGATACATAGAAGCATGCCAATAAAGTACTGAAATAAACATCCAATGGGTCGCCTAACCGTCTATGAGAATGCAGTTTGAGAACAACTTTCTAACACGTGGGCTATCTGGCCAAAATAGGATTGGCATGATTCTCTTGGAGATTCAGGAGCCTAAAAAGTATGTCGTCTTTTGAACGGCAGAGGCCGCCAGGTAATATAGGGGTCTTCATGACCACGCATCTCTGGCGGAGCGTACGGGTTACATAAAAAGGAAAGTACAAAGGAGCCCAAATGCCTTACTTGTTGTTCTTCCCACCCCATGCTCTAAGCATATCACATCCATGACATAATAATACCTCTAATAACTGCCAAGTCTTCTAGCATGTAAAGTTTCTATTGGCAGTTATCCCTAACGTACGTCCCATACGTATAGGAGGCCAACCCAATACGCAGTCCGTGTCCTACATGAGACTCACACTCGTGTAACAGCTGTGTCATGGCCAATGAAACCTAATGATGTCTCATGATAATGGGGTGGTCTCATAAACTAGGTCACATGCATATACATAATAAAATAGAATATGATGACACCGTCCTTGCACCCAAGTTTTCTTGGACGCGTAATTTATATAGCAGTTAAAATATATAAACTAATGACATAAATAAAACATGCATGCATCATATGGAATATGAATAACAGTACAATGGCAAGGTATACTTGCCTGGCAAGAGAGCTGCGTAGTACCAATAACCTGCTCCAGAAGTCGCACAGAACAATCCAATAGATCATATATACATATAATATAATACAATACAACATCAGCCATTACGCTCGCACATACACAACCATAATTACACTGGACTCAGAGGGTACGCTAGGGGTGACACTGGTCGACTAACAGGGTCAAATGCGTATCAAATTACGTGGGTGTTACGTCTTCAAATATTGTGCACAATCAGACAGTCAACTAACACTTGTCTAGCCAGTACGTCTGTGTACACAAGGCAGACAATTCCTTAATATTCAGGTCACAAAGTCAAGGTAAATATGCAGGCAAAATTCATGGTGTCCTAGGGTCGTACCGGAAGTAAACACATATATAGTCATAATTATTATTTAGCATTTACTTATTTATACAATACATACATATATATATATATATATATATATATATATACCAAATTAAATAATATACACATACGCGTACGTATACGTATATGAGTTGGGTTCACCGACTCAGGGTCTGATGTCAACTAATTGTCATAAAGCAATACTAATATTCTAATAGCATACACACAAGCACACATAAACAATATGAAAGGAGAGGGACAGGTTCGAACCTCGGGGTTAGCGTGCACGGGCACGAGGATCGAGGATGACTGCAGGTTATCTTCGGTGAGGGTGACGGGTCCATGATGATGACGATGATATCGATGTTGATAATGATGACGAGGGTGATGATGATTGAGGTTATGATGATGATGATTTAGGTGATGAAGGTTAATGATTAGGGTGATGATTATTAATGGTGATAGTGGTGATGATTAGGGTGATAATGATGATGTTGGTTATGATGATGATGATTAAGGGTGATAATGATGGTGAGATGATGAGACTATGATGATGATGTAGGTTGATAATAGGAATGATGGTGATGAAGGGGATGATGATAGGGGTGTCTTACTGCCGGAGTCCGGCGGTCAGGGAGGTCCGACGAGTCATCATAGGGAAGAGGGTGATGGGTTCAGGGAGGAGATGGTGGTGGTGATAGTAGGGATGGTGATGATGGTGAGATAACGATGATGATGGGAGGTTGAAGTCTGCCGAAGTCCGGCTGGGAGGAGAAGGCTGAGCAGGGAGAGGTAGGAGGACATGGTGCAGGGAAAGAGAGGGTGGCGGTGGTGATGAGCGACTCAAGGAGGAAAGGAGAGGAGGCTCGGGTGGCTCGTCGAGGTCGTGGTGATTGGGAGACTGGAGAGGGGTCGAGCGGGGAGAGGAGTCGATGGTCGTGGTGGTGGAGAGAAGGGGAGGCGATGGTGGCGGTGCTGGTGGTGTGGTGCAGGAGGTCGGGGATGATGGTCGGAGTTTGGGTCATCGAGGTAGGAAGTCGGCAGCGGCTCGTCGGAGGAGGATGGCCGGCGGGTGAGGTCTGATCTGAGGGAAGATTGAGGCGGGAAAGAAGAGAATAGGGAGGAGGTGGAGTTCAGGTGGTGGCAGCGGCTCAGGCAAGGCAGCTCTGTGGTCGGGTTAGGATTCAGGTGATGGTGGTGATCGGCTGTGTCGTGTCGAGGGACTGCGGCCGGCGGTGCTCCGGCCTGATCTTGAGGAAGGGGATGGTGAACAGTAGGATCGGCTGGAATATATTTTGGTTTTTGTCTTTTGTTGAATAAAGAAAAAGAAAGGGAAAAGTTGTATATATACATATAGCATTTGGGTTGGGTGTTGACCTAGAAAATTTGGGCTTGGTCAACATCCTCTTGGGATGGGCTTGGCCTCACATGGGGATGTTTGGAGGGCTAGGATTTGCATTATTTAAAATGCAAGGATAGGATAAGATGGGGGTGATGGTGATGCTACACACTACAAAAATCATGGGAAAAATTTATATGACCAAATAATGAAGGAAAAAATGGATTTCTTCATATATTGTCCAATGGTCTGGACACCTCAATCCATTTTTGCATAAAAGTGCCCAACAATTGAAAAATTATACAAAGATAGAATTTGGATTAAATTAATTAAAATTAATGCAAACAGTGTTCTTGAATTAATTGGAAGTACATGGGACTAAAATTAGGGGAGACACAAGTGTCATTGACATATGAGACTCAGGATAAAATATTATCATAATTTAGGTTGCACAAAACGGGTCTAGAGTGTGTCTCAAATTTTGATTGGAACGCACAAGGATGCAAAATTGATTTTATTTAGAATTAAATAATAACGTCTGCGACGAATATTGTGTGACTAAAATGTAGCACAAGAAGCATAATTATAAGTTACACCAAGATCAAAATAGAAGGCGGGCACATCTAGGACAAGGGCGTGAAATTTGTAGGAAGGCAATGGCTAGTGTAGTGCTCAAATTATTGAAGCAACGGTAAGGTACACTAAGTGATATAAATATTGCAAAATTAAATAAAATATTGTATTTTATTTCTAATTGGATTCAAACTAGCCCTAGTCTCACTATCTAAGCCAAGTAGGCCTAATTTTGGGTGAGAGGGTTTATACCGGGAGTAGTGTCTGTAACAGTATAGAGTAGGTGAGGGTGTATAAAGATGAGGTGAGGACAGGCCTAGAGGTTTTGAAGTATTAGTTTGAACTGAAGGATGTACTGATACTTGAGGTATCAGAATTCAGGGAGCTTTGAAGTGCCAGTTAGGAAGCTTGGTCAGTCCTTGTGTAAGGGATTGTGTGAGGAAGTCCTAGAGTATCACTTATTAGTGATGTAGAAAGGGAATTGGGTGCACATGATTACAATAGGTAAGGTCCAGTAATAGTTATTGTTGTAACAGTAAATTAGGGTAGGTTTGTGTGGGAGTGTAACTAGGGGTTGAGGTATCAGTTAAGAGTAATCTAGAATATCAGTTGAGTATGCATAAGTATCAGTTATATTACACCAAGGTAATAGGTGTATAGTATAATTATCTAAGTTAAGGTAACAAGTATTAAGTTACTAGTTAAGTTATCAACTAGTATAAGCTAGTATACTTGTTATGACCACTAAACTAGTTAGTATAAGATTATATTAGCTAGAATTGACCTAATTATGACCTAGCAACCTAGTATAACAAGCTATAGACTTAGTTTGACTTCCAAGACCTAGTATAGACCTAGTAATGACTTAGAGACATCATCCTAGCTAGTCATTCATGATTATCAATTCATTTCATTGCTTAACACCATTATTCCATATTTTGGTCTTTGTGACTACGTTTTGGACATCGATCCTCACGCATTACTCAGGATCACAGGCGAGTACATTCTCTGAAATTTTTTATTATTTTCGTCATTAAAGTTTTTATTATTTTGGTCATTACTATGATTCTAGTTGTAGTGTATACTTGATTCCGACACAATGGATACACTTGTTAGTATCATGGATACCTGTTATGAGGAGTCATGATTGGAATCTATCGTACTAGCTGGGGACGGGAAAATATTAGCAAGTTATGTGATCATACCTGACCTTACATGCATCATAGCTCACCCCACACATCACGTAGGGTATAGCCTGACCATCTACATGCCTCATAGCCTGTTATATATAATTAGCCTGACTTTTTCTTGCATCATAGCTAACCGGATGGTTAGCCTGACCTCACATGTATCATAGCCAATCATATATAACAAGCCTGATCTAGTCCCAAGCCGATCATATAGCGAACTGATATTGTATGGCACTTAGCCAGTATTTGTATTCTTGTTTCATTACATTCATTGCTAGCATTCACACAAATTTGTTCACTGCTAGTTAATTCTCTATGATGATTATATGTCTCTTCAGTATTTCTTATCTTCCTGTATTTCTTTTATCATGTATTTCTTTACAAGATTTTATAGTTTTTATCAATATGATTAAAATTTCTGTTAGTGTTTGTGCTTTGCTCCAATCCTGACTGGATAATATTTTTTAGAGGATCTTGAGAATTTTGTCCTACCCATTATGGTCCAGGAGTAGAGGGCGATTACATCTCTGAGATTCCAAAGGAGCCACTCCATATAAAGGAGACACCACCCACAGTTGTTTAGACATCACTTAGCCTAGTTTATTTATGTTTTAAATTATTTCAAACTTGAGACTTAAGTTATATTATGTTGAGACTTGTATTGTATTGACATAGCTAGATTTTAGGCTCTATTTGGTTAGACATATATTATTTTTGTCTCTCGTGTTTCTTTACATCTTTATCGTGCCATTTACCTTTTTTATAGTTATTGTGGTTAAGTATATTGTGAGTTGATGATTATGTATATATTCATTGTCCTTCGTTTGGAGTTGAGATATGTTGACATATATGATATCATTGATAGTTAGCCATGTTGGATCTAGACAATGTTCTACCGTCGATGCTGCGGCGTAAGATGAACGTACCCACGATTCATGCCCAATTTTTGGGTACGGATCATGACACATTTTAGTGGTGGCCGATGCAGGTCTAGAAGAGTAAGATTAGGTCACGAATAGTGCAGTATCGTAGTAGTGCTCAGACTTAGAGTACTATTACTAGCATGAGATAGGGTATAGATGAGAGTATTCTCAATCACAACTAAGAAATTTCCAAATTTATTTTACTATTCTGAATATTTGCTTCATGTAAATTTTACTATCCTTCCTTGATGATATCATATCTTTTTCCTTAATTGATTTTTTTCTTGTTTCGATCTGTCTTCAGGATACCGCCTAAGACTAGGTCGCTGAGATCGGGACCCGTAGCTTCCGAGAGGTCTGCCACCTCTCAATCTACCATCCAGACAGCTGGGTTATTCCTCCTAGTTTACATGTTCATATAGAAGTTTCTGCAGCCTTCGATGGTCCTCCTCCCCCACCTGTACAGAGGGTAATCCTGGCTGTTACGGAGAACCTTCCACTAGCACAGATTCCGTTTCCAGGAGTCGTGCCCGCTGACGGGGCAAAGATGTTCGTAATGATCCAGGGCATGGTAGATACTCAGAGGACGTCGGCAGAGGCACAACAAGTTTAGGCTGAGCTGCGGAGGGTGAAGGCAAAGGCACACCAAGCGCAGACTGAGATGATGAGGGTGAGCATGGAGAATGCTCATCAGGTGGCTTTCCAGGTAATAGAGAGAGTAGCACAGCAGCACCCTGTCTAGCCGCAGCAATAGAGGCCAGGCACTATAGTGGAATTTAAGAGGATGATACCTCGGGAGTTCTGGTGTTGAGGGGATACTCTACGCCGAAGACTGGCTGGATATATATAGAGAAACTTGCGCTTGGCTCATATTCCAGGGAGTCTGCAGATCAAGGCCGCCGACAGCCAGATGTTCGATATCGCGCTGACTAGGTATCGTATGGATCCAAGACTTACTACTATAGGACTTACTTAGGAGGCTTTCAAGAAACTTTTCAAGGAGAAGTTCTTTCCCGACGTGGCCCTGGGAGCCTTGGAGATTTAGTTCCATGACTTGGTCCAAGAAAATATGTCGGTCGACGAGTACGTCGCAGAGTTTTGCTGCTTGATTCGTTTCTTACCGTCGATGATTCAGGACACAGGAGACCGAGTCCGGAAGTTCAAGAAGGGGCTGATGAGAGAGATCAAGTCTCATACTTCTAGATGATGCACTGCTACCTTTGAGGGTATTCTAATGTATGTCAAGATTGTTGAGGATGATCGGGACCTCAGGCACAAGAGAGGACGCGATGTTTCTGGAGGAACGAGTGGTAGCGTGGGATGGGCCAAGCTTTCCCATTTTCATCAGCAATATAGGCCGTATCAGCACCAGCGGCACCAGGCACCAGCTCAAGAACATATTCAGTAGCAGCCGCAGAGGTAGCCCCAGTCCGCTGTCTAGTGTGCGTACTGCTGGAAGGCGGGACATACGAGAGACATCTACAGGAAGAGGTTGGGTACATGTTTATATTGTGGATCGTCAGCGCACCAGTTGAGAGATTGCCCGTCTATTCAGACTCGTCCAGGTCAGGATGGAACAGCCACTTAGATGGGACCTACCAGAGTACTTACTGTATTAGGAGGCCAGCAGAGGGGACCTCTACTCCCGTCACAGCAGCAGAGGTTTGCCCAACACCATTAGCAACAGAGAGGTTCACCCCAGGGACGAGCGTATGCCATGACGGTCGAGGAGGCCAAGCCAACAAGAGACGTGATATCAGGTTCAGTTCTTCTTGATTCTATTCCAGCATTTGCATTATTCGATTCTGGCGCTTTTCATAGTTTCGTATGTGTATCTTATGCCCTTAAGCATCATTTAGAGGTTAAAACCTTAGATAGGACTTGCAAGATCACGACTGGGGGAGGCATTATCCTAGTTAGTAATTTTTGCAAGGACCGAAGAGTTTTATTCGGAGGCCGAGAGTTAAGTGTGTACTTACTCGTAAAGCCACTTCCAGGATATAATATTGTACTCGGGATGTATTGGTTGAGTAGGCACCATGCTACTATATATTATCGTGGGGCAGGGTAATATTTTGACCGCCAGGAGAGTCAGAGTTTGAGGTTGCCAGATGAGCAGCGGAGCAGAGCAGGGGCATCTTTTTTGGATCCAGGGTAAAAGAGAAGGAGTTGCCACATCCTTTGATAGCAAAGTTACTGAATATTTTTCTAGAGGAGTTTCCAGGATTGTCGCCAGACGGAGATATCGATTTCTCTATAGACTTGGTGCCAGGCGCAAAGCTAATATTACAGCATATCTATATGTTCAAAAATAGTAAACTGGTAGAACTGAAGAAGCAGGTTGATGAGTTACAGGATAAAGGCATCATCAAATCTAGTTCATCCCCGTGGGGTACTCCGATATTGTTTGTACCAAAGAATGATGGGTCGATAAGCATGTATATTGACTACCGAGCTCTGAACAACCTCTATCAAGAATAAATCTTCGCTGCCGAATATAGATAATATCTTTAATCAGTTGAGCAGAGTGAAGGTATTTTCAAAGATAGACTTGAGGTTAGGCTACCAGAGGTGAAAGTGAAGAAAGAATACATTCCGAAGACAATATTTCAGACTCGGTATGGCCAGTGTAAGTTCTTGGTGATATTATTTGGGTTGACTAATGCACCGACAATATTCATGAACCTGATAAACAAGGTCTTCCACCAGTACCTTGACAAGTTTATGGTGGTGTTCATTGATGACATTATTGTGTATTCAAAGACCTCGGAGGAGCATGAGAAGCACCTGAGGATGGTTTTGGAGACTCTCAGGAAGGAGGAGCTTTATGGAAAGCTTTCATAGTGCGAGTTCTTCATTGACAAGGTTGAATTACTTGGACATGTGGTGATAGGTGACGGGATCTCCGTTAACGCGAAGAAGATTGAGGCAGTAGAATCGTGGACTACTCCCAGTTCAGTGGCTGAGATCAGAAGTTTTCTCGGAGTAGAAGGTTACTACAGTAGGTTTGAACAAGACTTCTCAAGGATTGTGGAGTCGATGACTAGGCTGACCAGGAAGGATGTGGATTTTGTCTGGACGAAGGATTTGTCATGCTCCAATCCCAAAATATCGAGGGACTAGACATATGGCAATATCCAGCAGCACACACCGATGGACAAACCCAATTTAATGGATCCATCATGCGCACTTAAGCTGTAGTACAACAATATATGGTCTAAATATACTAATCTCATCCACAGATATGAATACAATAATATCAGAATCATAAAGCAAGATCAATCGCAATAAAATATAAACTCGAGAAATAACCCGATAATGAGTCTGATACAACTGTCAAGATACAAGAATAAAGATAACCACAGCAAATACTGAGTATGGAACAATATATACTCAGAAGATATCCTAGGGGATCACTCGTCTACTGGATCTGGCACTGCTCCAATGTCTGCTTCTGTTCCTGCTTCTGCTAATGCTCTGTCCCGTATACCTCGGGGTAGATCTTGTTTGCTAATCCTGGGGACATAATCCGGATCCAGGTCCTCAGGGGACATAGCAAGGTACAAGAATAACTCAAGCCAATAAATAAATGCAATGTAGCAATAAATGAAAACAATAGATAAACTATGTAACTAGCTAAGTGATATACAAGTGAGAGTTTTAGTCATACTCGGGCTGAGACTACTATAGGCTCTGTGTCGGGGAAACCCATAGCAGCATTAGTGTTATGACTCTAGTACATATGCCAAAGCAAGTAGTATCACGACTCCAGTATATGTGCCAAAGCACCTCCAGACAATAATATATGTAATATAATCAGCCTTTGATATGGTAATACTCTTCCCACCCAATGTAATCACACATCTCATATCCATGACACGCAAGATCAAAACTAATACAGCAAGTCATATAATGTCTATGAATATAATGTCTATGTCATAAAACCTGTATCCTATACAGAATCACCATGAATATCTCAGGAAGATTCTGTCTCATGAATAGTGTCAAGTGTCCTGGGTTATGATGTACTTGATAAGACAAGTACGAGAATGTAAAGGGTCACAATATCCATCTCTAGGTGACGTTACACAACCCTGCGTACGGTGTTGGCACCCGACTATTAATTGGACGCTAAGTAAGTCATCCGGTCCTAGGTCAAGCATGCACAGGATATAAATAAATCAAGGAAATATGTAACAAGAACTGCAATGTTGGTAAGGTACACTTGCCTGGGGTTCTGGCTCCAACTGTAGCTCTGACCTCAGTGGAAATTGCAGGTACTCCTCTGGCTGCTGAAATAAATATTACCATCAGATTCAGAAAATATCAAATAGCTAGAAATGCCTGTCCTTGAGTCCAATTTGGACACAGGGGCAAAAATAATAGTTTCTGGTCAAAGCGGGGTCCACATGTGGGCCGCTTTGCACCGAAAAATGTGTCAGAACCAATGGTCTCCAAATTCGTCAAACTTAGTGTCAACAAGTCCAGAATGATGATACGAACCCAACGGAACTTCCAGATTTGGATTCCGATGAGCCGATCACAAAATCGCCCGTCAAGTGGAGCCACGGGGCCCACGATACACGATTTTGTCAATGTTCTCAGAATCGAACCAAACTTGGGTCATAGGACCAGCGTATTGCTACGAGTCCAATGGCATAAGTTTTATTTCGATCCGACGTGTGTATACAAAGTTACAACGTGTTCCAGAATAGGCGGATACGGGGCGTTGTCGGCGGATACGCGTTGATTCTGGTGTGCACGCACATCCAAATCAACTTCTGTGAAATCCTGCACGTCCGTATCAACGGCGTGCACCTTTCGGTGAAGACCGCACGCGACCAAGTTATCCCGTTTGGCGGGGCGTACTCAGTTCCGGTGGAAAATGGGGTATTATTTTTCCTGTTTTTGGATCGCTGTTTGCGATCGCCACAGGACACGATGTACCGAGCGGGTTGTACGGGCATCGAGAGGGTTACACAGCCTACGCGTCACAAGTAACGGAACAGAAAATGGGGCAACGAGGAGAGAGAAAATACTACCTGAACAGGGCTCCGTGGAACGGGGTTTCTCATGTCCGCGAGGAGACTCGACACTGCGACACAGTATCCGAGTTACTATACAGCACTGCCTAGGATTTCGGTTTCTGCCGGAGACTCGCCGGAGGGGCTGCCACTGGGGTAGGCGGAGGACGGCGGGGGGGGTGACTCGTCGGCTGGTCGAGGCGGCTCAGGCGGAGGGTTCGTCGAGGTCGGGGAGGAGGGGAGAAGGAGGAGCTGGGCGTCGAGGGGGTTTCGATGTCGTCGGGAGGCTGAGGCGCTGCTACGGTGGAGCGGAGCAGAGGAGGGAGGTGGCGCCAAGGGGGATCGTCGGGGACGATGAGTGGTGGACGGGGTTCTGGTCGAGGGGCTGTGGGGTCGTGATCGAGGCAGGGTGGATATGGGTAGGCGGCTGGGGACGTCGGAGACGGGGCTTAGGGTTCCGGCGAAGGCGAGGCGAGGCTCGAGATGGCTAGGACAGCGGGTCGTCGAGGGCTGTGGGTCGGGGAGACGGCGGCTTAGGGGTCTGGGAGTGAGGCAGAAACGGCGGCGAGCGGTGGATCTAGGCAATTAGGGTTCTGGGCCGAAGAGAGAGGAAAGAGGCTAGGTTTCCTACGGTGGAGCGAGGTGATCGAGGGGAGTTTATAGGCCGCCGGAACAGTATTTCATTTAGAATTAGGATTTTGGGTTTCGGCCGGGTTACGGGTCCGGGTCGGGTTCACTTCGGATCCGATCCGACCCGTTAAGAGTGGGTTCGGTCCGGTTCGGTTCACCACAGTTTGGGTCAGTTTGGTTTGGTTTATTTGAAATAAACCGGGTTCAATTCCAGGGTTTATTTAGGGTTGGGCTTTAAAAATATTTCTGTGTTCCAATAAATTCTCAAAAAATTACCCTATGTCTAGTTTTTTATTTTACACCCAAAAATATTATTTTTATAATATTTTAATATTAATTAACAACATTAAAAATTATTTAAAATCAAAATAAATTATTTTAATTAGTAAAAATACCAGAAAAATTCCAGAACATTGTGAAAAATTCATTTTAAAAATTCCTGAAAAATTAGGGGGTTTACAGGATTATCAGGCGCATTTAATGAGATGAAGAAAAGATTGACGATAGCTCAAGTTTTGGTGTTGCCATAGGGGACAGGTGGATTCACTATCTACAGTGATGCTTCAGGGAAGGGTTTGGATTGCGTTCTTCAACAGCACGGGAAGGTGATTGCCTATACTTCCATGTAATTACTTCCTCATGAGAAAAATTACCCCACCCATGATTTGGAGTTGACATCGGTCGTCTTTCCTCTAAAGTTGTGAAAACACTATCAGTACGAAGGGCATATGGAGATCTTCACAGACCAAAAAAGCTTGAAGTACGTATTTACGCAAAAAAAACTGAACATGAGGCAGAGGAGATGGTTGGAGTTGATGAAGGACTTTAACATTTTATTGCAGTACCACCCAGGGAAGGCCAACGTATTCGTCGATGCATTGAGCAGGTATCAGAATGGCTATATACTTGACAAACAAATACTTGTTGGCGTATCTTAAGAGCTTGGAAATTGAGGTGCTAGTTTCTGGTATCAAGATTCAGATATGGGGATTGCAGATACAATCCGAGCTGATGGACAGAATCCAAGTTACGCAGTATGATGATGAGGCTTTGAGGAGTATCAGGGCACAGTTTTGGACAGGATTATGAGAGGACTTCACTATTGTTAATGATGGATCATTGCGAAACTGTACAAAGATATGTGTGCCGAGCAGGGAGCTGCATGAGAAGATTTTACAAGAGGCGCATTGCTCGCAGTACTCGATGCATCCAGGTACCAACAATTTATATCGAGACCTGAGGGAGCACGTTTGGTAGTATGGTATAAAGTGCGAGGTATCACGCTTCGTATCTAGGTATTTAGTATGCCAGCAGGTAAAGGCGAACAGACAGAGGCCAGGTGGATCAGTTTCAGCCTTTACCTATCCCAGAGTGGAAGTAAGAGCATGTGACTATGGATTTTGTTTTGGGGCTTTCGTGTTCTCGAGAAAAAAAAGATACGATTTTGGTCATCATAGACAGCTTGACCAAATTAGCTCACTTCTTACCATTCAAAGTAGGTATGTCAACGGAGAAGCTAGCAGAGATATATGTACGGCAGATTGTCAGATTATATGGGGTTTCTGTGAGCATCATCTCGGATCAGGATAGTCGTTTTACTTTTCACTTCTGGAGGAGTTTGCAGGCTATCTTGGGCACTTAGCTCAAGTTTAGTACCGCATATCACCCCCAGACAGACGGGAAGTCAGAGAGGACTATTCAGAATCTTGAGGATATGTTTCGTACTTGTGTTCTAGATCTCAGAGGTTCTTGGGAGGTCATCTACACCCGGTAGAGTTTGCTTAAAACAACAGCTACCAGGCCAGTATTAAGATATCACCATTCGAGGATCTATTTGGACGAAGGTGCCGCACATCGTTATCTTTGGATGAGGACAGTGAGAGAGTCTTGTTGGGACCAGAGATGGTCGTGGATGCACCGGAGAAGGTAAAACTCATCAAAGATAGACTTCAATTGGCGCTGGAAAGATGGCTGTATTGGGCCAAAAGCCACCGTAGACCCTTAGAATTTGAGGTATAAGTTTTATTGTAATTGCTTGTGATTTCTTTATTTTAGAGTGCGTGTTAAGCCTGTATTTGTTTTAGGTTGGCGATTTGGTGTTCCTATAAATTTTTTTGACATGGGACACTATTCACTTTGGTGGATATGGAAAGCTTATTCCATAGTACATTAGACCTTTCGGTATTCTTGCGAGGGTCGGTGTAGTGGCCTACAGATTAGACTTGCCGCCTGCACAAGAGGGAGTACATAACGTGTTCCATGTGTCACAGCTGAGACGATACATGGCATACCCTAGTTACGTACTAGATCACTCAGAGATCGAGGTTGGTCCGACTCTCAGCTATCAAGAGCAGCCAGTAGAGATTTTGGATAGCAGGGAGAAGATATTGCGAAACCAGACTATTCCTTTGGTTCGTATCCCGTGGAGACATCACTCTCTAGGCGAGTCAACCTATGAGAGAAAGGATGAAATGTGCGAGCAATACCCGTATCTCTTTGAGCCTTGAGGTTTTGTTATTATTATTCTAATTATTTTCTTGTGCTAGTTTAGTTCAATTTTAAGGACATAATTTTTTTAGGAGGGTAGACTTGTCACTACCATATTTCTAGAGTAGGAATATTTTTGTCATTTATAATATTATATATATATTATGTTTATATTTATATAAACTGTATTGTATATATATTATAATTATTAATAATAATGGTTAGTGGACTAGACTTGTTGTGACCATGGACTTTACATTAGACTAGTCATTTTGGACTAAACTAGTCAATTCTCTTCATTAATTAGAAACTAGTTAAACCCTTCATTAGAATATGAAAACCCTACTAATTAATCTAATTTTCAAAAAATCCTAGAGGGCATTTTGCTCTTTGCGCCTTGGCAAAACCCTAGGTCTCTAAGTGGCATGTCCTATAAGGAGGGGGGGAGCCTCCCTCTAGCCTCATTAAATGTTCATTAAAACCCTAGCTAGTGTTCTTCCCCAAAAACCCTCATTCCTCCACCAAATTTCAGAAAAATCAAACCCCAATCCCTCTCATTTTCCTCTTCTAAAAAACCTAGAAGCTTAGGTTTCAAGGAGCTTTGGAGAAGAAGAAGTTTGAATTGGAAATCCATCTCATAGTATGGGAAGGTGGCTCAGGTTTAAACCTTGCTACAGTGATAAAAGAAATCACTTGCATTGGCTCAAAGCTTGTTGGCATCAGCTGTAACGCCCTGGGTAATACATGTCTATAGCAATTTGGCAAAAGAATAGAGGGGGATTTAAGTGCAGACAGATAGCAGATGGGGCTTGAGAGCCAATATCTGCAAATAGAGGGGGAAAACGGAATACTGAAACATTTGTATCAATAAAGGGGGAACATCAGTAATAGCAACAGATTTGTGGGAGTTGAGATGTGTATTGCCTTTGTGCAGCAAGCACACGAAGGTGTGTTGCTTGGATGGTTTTATGCAGTACCTAAATTGGCACTGCTAGTAGGGGGATCCAAACAAGGTTTAGTTTGTGGAATAATTAAGTTGGGAGAAAACACAACTCGGGTACCAGTGAGTGAGGATCTGAGTGAACTAACGGGGTATTCTCAAGTGAGGGTTTAGCCTTGTGGGAAGGTTAGTAATAGGATTGGTACCAAGGTATGATGACACTCTAAAGTATTAGTAAGTAGGTGAATGGGAAATTAGTGATGGAGTATCATGATTGATACTAATATCAGTTAAGGGGAAATACATATAGGTATGTGGAAAGTAGAGGGGGCACAGGGAATGTTGAGGTATATTCATGTGAGGTTCTGGTGTGTATGTCATGCCCCAGTCCCAAAATACACGGGACCAGGCCACGTGGCAATAGTCAGCTGACACGTCTCTGAGGATATCCTAATTTAATGGATCCACGAAGAGTGCTACGTTGTCCTATAATACTAACATGTCCAATATCAGTCAATAACATGTAATCTAATCTCAACCACAAAATAAATAGCAAGAAGTACTAAATAAACTGCTGGATAATAAATACTAGTCTCAAGAAGTCATAGTACAACCAGTAAAGTCTGGTGGGAATAAACCCACTACTATAACGAAATAAAGTACTAAAATAAGATATAAAAGATAATGACTAGGGCATCGACTCTAGATAATGATGCACCCAATCTAGGCTGAAGGCCTACCAACTGGTCACGAAAACTCTGATAGCTGCACCTCTAACTCCTCCGCTGTAGCAAATCTCGGCTCCTGTCCGGGGCCGTATACTGTGGGGTAGAAAGCCTCGTCCAAATCTGGAAAGGTACCAGGTCCTCAGAGGGACGTAACAAGATATATAGAAACATGCCATATATAAATACTGAATAAAGTAAATGCAGCAAACGGTGTGCTAACCATCTAAGTGAATGTAATATGAGGACAACATTGGTGCGTATAAGTAGGTGTAGGCATAACGTCCATACCGCTCCGAAGAACGGGGAATCTGTAAGTATATATACGTCCATACCCCTTCGAATAACGGGGAATCTGAATAGTACAACGTCCATAATGCTCCGAAGAACGGGGAATCTGCCAGTATATATATGTCCATACCGCTCCGAAGAACGAGGAATCTGAATAAAAGGGGGTCATTGGATCTGTGGCTCATCCGAATACTACGGATTCTAATGGGTGTATCCCATACGCCTACTAGTGGTCCTCCCCTCCCATTGTAAATATGCTCATCGAATATTCGACGTGCATACCACTCATCTAAAGCCCAGCCTCTACTAACATAAAATATAAACCTGAATTACGTACTAACCGTGATGCATGTCACACGCACCGATAGCTAGTCGACTACGCGGACCCGCATCCCAACATGAATGTCACAGTGAAGCGTATAAAGTGTCAGGTCTCGGAAGATATCATAGTATCCTCCAATGGGGTGAGTCTGCTAGTGACTATGCCAAGTATACTAAATCATCGATGCATCCATCGATAGCACCCGAATCAATCTCGGACGCGCACAGTCATATAAAATAGAACAACAACTAACATACAACATATGCAGCATTTAATTTAAATAGAAATATGGCAAGGTATCTTGCCTGAGTCCTCAAACTATGAGTGCCAGAAGGTTGTTCCTGCAGTGTCTCCCAGCTGGTCCAATAATCCTAAACACAAAATATAATACAACAATCTAATATCAGACACTAAGAATACATAAATAACTATGACGTTGTTCCTCGATATTGTTGCCGGTTTACTGTTGACCGAATACAGCGTCACATGTGCACGTAGCTAGGGTGTACCCGTGCTCTGTCTTTGGTCAACATGCACCTTGCGACAATAAATTATCGAGTTATGGTTTGACAACTAATTCTGCTCTCCACAGAAACATGTCCTTGGTTTCCATGTTTAAACATACATGGTTTATGTCCAGGGTCCAGGTGAAATACTGGTCATTGATGACAGGTCTTATGATTAAGGAAATCGTTGGTTATTAGATGAGTTTTAACTCTTGCTAATCATCATGCCGTTATATATAAAATTTAGAATTAATTAAGTTGTGTCCAAGAATACAACTCTCGACGCAATGACACGATGCTTATATACGAACATAATACGAGAAGGAAGGAGTGTAGGCATTTACCTCGCTGGCTGGACGAGGTTCTTCTCGTCGTCTGGTCATCCTCCGGCGAATGGGGCTCCGGCGTCGGTCGGCGAGCAAGACGTCAGCGGCCGCGGCTGAAACAGCAAAAGCAGGGACCGCAGCAGCAGCAGTTGCTCCAGCAGCGGCGTTGCTAGGTTAAGCCGCACGGGGGTGTCCGTCAGGACGCGGGTAGGTCGGGGTTCGCCTGAGCGTGGTGATTGATGGGATGGGGGGCTGTCTTGGTGCCGGCGGTCGGTTATAGATAGGAGGTCGGTTTGGGATGGTGGTGATGGCGGACGGGTGTCGCGGTACCGACGGCTGGGATGGGAGTCCGGCGGCAAGGGATGAGCCGGTGGCTGGTGGGCGGCCTTAGGCGTTGACTTGTCGGAAAATAGGGGAGGGGAACTCGGTTGAAGTAGGGGTCGGCTAGGGTTCCTTTGAAGATGGTGGTGATAGGAATTTTAGGGTTTGAGTGAAAGAGATGTATATTTATATGGGTGATATGGTTTGCGGTTGGCCTCGAGGTTTGGGCCTGTCCGGCCTTGCTGAGATGGGAATGGTTCACTTGAAAGGGCGCATGTGGGTGGGTTTGGTTCTGTTTGAGGTAAAATTGGTCTTAAGTTTAAATTAATTTAACAATTTAATTTGGTAATTCCTAATGCGTCAAAAACATAATGAGCTAGATTTTTTTGGTAGTACACAGGAGTCGTGGCATAACAGGCTTGGTGTAGACTGATACCCTAATTTGGGTACTTGGGATTTGGGTTGTGGTTGTTTCTCAATTTAAAATAATTAAATAAATCCTACATTGACGAGGGGGTTTACAATCTACCCTCCTTAGAGCATTTCGTCCTCGAAATTAAACATACGTATGGTAAGAACTAAAGACTGAATTTAAATGCTACCATATACCTATGCCTTCGAAGAGTTGAGGGTAACGCTAGCGAATATCCTCCTCGCATTCCCAGGTCGACTCGTCAGGTGCATGATGTCTCCATGCGACACGAACTAGGGGAATGGTCTGCCCTCGCAATACCTTCTCACATCTGTCTAGAACCTCCACAGGCTCCTCTTCGTATAATAGGTTCGGGCCGACTGTGATTTCGGAATGGTCAAGAACATAACTCGGATCCGGTATATACCTCCTCAATTGAGATACATGGAAGACGTCATGGACTCCTTCCAAAGTCTGTGGCAAGGCTAATCTGTAAGCAACCTCTCCGACGCGTTCTAATACGTCGAATGGTCCGATGTACCTCAGACTCAGCTTTCCTCGGCCTCCGAATCTGATAGTCCCTCGAGTAGGCGAGATCTTTAGAAATACGTGATCTCCAACCTAAAACTCTAAGGGTCGTCGATGCACATTCGCCCAATACTTCTGCCGGTCCTGTACTGCTCGTAGGTGCCCTTGGATCTTCTTTACCTTCTCCACTGTACGAACAACTAACTCTGGTCCGAGAATCTGTCGCTCGCCTATATCACTCTAACATACTGGGGAACAACATTTCCTTCCATACAATGCTTCATAAGGAGCCATCTGGATGCTCGCTTGATACCTGTTGTTGTAGGAAAACTCAAGCAGATGCAAATAGTCCTCCAACGATCCTCCAAAATCTAGCATGCATGCTCTCAATATGTCTTCCAACGTCTGAATGGTGTACTCCGACTGGCCATCTATCTGTGGGTGATACGCGGTGCTAAACTTCAGGCGGGTACCGAGACTCTCTTGCATACTCTGCCAAAAGTAAGAGGTAAACCCTGTATCCCTGTCAGACACGATACTTACTGGCACTCCGTACAGGCGCACAATCTCCCTCATGTATATGTCTGCTAAGACCTCTGTAGATTCCCCAACTCTGAAAGGTAAAAAGTGTAAGGACTTGGTAATTCTATCCACAATTACCCATACTGCATTGTGACCACTAGGACTCCTCGGAAAACTCGTAACAAAGTCCATAGTGGGGTGCTCCCATTTCCACTCCGGTATAGGTAGTGGTTGCAGCAATCCTTCACACCTCTGATGCTTAGCCTTGACTTGCTGACACACCAGGAACTTAGCCACAAAATGTGCTATCTCTCTCTTTATTCCATGCCACCAGTAGTACTATCTCAAGTGCCTGTACATCTTTGTGCCTCCTGGATGAATAGAATAGGTTGAACTGTGTGCCTCTGCCAACAACTCCTGTCGAAGTTCTCCATTTGGAACATAGAGACGGTCTCCATATCTCAAAGTTCCGTCTTCATGTATCCGCAGGCCTATCTGTTATCCAGCCTCTGTCCTCTGTTTGAGCCTCTGAAATCTAGCATCTGTCGGTAAAGTAGCCTTGATTCTCTCCACCAATGTCGATTGCAGATGAAAACTTGACAACTGTCCGTCTATTCCGGGCATGACAATCTCTATACCCATCTGCTCTAGATCTCTCAACAGATGTTGTTGGGTAGTCAAGAAAAACACCATATGTCTTCTGCTCAACGTGTCAGCTACTACGTTGGCCTTTTCCGGATGGTACTGTAGCTCGATCTCGAAGTCTGTCATTACCTCGAGCCAACGTCTCTGTCTCTGGTTCAGATCCTTCTGGGTGTAGACATAATTTAAGCTCTTATGGTCAGTAAATATCTCTACTCTTTCTCCATATAAATAGTGTCTCCAAAGCTTCAAGGCAAAGATTACTGCAGCAAGCTCCAAGTCGTGGGTGGGATAGTTCTTCTCATGTGTCATCAACTATCTAGAAGCATAAGCTACAACCTTTCCATGCTGCATCAAGACGCATCCTAACCCTTTCCCGGATGCATCGTTGTAGATTACGAATCCTCTGGGTCCAGATGGTATGGTCAAGATGGGTGATGTAGTCAAGCGCTTCTTCAGCTCATCGAATGCCTTCTGACACTCCTCTGTCCACGTGAACTCCTGCTCCTTATGGGTCAAGCGGGTCATAGGCTCTGCAATCTTCGCGAAGTTCTTCACGAACCTCCGATAATATCCGACAAGTCCTAGGAAACTCCTCACTTCTGAGACATTGGTAGAAGATGGCCATGTCTCTTGATGAAATCTTCGCTGGATCCACTGAGATGCCCTCTCCTGAGATAACATATCCAAGAAAAGCGATACGATCCAGAAGAAACTCACACTTGCTCAGTTTAGCATAAAGCCTTTCTCTCCTCAGGGTCTCTAACACTAGTCTCAAGTGCTCTGCGTGCTCCTCGTGGCTATTCGAATACACCAAGATGTCATCGATGAAGACTACCATGAAATGGTCTAAGTATTAGTGGAATACTCTGTTCATCAAGTTCATAAATACAGCTGGCACATTCGTCAGTCCAAAAGGAATCACTAAAAACTCGTAGTGACCATAACTAGTCCTGAATGCTGTCTTTTGAGTGTCTTCTCTTCGCACCTTCACTTGATGATAGCCTGATCTCAAGTTAATCTTTGTGAACACCACTGCTCCTGTCAACTGGTCGAATAAATCGTCAATCCGCGACAGGGGGTACTTGTTCTTGATAGTCAAAGCATTAAGGGCTCTGTAATCAATGCACATGCGTACTGTTCCATCCTTCTTGGGTACAAACAACACTGGTGCTCCCCAGGGTGATGCACTAGGATGGATAAATCCCTTGCTCTGCAACTCCTCTAATTGTAGCTTCAGCTTGTCTAACTCCTTCTTTGCCAATCGGTACACATTAAAAGATACAGGTACTGCTCCGGGTACTAGCTCAATGGTGAACTCTACGTCTCTATCTGGCGGTAAACCTGGCAATTCTTCGGGAAAAATATCCTCAAATTCTGCAACTATTGGCGGGGGTGCAATCTCCATAGCCATGCAAGTTCCAGCTATCTGTCCTACTCCTTGCTCGACGATCCCTCGTATGTACACGAACTCCGGTTGATCTGGCGGTCTAAAAGTGACGCTACCCTTCCGGCAGTTCAGTACAACATTATACTTGCTTAACCAGTCCATGCCTAGCACAACATCAAAGTACGACATGGGTAACACCAAGAATCGTACTCTCATCTCTCTTTTACATACGACTATCGAGCACGTTCTGATAGTGCTGTTAACCGGCACGATACCTCCTCCAGTAAGAATCTTCCAACTCTTAGGTAAGGGAAAGTAGCTACTCTATGCATTGCTACAAATCTACTAGATATAAATTATAATGTAGCTCCAGAATCAAATAATGCAGTCGCAGGTAATGAGGCAACTAATATGGTACCTGTGATTGCTTCTCCTTCTGTTTCCTCCTTAGTAGTTGCTAATGCAAAGGCCTGTCCCTTTCTCTATCCTCCGATCTGCTATCTAGATCGCTCAAACTGTGCCTGCTGCAGGGCCAAGGGTGGTCCCCTCTGAAATCCTCTGGGGGCTGGTGGACGTTGTCCTCCTGGTGGAGGTGGTATCCTCGGAACTTGTGCTGCTGGCCTCTGTCCCGTCTGGGGTGCTATGTCTCTGCGTTGTGGGCAGTCTCGGGCATAGTGCTGACTTGCTCCACAAATCATGCATATTCCTAGTCTCTTCTGGCAGTCCTTCTGGTAATGTCCTCTCTTACCGCAGTAGTTATAAGATGGAAGTTTATTCTGCTGGTATGGTGCTATCCTCTGCTGTGTTTGTACTCCGGGATGACGGATCGGTCCTCCTGCTCTGGGCTGGGCTCTGGATGGCGGTGTCGTGCTGGGACGTCTAGCTCCTCTGGCAATGGCCTCCTGGATTCTTCCTTCTACAAGAACCTCCTCGTAAGAAATCCTCGCCTGTGTGGTGGTATACCTCTGTAGTTCAAAATTGAGGCCGTAATGGAATCTCTGAGCTTTCTCTAGATTATTGGGTATCAGGACGACACCAAATCTGCTAAGACGACTGAACTCCGTATCATATGCGTCCACAGTCATATTCCCTTGTTCAAGATATTAAAACTGGGAGTATAGGGCATTCCTAACTGTGGCTAGAAAATACTTCGCATTGAAGTATTCTAAGAACTGTTCCTCGGTCTGGTTCTTGCCTATTCTGCGCTCAATGGAGTCCCACCAGTGATGGGCGTTTCCTTTTAGTTGGGCCCTCACTGCAGTCATCCAAAGGTCTGGGTGCAGTTGTGATATCTCTAGTAGCATTTCCGTATTGGCGATCCAATTGGAGATCTGTTCTGCAGTCTCATTGCCTGAGAATGTATCTGGTCCCATCTGTCGGAACCATCTAACAGTGCCACCGGTCTGGGCTGGTGGAGGTGCTGGTACGGGTGCTGGAATAGGTGTCCTCTCTATTACTGCCATCAAACTCTGCCTCAAAGTCTCTGTCTGATGCCACTGTGCTTGCATCATAGCTTGAAGGAACTGGAGCATCTGTGGCTGGCCATCTAGCTGTGGCATCTGGGATGGATAAGGTGGAGGTGATGGTAATGGAACCTCTGGCTGTGCGGTAGGCGTCTCCTCAGATGTCGGCCTCTCAGTCTGTGGCATCGTTGTAGCTCCGGAAGTCTGGCCCTCACAATGCTGCGTATGGATCATCTGGGAAGTCTGTCCCTCGTGCTGTAGTGTAGGATCACCTTGAGAAGCCTCGTGCCAATGTATCAGCGAGGTCTATAGCGGGGGTTGCCCTTGGGGTACCTCCTCTCCTTAGGTGGTGTTGTTTGGAACCGTGACACTGGGTGCTCCTCGTCCACTGCGCAAGTTCATCTTGCTGTAAAAGATAGGATTTCATCAACAGAGGACGAAATTAAACAAACATGATACAGATATTTAGAAGTAATACGAAGGAAGCTCAAAAACGTAATCAGAGTGGATGAGACCTAGTAATTTCTATCCTATAGCAGGCTCGCTGGGCACGTTACCATACCCCAAGCGAATAAGTCAACCTGCATCGACCACCACTAAAACTATATCATGCCCCAGTCCCAAAATACACGGGATCAGGCCACGTGGCAATAGCCAGCAGACACGTCTCCGAGGATATCCCAATTTAATGGATCCACGAAGAGTGCTACACTGTCCTATAAAACTAACATGTCCAATATCAGTCAATAACATGTAATCTAATCTCATCCACAAAATAAAGAGCAAGAAGTACTAAATAAACTGCCAGATAATAAATACCAGTCTCAAGAGGTCATAGTACAACCAGTAAAGTCTGGTGGGAACAAACCCACTACTATGATGAAATAAAGTACTGAAAAAAGATATAAAAAATAATGACTAGGGCATCGGCTCTAGATAATGATGCACCCAATCTAGGCTAAAGGCCTACCAACTGGTCACGAAAACTCTGATGACTGCACCTCTAACTCCTCCATTGTAGCAAATCTTGTCTCCTGTTCGGGGCCGTATACTGTGGGGTAGAAAGCCTCGTCCAAATCTGGAAAGGTACCTGGTCCTCAGAGGGATGTAACAAGATACATAGAAATATGCCATATATAAATACTGAATAAAGTAAATGCAGTAAAGGGTGTGCTAACCATCTAAGTGAATGCAATATGAGGACAACATTGGTGCGTATGAGTAGGTATAGGCATAACGTCCATACCGCTCCGAAGAACGGGGAATCTGCAAGTATATATACGTCCATACCGCTTCGAAGAACGGGAAATCTAAATAGTATAACGTCCATACCGCTCCGAAGAACGGGAAATCTGCCAGTATATATACGTCCATACCGCTCCGAAGAACGGGAAATCTGAATAAAAGGTGGTCATTAGATCCGTGGATCCTCCGGATACTATGGATTCCAATGGGTGTATCCCATATGCCTACTAGTGGTCCTCCCCTCCCAATGTAAATACGCTCATCGAATACTCGACGTGCATACTACGCAGCTATATGCCAGTCTCTACTAACATACAATATAAACCTGAATTACGTACTAACCGTGATGCATGTCACACACACCGATAGCTAGTCGAATACGCGTACCCGCATCCCAACATGAATGTCACAGTGAAGCGTGTAAAGTGTCAGGTCTCGAAAGATATCATAGTATCCTCCAATGGGGTGAGTCTGCTAGTGACTATGCCAAGTATACTAAATCATCGATAGCACCCGAATCAATCTCGGACGCGCACAGTCATATGAAATAGAACAAAAACTAACATACAACATATGCAGCATTTAATTAAAACAGAAATATGGCAAGGTATCTTGCCTGAGTCCTCAAATTGTGAGTGCCAGATGCCTGTTCCTGTAGTGTCTCTCGGCTGGTCCAATGGTCCTAAACACAAAATATAATATAATAATCTAATATCAGACACTAAGAATACATAAATAACTATGACGTTATTCCTCGATATTGTTATCGGTTTACTGTTGACCGAATATAGCGTCACGTGTACACGTAGCTACGGTGTACCCGTGTTCTATCTTTGGTCAACGTGCACCTTACGACAATAAATTATCGAGTTATGGTTTGAAAACTAATTTTGCTCTGCACGGAAACATGTCCTTGGTTTCCATGTTTAAACATACATGGTTTATGTCCAGGGTCCAGGTGAAATACTGGTCATTGACGACAGGTCTCATGATTAAGGAAATAGTTGGTTATTAGATGAGTTTTAACTCTTGCTAATCATCATGTCGTTATATATAAAATTTAGAATTAATTAAGTTGTGTCCAAGAATACAACTCTCGATGCGACGACACGATGCTCACATACGAACATGATACGAGGAGGAAGGAGTATAGGCATTTACCTTGATGGCTGGACGAGGTTCTTCTCGTCGTCTGGTCGTCCTCCGATGAATGGAGATCCAATGTCGGCCGATGAGCAAGACGTCAGCGGCCGTTGTTGAAACAGCAAAAGCAGGGACCGCAGCAGCAGCTGCTCCGGCAGCGGCGTTGCTGGGTTAAGCCGCACGGGGGTGGCCGTCAGGACGCGGGGAGGTCGGGGTCCGCCTGAGCGTGGTGATCGATGGGCTGGGGGGGCTGTCTTGGTGTCGGTGGTCGGTTATAGATGGGAGGTCGGGTTGGGATGGTGGTGATGGTGGACGGGTGTCGCGGTGCCGGCGGCTGGGTTGGGATTCCGGCGACAAGGGATGAGCCGGTGGCTGGGGGGAGGCCTTAGGCATTGGCTGGTCGAAAAATAGGGGAGGGGAACTCGGTTGAAGTAGGGGTCGGCTAGGGTTCCTTTGAAGATGGTGGTGATAGGAATTTTAGGGTTTGAGTGAAAGAGATGTATATTTATATGGGTGATGTGGTTTGCGGTTGGCCTCGAGGTTTGGGCCTGTCCGGCCTTGCTGAGATGGGAATGGTTCACTTGAAAGGGCACATGTGGCCTGGGTTTGGTTCTGTTTGAGGTAAAATTGGTCTTAAGTTTAAATTAATTTAACAATTTAATTTGGTAATTCCTAATGCGTCGAAAACATAAGGAGCTAGATTTTTTTGGTGGTACACAGGAGTCGTGGCATAACAGGCTTGGTGTAGACTGATACCCTAATTTGGGTACTTGGGATTTGGGTTGTGGTTGATTCTTAATTTAAAATAATTAAATAAATCCTACATTGACGAGGGGGTTTACAGTGTACTACCATGGAGTTATGTCTGTACCAGTATTGAGTATGTGTGGGTGTGTGCAGATGAGGTGAGGACAGGCCTAGAGGTTTTGAAGTATTAGTTTGAACTGAATAATGTACTGATACTTGAGGTATCAGAAATCAGGGGGCTTTGAAGTGCCAGTTGGGAAACTTGGTTAGTCCTTGTGTAAGGGATGGAGTGAGGAAGTCCTAGAGTATCAGTTATTAGTGATGTGGAAAGGGAATTGGGTCTACCTGATTACAATAGGTAAGGTCGAGTAATAGTTATTATTGTAAGAGTAAATTAGGGTAGGTTTTATGTGGGAGTGTAACTAGGGGTTGAGGTAACAGTTAAGAGTAATCTAGAAAATTAGTTGAGTATGCAAATGTATTAGTTATATTACATCAAGGTAATAGGTGTATAGTATAATTATCTAAGTTAAGGTAACAAGTATTAAGTTACTAGTTAAGTTATCAACTAGTATAAGCTAGTATACTTGTTATGGCTACTAAACTAGTTATTATAAGATTATATTGGCTAGAATTAACCTTATTATGACCTAGCAACCTAGTATAACAAGGTATAGAGTTAGTTTGACTTTCAAGACCTAGTATGGACCTAGTAATGACTTAGAAACATCATCCTAGCTAGTCATTCATGATTATCAATTTATTTACTCCTTAACACTATTATTCCATATTTAGGTCTTTGTGACTATATTTTGGATATCGATCCTCAAGCATTGCACAGGACCACATGCGAGTACATTCTCTGACAGTTTTTATTATTTTGATCATTACTATGATTCTAGTTGTAGTGTATACTTGATTTTGACACAGTGGATACACGTATTAGTATCATAGATACCTATCATGAGGAGTCATGATTGGAATCCATCGTACTAGCTGGGGACGGAGAATATTAGCAAGTTATGTGATCATACCTGACCATACATGCATCATAGCCTACCTCACACATCACGTAGGGTATAGCCTGACCATTTACATACCTCATAGCCTGTTATATATGATTGGCCTGACTTTTGCTCATATCATAACTAACCAGATGGTTAGCCTGACCTCACATATATCATAACCAATCATATATAACAAGCCTGATCTAGTCCCAAGTTGGTCACATAGCGAATTGATATTTTACGATACTTAGCAAGTATTTCTATTCTTGTTCCAATACATTTATTGCTAGCATTCACATATATCTATTCACTACTAGTTAGTTCTATATGATGATTACACGTCTCTCTAGTATTCCTAATCTTATCGTATTACTTTTATCACATATTTTTTTATACTATTTTATAGTTTTTATCAATATGATTGAAATTGTCTTGAGGATTTTGTCCTATCCATTATGGTCCAGGAATAGAGGACTATTATATCCCAGAGATTCCAGAGGAGCCACTCCATATCGAGGAGACACCACCCGTAGTTGTTTAAACATCACTTAGCCTAGTTTATTTATGTTTTGAATTATTCTAAATTTGAGACTTGAGTTATATTATGTTGAGACTTGTATTGTGTTGAGATAGCTAGATTTTTAGACTCTTTATGGTTAGACATATATTATTTTTGCCTCTCGTATTTCTTTACATCTTTATAGTGCCATTTACCTTCTTTATGGTTATTGTGGTTGAGTATATTTTGAGTTGATAATTATGTGCATATTTATTGTCCTCCATTTGGAGTTGAGATATGTTGACAAGATATGATATCATTGATAATTAGCCATGTTAGACCTAGACAGTGTTCTACCATCGATGTTGTGGCATAGGCTGGACGTACCCACAATTTATGCCCAATTTCTGGGTATGGGTCCTGACACTAACATTTTTGTGACAAAAATTCTATCTCTAGGTAGTCGCTGACCTGAGATTGTCCGTCGAAAATCCGTCGTTGTGCTGAGATTTACTAGATTTTTTGTCGCTAGTCCGTCGTTAAAGGTAATAATTTTCCCAAAAATCATTTTTTGCTGAGCATATACCTGTTATACATTCACTAATTTTCATACAAATAAATTCCATAAAATTAAATTTCACACAAACTATGAAAACCCACACAAACATGTCCAAATTTTATATTTACAATGAACTAATAAAGTAGAGTAATCCAAACATACCATAAACTCAATAAATACAACGGTGGAGGTGAAGGCGGTATTATACAATTCAACAAAGTCAAATAAATAAAATCAAATCAAATAAATACAATCAAGTCTAAAAAATACAACCAACCCAAAAAAAATTACAAACTCAAAATTCTATCAAGTCGACGGTGGAGGCAGAGGCGGAGGTGGCGACAACTGTCGTCTAGCCATGTATTACCCCACAAATATAGCAATGATATTTTATAGAACATCAGGAGCAACGACATATAGATCAGTGACAGGAGCCTTCAAAGGAGTTGGAGGACCCATCAATATCGTCGGAGGAGCTGGAGCCATCGGAGTAGCTGGAGGAGCCGTCGTAGTAGTCGTAGGAGGAGCAGGTGCTGGAGCATCACGCGTGTCAATCAACTGTCGAACCAGCCCATGTAGCTCATGCACAGTCATTGTGAGCTGCTCCAGAGATATCGCACCAGAAGGAACGCCGGAGCCGGGCACTAATGGAGCTGGAGTAGCCGTCGGAGGAGCTCTAGAAAGAACCGACGGCTGGGATGCCAACGATCCAGTTTCGTACACGCTGTCGCATTTTCCTTTCTCGACAGCTTGTACCCACCGATCATTTCTCTCAGTCGACGTACTGCTCTCAGCGCCCTCCTCTAACGTCTCATACGTTTTATATATTTATTAATATAAATAGGTTTAGAGTTAAGGATTTTAGAGTTATATGTGCTATATTTGATTTTGATTAGAGTATCATATTAGATATAGATATTTTATTATATAATTTAACCAAGGTTCAAAGTATCAGAACCGAAATCTGTATCGGACCATCCCTTAACTCTAAAAATATTAAATTCTTAGTATTTTTTAAATTGAATAAAATAGTAATCACCCTTGTCGATTAATTTATATGCGATAGATAAGATTTTCTCTTTTATATGCTTTTACAATCTTAATATAATCAAATATAACTTCATAAACCATTAGAATAGATAAAAAAATTAACCTAGAAACTAGAAAATGTCATAGTTTGGCTGTTTGACCTAGAGTTTACCTAGTTTGACTGTTTTGACCTAGAAACCTAGAATCTAATTAAATTATAAAAAAATAATCTAATTAAATTGACAAAATTTTATAAAGACAACTTACATATGCTTTATCGGCCCGTGCATCTACGAGCTTTCCATCCTTCTTTCTTTTGTGGGTCCGCTAAAAAATTGCTGGGAAGTCGATGGTCTTGGGGTCTTCTCCCGATCTGATGGCCTCATCGCACTATAAAAATTAAAAATTAATAAATAATAAAAAATTAGAATTATAAAAAACTGACCTAGCGAAAACTTTTAAAACTAACCATCCATCAAAAATGCTCGACGGTCGAAATAGATCCACCAGTATGGAGACCACCCTTAGCACGGACAACCCTCGCCTTCTCTCTCTTGGCCTTGTAGGCTGGGGTGTCAATATTATTCTTCATTTGCTCCCAGTACTCCTTCTTCAGCCACTTCTTACGATAATCCGGTCCAACTAACACCAACGCCTTCTGGTCATTGATCATATCTCTCAACCTCTTGCTGGCGACGGTCTTGTAGCACTTATGGATATCACTATCTCTATGATCCGGCCACCAGTAAAACCTCTGTCAATTAGAAAAATATTTTGTATTATTGTAATAAAAAATTATCTATTATTATAAATAAAATTTATATACATACCCTGAGCTTCTCTAGCCAAACGAATCGTCGATCGAGCGGGATGTCACTAAAGTTGATACAAGGGACATCAAATTAGCTTTGCATGATCTCCCCCATATCATTCCCAGCCTTGATCGAAAAAAATCTGAAATAAGTAGACAATATACAATTAGAATAAAAAACATAAAATAAATGTGTGAATTAAGAAATAAATGCATACGTCGCTCCATCGGCCCATAGCTCTGAACGAAAGATATTGGCTGGCTGCTCTGGTAGAGTAGGGGGGTCTGCAAATCTAGGACGGCAGACATATACTCTATTTTTCACAAGAAAGCATGAAAATGGATTTGCTCTATCTGAGTAATTAGTGGAGTAGCCGGTATAGTAGTGCCGGTAGTGGCTGGAGTAGAAGAAGGGGTGGCAGCTGATGGCAATCCGGAAGATGGAGTAGCTCCTCATACTAAAGAACGAGTATATGGCAGGGATAAACCATCCATAAAATCTATGAACTCGTCCTCAGGTCGTGTGCGAGAATCTAGGATAGACGACGTAGTGGACGGAGGATGCTGAGAAGATGATCCTCTCTGAACCTGTCGTCTTCCTCGTCCTTGTCCTCGTCCCGCCATACTATATGTAAATCTGTAGCAAATAAAAAAATGGTATCATCAAACAGATAATCATAAAGTAATATATGGTATGGTGAAATAAGTAAATACTAGTTTGATGATAAAATAATTAAATAAATATCTATGATAATTTATATATATGTATGTACTAATCTTCTTCATCTTTCAAATCATCATCGTCTTTTGAATCATTTTTTGAATCTGTCACGCCCCAGACCCAAAAATACGTAGGACTAGGACACGTAACAATGCCAAGCGCATGTATATGGTAACTCCAATATATGAAAACCATAACACATGCGTACGCTGTATCATTAAAAATAATTCACAAGTGGTAAAAACTATCACAAGTCACAGTGTATAATCTAATCTCATCCACAATAATCAATGAATAAATAAATAACCAATAACTATGTAACTCAATCTTAATATGAAGTATCACGGGATGACAGTCGGATGGAAACAAATCCACTGCCGAACTAGAATATAAAAGCAAACAAAACAATATAAGTACAACAACCAACAATCACTGAGACTCAAAGAGAGGACTCCTCGGAACATAGGTAACCAGTCCAGATCTGCGCTTCTGCTAATACTCATGAACATCTACACTTGGAAATGGACCATGTCCTCAGAGGGATATAACAAGATACATAGAAGCATGCCATAAAGTAAATACTGAATAAATAAGGGGTGTGCTAACCAGCTAAGTGGATACAATTTGAGGACAACTTAGTACGTATGGGAAAGTGTAGGCTAGACATATGCTGACGTAATTCACCAATCGTCATAACTGGCTAGTATATGCAACATATACCCCCTACAAGGGCGCTATAATATAATAACGTCCAGCTCGGAAGAGCATGGCATCTGTATAATATAACATCCATATCGCTCCGAAGAACGTGACAGCTGTATAGTATATCGTCCATATCGCTCCGAAGAACGTGATAGCAGTATAGTATATATCGTCCATATCACTCTGTCGAGTGTGGCAGCAGTGTAAAGGAAGTGGGTGTCCCATACACCTACTAGTCGTCCTTCCCGCCCAATGTAGATATACAAGTCGTGAACACGACGTGGATATCTCATACTATAATGCAAGTCTCTATAGAAATAAATACTAAGCTAAATACCGTCACTCGTATTGCTCACACCGATGGCCAGTCGAGTATGAGGCATGCGTCCCTACATGAACTCACTCCATGAAATGCAATGATACGTGTCAAGGCCTGGGAAGTCATACCAATAACTCCACAACTTTAGGTGGGTCCACTTGATACTAGGTCAGACACAATCCTAACGTCAACGCCTTCGTTGACTACACCCGAGTCTCTCTCGGACGCGCACGATTATATAATATAAAAATAATAAATATGCAACTAATAATACAGAATTTAAACAGTACAACAAGGCAAGGTATACTTGCCTGGCAAGAATGCTACGAAGTACCAATAACCTGCTCCTGAAGTCGTGCAGAACTATCTAATATGTCCTATATACATATAATATAATTCAATACAACATCAATCATTACGCTAGCACATATACAACCATATATACACTGGACTCGAGGGTACGCTAGGGGTAACATTGGTCAACTAACACGGTCAATTGAGCGACTACTTACGCGGGTATCCTATATTAAATGTTGTATCAAAATCAGACAGTCAAAATAACTTGTGTCTTGGCCAGTACATAAATGTACACAAGACGGTCATCTAATATGTTCTTAGGGTCAACATGGTCAAGGTAAATACGGGATAATCTACAGTGTCCTAGGGTCGTACAATATAAATACATATATAGTCATAAGCATATAATTACTTATATAATACATCCATATATATATGTATATATATATATATATATATATATATATCACTTAAATTCTAATACGCGTATGTGTACGCGTACAAGTCATTGGATTCACCGACTCAGGGTCCGATATCAACTAACAGTCATAAAGCAATACTCATGTCCTAATAGCATATACGCAAGCATACACATAAAAAGGAGGAGAGGGACAGGTTCGAACCTTGGGGTACGCGCACGGGAATGATGGTGACGATGATGACGATGGAGCGGTTGACGATGATGACGATGATTGGGGTTATGATGAGATGATAACTACGATGATGGCGATGATTATGACTATGGCTACAATGATGATGGTGATGCTCATGGTGAAGATGATGGTGATGATCACGATGATGATTACATGATGGTGATGACGAGGATGATGATGTGGGTGATGGTGATGACGAGGATGATGATGTGGAAGATGGTGATGACGAGGATGATGATGTGGACAATGGTAGGATGATGATAATAATGATAGGGGGTTGATAATGATGATGATGATAGGTTGATGATGATGATGATGATGATAGGTTGATGATGATGATGATGATGATGATGATGATAGGTTGATGATGATGATGAGGATGGGGTGCTCCAGCCAGGGGGTGGGGAGGTCCGGCCAGGGGTGGTCCGGCTAGGGGAGGTGGTCGAGCAGGAAGGAGGAGGCTTGGGTTCAGGGAAGGGAGAGGTGGCCGAGGTGCAGCTTGGGGAAACATCGAGGAGGGTGACAGAGAGGAGGAAGGAGGAGGAGTTCATGGTGGTGTGGGAGGATTCTCAGGCGGCCGAGGTTGCTGCCGGGGTTGAGCAGCGGTTTCAGACAACTGTCGAAGGAGAAAGCTTATGCTGGTGGTGGCTGTGCTGCACGAAGGTGGTGGCAGTGGACGAGGACAGTGGTCGAGGCGAGGTGGTGGAGGAAGAAGGAGAGGTGATGGTGGTTCGGTCGTCCAGGCGGTGGCTGGGATGTCCGACGGGATGTAGACGATCGTCGAAGGAAGGAGAGGAACGTGGTGGTGATGAGGCTGTTCTGGGCTCCGGCGGTGGAGTCAGACCGGGGTAAGGAGGTACACAGGAGGAAGAAGGTGGAGAAGGGAGCAGGGAGGTCGGGATGGCATCGGTTGTTGGAGGAGAACGGTGGGGCGGTTGAAGTCCGGCGTGGCGAAGGGGTCAACTATGCTGTCCAGGCGAGCAAGGATGAGGGAGATTGTGGTCGCAGAGGCGGGGCTGCTCCGGAGGTCCGGCGAGGTCTCTGGTGGGACTGGACAGGGATGAGGGGGGATGAACAGTACGGGAAGGGGATGGGTTGGTGATGGGGTGATTTAGAAAAGGAAAAAGGGATTGAAAATTGTATTTATACATGTATGTAGAATTTTAGGTTTTGGGTTTGACTTAGAAAAGTTTGGGCTTGGTCAACCTTCCTTGGAGTTGGGCCTTGGCCTTACATGGGGATGTTTGGAGGGCTAAAAATTATATTATTTAAATGCAATGGCTAGGATTAAATGGGGGCGATGTTGCGCGTTGCACACTCCAAAAATTTATGGGAAAATCTACATGAACAAAAAATAGATTTCTTCATGTGTCATGTCCGGTGTGGACACCTCAATGCACTTTTGCATAAAAGTACCCAACAATTAGAAAATTATACAAAGATGGAAATTAGATTAAATTAATTAAAATAAATACACAAGGTGTTCTGGAATTAATTAGAAGTACATGGGAATAAAATTTAGTTGGACAAAAGTATCATGAATGAAGAAGACTAAGAATAGAATATTATCCTAATTTGGGTTGCACGAAACGGGTCAAGATTTTGTCTCCAATTTCGATTGGAACGCACATGGATACAAAGTCATATTTATTTAGAATTAATTATAAACGTCTGCGACGAATATTATGCAACTAAAATATAGCACAAGAGAACATAATTATAAGTTACACAAAGGTCAGAATAGAAGGCGGTCATGTTTAGGGCAAGGGTGTGAAATTGGTAGAAAGGCAATGGCTAGTGTAGTGCTCCAATTATCGAAGCAACGATAAGGTGCACTATGTGATATAAATATTGTATAATTAAATAAAATGCTGTGTTCTATTTCTAATAGGTTACAAACTAGCCCTAGTTTCTCTATCTATGCCAAGTAGACCTAGTTTTGGGAGAGGGGGTTTACAGAATCATTTTTCGAATAGTCTTCATCTTCTATTTCTTTATTTTTATTTTTATTTTCACTTCCACTATCACTATCACCTTCATCTTCCAATTCTTGTTCTCGCTCGATACCTCCATATCAGAGTTCTCTTATATATGAGGTAAATCTTTTATGTTAATATCTTCGTCAACTCTATCATCCTCTACGGTTACGTCAACCTCCATACCATCAACACCGGCCAAACTCATATATGCATGTTGCGGCATGATCACCTCATCCTCTTGGTATGCTAGATCCCAACCATTATATGTATTTCTAGCTTTAGTTTTTTATACAACCCACTAATCTTTATTATTGCATCATCGACTAGGATAACTCGTATAATACACTTGAACCGTTTGACTAGCCAACACAAATGGTTCAAAATCTACATATCTTTTTCCATATTATATCAACAAACCGAAACTGTTTGTCAATTTTTTATCCTTGCTTGGGTGTTGTGTCAAACCAATCACATTTTAATAGCATAATTTTTGTCTCATAAGAGTAATCCAGCTCCACGATATCTCTTAGTATACCGTAATAGTCAAATTCTGGATCAACATCATAGACTAAACCTCTCACACATACTCCAAAATTCTTTGTATAATTAGCATCATCATCAACAAATGATTAATTAATAGACTTATCAGTGGTTCTAAATTGGAATCCATTGATGGTGTATCCATCCCAATACTTTACCCTATTGCTTGGTCCAAAAGCTAATGCTCTAAGTTATTCATTTTGTAAGTATGTACCAGGACAAAAAACGTGAAACATCACGTATCATATAGACATTAGAAAAAGATTGGTCTGAATGCTAAATTTAGAATGCTTAATATTTAGGATACGTACATAATTATGGAACCACGATAGAAATTTTCTATCAACCTCTCTAGCAAGATCATCTTCATTAATATAAGGTCTATCTGATTCCACCTCAGCTATAAAAGTACTGTGATAATAAGAAGAACAGTTAGAGCAATTCTTTTCCAAGTATATACAAAATTAAAATATCTAGAAAAGATGTGTCGCTTACTTCTTAATATCTTGCATCTCTTTTATACCACTATTTAATAATATATACTGATGAGCGACTTCAAACTTATCGTCTTCCAACCAACGTACTTTAGTAGCACTTGTAGGCTTCTCTCCCATATTGAAGATAGTATGGATTACACTATTCGGGGTATTAACCCCACCGTCATCATTCCTTAGGGCTCTATTACGATTTGTTCTGACATGAGTATCAAAGTAGATGGAGCAAAATTTTGAACCCTCCTCAATGACATATGTTCGTATATCGAAGCTTCTACATGAGCCTTATTGCCAACGTTCTTCTTCAGGTGATATAGATACCTATAGATAATATATTGAATCTTAGAATTATCTGAATAAAGAAATTATTAGTATAAAGAATTTATACCTCTAAAATTGATACATCCGTTGATAATGGACGGGATCACCGACACGTGCTTCATTTGCAGGATGAATCGTTAAATGCTCCATACTATCAAAAAACCCGCGCGGGGGGGGGGGAGAACCCTTTCTAACTTACACAATGTCAATACAATCTTCTCCTCAAGTTATATTATATGTTGCACCGTCAACTTGCTTGAACACAAATCTCTAAAAAATACAGATAATTCGGCCAACAGAGTCCAAACTTGATGAGGCAACATCTCTCTCAGAATAATAGGTAGTAACCTCTCCATAAACACATGGCAATCATGACTATTCATCTATGTCAGCTTGCATTTATTTATATCAACACATCTTGCCAGATTTGACATATAGCCGTCAGAAAATCTCAACTTTGAAATCTAGTTGCATATTATCAATTTATCCTCCCCACTCAATGTAAACGGCGGTGGAAGCTTGACCCAATTTTTGTTGCCACTTCATTTTAGGTGCAAATTTGAACGCCTGTAAATAATTTCCAAGTCCTTTCTTGCTTTGACATTGTCTTTCATTTTTCCCTTGATATCCATCACCGTATTGAAGATGTTATCGAATACATTCTTTTTGATATGCATGACATCAAGATTGTGCCTTATGAGGTTGTCCTTCCAATAAGGTAAGTCCTAAAAGATACTCTATTCGTCCAATTATGCCTACGTCCAAACCATTTAAAGTGATCGTTCGATATCGGATCTTCCATCACAGTCGGCAATCCATGTACCTCTTTCCAAACTTTGTCTCATGTCAGTCTCAACGGGAGAGAAGATAGTTTTTGTTTACCAGCTCTAAAGATATTTATGTTTCTTCTCCACGGATGCAACGTAGGAAGGAACTGACGGTGACAATAAAAAAACATATTTTTTCTTCGTTCTGGAGATGGAATGCCTTACTCTTTTTCATACATATCGGACAAGTTAAATTACCATGAGTACTCCACCCCGATAATATCCTATATACTAGAAAATTGTTGATGGTCTACATGAGAAACGCTCTCATCTGAAAGTTTTGCTCCTTCGATATAGCATATGTCGGAACGCCGAATTGCAACAATATTTTAACTCATCTACCAACAGCTACAAGTAGATATCGATGTTCTTCTTTAGATTTTTTGGATCGGGTATGATAAGTGTCAAGAACATGTAGAGAATCTTCATGCACATCCACGGTGGTAGATTGTAAGGAGTCAAAATTACCGACCAACAAAAGTACTGAGATTCTGACTGTCCGAAAGGAGTGAATCCATCAGAACTTAAACCCAACAGGACATTCCTAGGCTCCACAGCAAATTCAGGATGACACCGATCAAAATGCTTCCATGTTCCTCCATCGGAAGGATGAAATAATTCTCTATCATCCATCTTTCATTCCTTGTTATGTTATGTCATGTGTTATGATGTATTTGCGGACCTATACATCCTCTGCAGCCTCTTTGTAATCGGCAAAAACTGTATGTACTTGTAAGAACACAACCTTGCTCCGGTAGTTTGACTTTTATTTGCTCGAATTGGCTTATACCATTCCGCGTGACATAAAATGCATCTATCTTTATCATTGTTCTACTTGTAGTACAATATATAACTGTTTTGACAACAATCTATCTTTTTGTAGCCCAATCCGAGTTTTTGTATCATCATCTTCAACTTGTAGAAATTTTTAGGCAACTCCTTCGATCCTCTTGGCAATAACTCTCAAACAAATAGAATTATCTGGTCGTAGCATTCCTGCGGCAAGTTAAAATTATATTTGAGGTTCAATATCCGCATAACCATCGACATGACAGAATGAGAATCATAACCCAGGAATAATGGAGTATCCGGATTCTTGAATATATTATAGAATTCTTTCGCATCAGGATTCGGATCCTCCGGATAAAAACTTGGACAGGCCGCATCAAATACCAACTCACGCGCCAGGTTTCGCGGTCGACATTCAAAGCTATCTCCGAGAGTAGACTCTTCTACCTCCGTATTAAAGGAGGAATTATATTAAGGAGTCAAAGGTTCTTTTTGAGCCATCCACTCCTTGTAGTTCGATACAAAATTCTTCTTATAGAGATGCGCCCTCACGAGATCCACCTATTTGAATGGTATATTATGACATTTGACACAAGGGCACTTGATGAGACTTCCATCCATGAAATAAGGTTGACTACTGGCAAATTTGAGAAATTCCTTAATGCCTGCCCTAAAATCATCTATCAAACCAATCCTACTCTCATGTCGTCGATTGTACATCCAGGATTGGTAAACTAAGTATCGACTCATTGCTTTATGTATGTACCATATATATTCAACAATATGTTATACATTTATGCATAATTCTGAGTATTTTCGGTGTTGTTTCTTAGTATTTTTGAAAATAAATGAAATAGTAGTCACCGTTGTCGATTAATTAACATACGATAGATAAGTTTAAATTATTGCAAAGAATGCTACTTTCTCATTTCATAATTATGTTCGATAAAATCATGACAATGCCGAGTCACTTTGAAGTTTAAATCATGTTTTGATTTTCCTTGGAGCCTAGACATACGTGAGACATATCCAATATAAGCACCTAGGAAGTGTCGTTTCGTGTGCATGGATATGGATACGACCAGTATATGTGCAACCTAAATGTTGCTGCTGAAGTTATATTGATAATAACTCTATTGATTCTTACGGTAAAAATATAATTATTTGTCTGGTATAATCACGTGAGATTGTAATCAGAGCTAATCTAATCAACGATTATGTTCACGAAAGAAATTAACAAAATGGTTAGCAACAAATTAATGATGCAATCGAAATACTTCTTTACAAGAAAGAAGTTTGATGTGCAATTTAGTTATAGAAATTTCTACAATATTAATAATTTATAAATAATTATTTTCTTTTCGATTAAAAAAATATGATACCCCGATCTGAAACCGCCAAACCCCGACACTCATAGAAATTATCCGATACCAATTCCAATACCGATACTACGAACCTTGTTTGTAATATGAGCTATGTCCTACTGCTTGCCAAGCCTACTAATATAAATATTTTTTGTTTGTATCGATATAGTTTGGGTCCATGTCTAGTGTATTGTGTCTGTACGTATCTGTGTATAACATATCGTATCTATATGTGAGGAGCACCCAAAATCTAAATGCAATAATTAACTAAATTAAAATAAGGGTTAGGGTTTACCTTAGCCGGAGGAGAGCTGAGAGGAGATGGGTTGCGGTATGTCACCGGAGAGGGAGGACGCGGGGATAGGTCATCGGAGGAGGGGGCGGGTCGGGTTCAGGGTCGCCACAAACTTAGAGAGGGAGGGGTCGTCGCAAAGGAGGGGGCGGTAGTGGAGGAGGAGGAAAGGGCGAGTGAGGGGGAGGGGCTGCCGGAGAGGGGCCAGGGGTCGATGGAGGAGGCGGTCGCCGGAGAGGGGGAGGGGGTAGGTGGAGGAGGAGGAGGAGGAGGAGGAGAGGGCGAGTGAGGGGGAAGGGCTGCTAAAGAGGGGTTGGGGGTCAGTGGAGGAGGCGGTCGCCGGAGAGGGGGAGAGGGTCGGTGGGAGAGCAGGTCGCCGGAGAAGGGTAGGGAGTCGGGTGGCGAGAGAGAGAGAGAGAGAGAAAGAGAGAGAGAGATTGAGAATGAGAATGAGAATGGGGAGAAATAAAACTGGCTGAAAAAATTTAAGCTTTCACAGAGCAGGATTTTCTGTCGCTAATCCGTCGATGAAGTAATATGGATGGATTAGCGACAGAATATTGACAAAATATAACATATTTGGTTTACATAAATAATTTATTCATTATTCTGTCATATTTCCATCGCTGAGATCCGTCGCTGAGATCTGTCGGTATTTAACAGTAGTTTTGTAGTGAATGTTCTCATAAAAAACATAATTCTAAACCAACTGGGTCAATGGAAATTACTAAGGCAAATGCCAATTTTAGTGTTAGCAAAGGTCATTGTAGAAGACATGGAAGAGGGCGTAAAAAGAGAAAAATTATGGAAAATATGGTCCTGGTTATCAACCTTACAAAGGTGAAAATATTGGTTCACAAAAGAATAAATTGAACAAGTGGACAACACATTCTAACAAAGGGAATTCAAATCCTCAAAATAAACCAAATAATGATAGTAATGCTTGTCATAAATTAGGTAAAGATGGACATTAGTTTAAGTAATGCCAAGCTATACAACAAGGGTTTGACAAATTCAATGAATCCAAGAAAATGGATACAAATCTCACAGAATATTGGGACAACAATCAACCACATGAAATCACTCATTTGATTTTTTTGATTTTTTCAGGATCAAAACGGGAATCAAGTTACCAATGAACAATTTGAGAAGATGCTAAAAAATTTACCTTCCATTGAATGAGCACTCGGTCAACTTATGTTTTATTTCAAGTACTTATGAATACATTTTTTAATTACTTATGAATACATTTGAAGTCATGTTTTGTTTTTATTTTCCATCATAGAATTTCTAGGCCATGAGAGTTTGTTCTATTGGAAATCTTTATTATGTATTTAGAGTCAAATTTCTATAATATGATATTATTATTTGATATGCTTAATTATTTTTATTATACTTGTGCGAGCTAGAAAATATATTCATAATTTTTTTTGCTTCATGTTGGATGTATGGATATACGAAGGAAAAAAATTACTCAGATATATGTTTGGTATATAGTGCTACAACACACATGATTTTGAAGAATCAAAAGTTTTTCTCAAATTTAGTATTCGACATGCATAAAGTTTCAACAATAGCTCGTCCAGCCCATATAATTAAGGGCTTAGGAAGAGAATACATTATGTTACATAATGGTACTCAAATCAATTTGTAAAATGCATTATATTCAAGCAGTTCTAAAAAAAAATTGCTAAGTTTCAATGATATATGCAAAAAAGGGTACCATATTAAAACTCAAAATGATAACAACAAAGAGACATTATGTATCACATCTAATATTGAAAGAAAAAATTTCACATTAGAAGAATTCTTCTATCTTGCAATGGATTTGTATTATACCACCATTGGTATAATTGAATCTCGTATGAATGTGGCAAATTATAAAGCCAATAATCCTGTTTTATGTACCATTTAACATGACCGTTTGGGTCATCCGGAGCGAATTATGTTCAAGTAAATTATTGATAATTATTGTGGACACTTATTATTAAATTACGATCTTTCTTACCGAAGAATTACCTATGTGTTCCTTGTTCACAAGAAAAAATGATTAGTAGACCATCTTTTATAAAAGTTAAGAATGAGTCTCCTAATTTCTTGCAAAGAATACAAGAAGACTATTCACCCTTCTAGTAGAAATTTTAGATATTTTATGATGCTCATAAATACATCTTTTAGGTGGTCACATGTTTGCCTATTGTCTAATAGAAATCTTGCATTTCTCGTCTTTTGGTCCAAATTATTAAAATTTGATCTTATTTTTATAATAACATGATTAAATTAATTAGACTTGATAATGTCGCAGAATTTATCTCATAAGTTTTTGATAATTATTGTAAATTATTAGAAATTGAGGTAGAGCATCATGTTTTCCATGTGCACACAAAAAATGGGTTAGTTGAGTCATTTATTAAATATTTCTAACTTATAGCTAGACTTGTACAGTCACGTCCTGATCCTGAAGGACCGCAAAGTCATCACTGGACGTGATAACATACAAACTGAAGTTGCACTTGTACAAGACTTAATACTCGAACAATAACAAAATATACCAGATAGATACAGAAGCAACAAAACTTAGATGAAGAAAACCAAATATTAAAACTTTGATAGGAATATAAAATAACGTCTTTTGTTGATAACTTGAAATGGGATTACAATATTATATACCTTTAATAGAAAAAAAGATAAAAATACCATTAAAAGAAACTGCTAAACTTGAAATAGAAAGCTTCGAAGCATCGAACACGGTTCCACTATATTGGATGAGCTTCTAGCGCCTCTGAGTATCCTCATATCTCTCGCTACACAGGAATGCCCACAAACGTGGGTCAGTACATGCGTACTGGTGAGCGTCCATAACCGAACTCACCTGTAATTAGCATTAAGTAAACATGTAAAGCTAGAAAACTATTATTAAGTAATCCTTCTACTTGTTTAGGTTATTGTTACCAATTCATTTTAAGAAATATAAAAGATAGAATAAACCACTTGTACAATAATTCTTACCCACGGTCGAATGTCTGTCCCTGTAGTAGACAAAAGTTAGCACAATTTGCATATATGAATAAAATTTATATGTCCATCTCTGCATTAACCTGTTAGGCTTGTAAGAAGAATTTTCTAGTATGCAATCTAACTATATGATGGTCCATGGATCACTTTTCATGATTAGCAGTTGGGACGTACAAGCCCATCTCACTAATAAACTGGCACCCCCGGATGACGAGGATGTACAAGCCTCAGAGTGTCATATTCCCTCCTAGGCTGAGCGATTTCCATTGCCCCAAGAATCGGTCGAGAGATTATTCCCTTGTACACAAGTTATCTGAGACCAATGCATGAATGCAATATTTGTTAGATAAAAAATTTATGCAACAGTTGAACATCTATGCAACAGTTGAACAATAATTATATGTTTATATCTCTCCTTTCTTTCATATCGATCATGAACAAACCATAAGAGATTTTTATTTTTATTTTTTTATGTAACATATGAGTAAAAGAACATGTAAACATTTATCTGAACAAGTATAGCGACATTTCTTACTTCAAACATATATTTTGTCTGTTTTATCTTTTCTTTGTTATTGTGGTATCATTGATCAAAGGGATATAACAATTAGAATACAAAAGGGATCTTTTGTTAAGACACGAAGATAAAGGATTCATCGAAGGACCGAAGCCACTTACAAAAATGAATCTATTTGAGAGAAAGAGGAGATTCACACACAACGATCATGCCTCGCCTATGCATCCTAAAATTGCAGCAATTCTTGATTAGCATCCTTCGATCTCTTTCTCTCAAGATTCAGAATGAATACGAAAAGTGATTAAAGAGAGTAATGAAAACCAATCATCGAAAGTAACACGAAAACTCATTCATTAAAACCAAGCATCAAAAGAATCCAATAAAAACTTTTGGACTCATTTCAACAGAAGCCAGTCCATGAGTTGGAAAGGTTCATTCCATTTCGTTCGTGATCGATTATCCCAAAAGGTTTCTCCAATACCCAGTTCCAACTTGGTCAACAAGCCACGAGCATCATGTAGTGACTGCTAGGATCAGAGCACAACATATACCATTTTAATCTATTTTGCCAATTAAGGCTTGGGGATATGTTATTTTACATGCTACATCTCTAGTTATTTTTAGATCCAATTTCTATCAAAAATTTTTACCTATACAGCTTGTTAGTGATAAGTAACCAAATATTTTATATTTGAGAAAGTTTGGATATGCAGTATATGTCCTGGTTCTACCTCCCTAAGATGGGTCCCCAATAACGTTTAGGAATATACATTGGTTTTGAGTCTTCTTCCATAATAAGGTATTTGGAACCAATGATAGGTGATATATTTAATGTAAGATTTAAATATTTCCAATTTGATGAGAGAGCCTTCCCGCGGTTATGGGAAGGTAAACAATAAATTATTCATACAGAATAACCCATTGCTAATGAACGGCATAAATTAACATTAAATACACCTACTCTATCTCATCAAGATCCACGAACTCCATAATATTATTATGAGACAAGGAGAATAATAAATTTGTAAGAAATTATAAATTAATTACCCAATCCATTTAATGTTGTCGCAAAGATAAGTAGATTATATGTGCCACCCAGAATCTTGCACAAAATTCAAATAATGTGGTAAATGAATCTACTACTACACGTCAAACGTATGGTAGGCCTATATGTTCTAAGGATAGTGCTCAAAGAAATAGGAGAGTTAATAAGATATCATGTCCTGATTAAAGTCCAATAGTGACTGAAGCTCCATAAACAAATAATGAAGATGTGCATATTTTCAAATTCACTGAATTGTATATGAATGCCTCTAGAGAGGCACCGGTACCTGAAAATGAAGAGGTCTCAATATTCTATACTTTTTCAAGTAAATTATGGAATAGGAAAACATTTGTCATCAATGACATATTTAGCTATACAGTAGCTATTGAAATATCAAAGAACAATGATTATTGTGAAAATAAACCACGTAGTAAATAAATGTCGACAAAGAAAAGATTTGCCAATATAAAAAGTTGTTATTCATGCAGAATTAAAATCTTTAGAAAAATATGTGTTTGGGCCTATAGTGGAAACACCAAAGGATATAAACCATGTAGTTTAAATGGGTGTTAGTGAGAAAACAAAATGAGAGAAACAAAGTTGAAAGATACAAAGTCTGAATTATAATAAAAGGTTTCTCTCTAAGACCCGGGATTTACTATATGGAGACATACTCTTCAGTTATGGATGTCATTACTTTTAGATATCTAATTAGTATCATATTTTCTTAAAATCTTGATATGAGACTTATGGAGATTTAGATACAAACATCTATCAGAAAATCCCAGAAGGATTTACATTGCCAGAGACTAAGTCAAATGACATATGTTCAATTAAACTTAGAAGAGCATTATATAGGTTAAAACAATCCGAAAGAATATGGTATAATCATCTTAGTATATATTTGAATAAGGAAGGATAAAAAAATAGTCAAATTTGCCCATGTGTCTTCATTTAAAAAAATTAAAAATAGATTCTCTATAGTAGCAGTATATGTTGATGATATAACCTGATCGGGTCTAATCAAGAATTAGAGAAAACTGCAAACTATTTGAAGAAAGAATTTAAAATGAAAGACTTGAGAAATACCAAAATTTATCTCGGTTTAAAAATAAAATGAATTCCAGTAGAATATTAGTGCATCAATCCCGATATATTAAAAATATTTTAAAATAATTCAGAATGGACAAAGCATATCCACTTATTACACCTATGGTTAACGGAGTCTAGATTTGGATAAAGATCCATCCCAACAAAAAGGAGAAGATAAAAAAGTTGTTGGTCTTGAAGTACCATATTTAAGTGCTATTAGAGCACTATTATATCTAGTACAATGCACAAGACCAGACATTGTATTTTATGTTAATTTATTGTCTAGATATAGTTCTTATACCTATATTTAGACATTAGAATGGAGTTAAACACATATTGAGATATCTTTGTGGAACAAATGACATGGTATTATTTATTCCTGTGATTCCACTAACAATTATCGTCAAGTTTGTTATGTAGACTCAGGTTATCTCTCAAAAGGGTTGTTCCCAAATAAGTTATGTTTTTATTAATAACCACGTAGCTATATCTTGGAAATCAATAAAATAAGGTTAAGTAGCAACTTCCTCTAATAATGCAGAAATAATTGCATTCCATGAAGCAACAACAAAAAATGTGTGATTGAGATCGATCATTCATAATATAAGAGTAAATTATTAACTATCCACAGTTACAAATGAGTCGACAACAATATTCGAAGATAATGTAGCTTGCATTGTCCAAGTCAAAGAGGGATTCATCAAAGGAGATCGAACCAAGCACCTTCTATCAAAGTTGTTTTATGCACACGAGATCCAAAAGGACGAAAGTGATCGAAGTCAAACAAGTAAGATCAAATAAAAAATTAGCCGATTTGTTCACCAAGGCACTACCAAAGGCCATATTTCAGAAGTTGATACACATAATAGACATGCGATGACTTAATCATCAGGCCAACTAGTGGTTATAAATCCATTGTATCGAGGAGAGGGGAGGTATGGCTTATGAAGAATATTTTTGAGTTTTGCACATTGTACTCTTTTTACATGACTAGGATTTTTTTTTTTAACTTGATTTTTCTTAGTAAGGTTTTAATGAGACAACAAATGTATATTCACCACCAACTAATTAATGGTGAAAATCCAAGGGGAAGTGTATAAATATTGATGGTCCACTATAATTACTTGGTCTTCATAACCTTTGTCTCTTTTGGTTTTCTATAACCTATGTCTTTTGATATTTCTTCTCTTAATTATTGTTATGATTTTAACCTCCATTTTAAGTCTATATAAAGGACTCTTCTATAGTTGATTTATAGGTCAATAAAAAAAATTCTATTTTTTTGTCTCCATCTTTTTACATTACTAGAATTCTCTATCTTACTTTCTAATATGAGAGAATATATAATAGCACAAAACAAGTTGCACTTTGTCCTTAATAATGAAAAATAATGGCCTGCCTTGAATTTTTAGCTTTATTTGAAAATAATTATTCTGATACAAGTTCCATTAATACATGTCTTTTGTCCTCTCTCCGCGATCGTGTGTCCTCTCTCCTTCTACAGGGATTATTTCAGATATCTGCCATGTCTACAGACCTCCTTCCCTTCACCGTTACTAACCTTCTACTCCTAATTCTTTCACTCCTCCTCATCTAACTCTCCTCTAGTTTGTTCTAACCCCTATTACCATTGATCTCCGTCACCTCTGCCATTGTCTTTACGTCCCAGTTTAATGAGGTCATCGAGAAGATGGTTGCTCTTCTCAATGAACCTACCAATGTTAAAGCAGATTCTCTTTCATCCATAGATAGTAATAATCCAAGGAAATGGGAGTCATCCTTGGCAGTGAAATATATGTCTTCACGTAAGTTCTCTTGTACCTCCCTTGCCAACATCCTTTAAAATATTTGGAAGATTCCATTACCCATTCAGGTTTCAGAGTTGAGCCTTAAAGCAGGATCATTCATTGCTCGACTATCCTCAACTATAGAAGTAGATCGGATTATTTCAAGAAGAACCTTGGAGAATCAACGAAGATATACTTTCTATTGAAAGATGTGATCCATCTAAGTTACCTAATGATTATTTATTCCATTATGCTGAGCTTTGGGTCCAGCTTCATCAAATTCCTCCAAAATTCTTGAATACAAAGGCGGTGGGAAGGATTGATGATAATCTGTGTTGTGTTCAATCTTGTGATGCCTCTGATGAAGAGAAGTGAAAAATGTATGCTCGCGTTGAAATCCTCATCAACATCTCAGAGCTCCTGAAAAAGTGCATCGAGGCAGTTTTCGATGGTGGTACAAAAGAGTACTGTTCTGGTGAAGTATGAACGTCTTTCGCGTTTATGTCTTTCTTTGCTAAAGTTGGCCATGTCCTATCTGAATGTCAAGACCGTCTCCAATTTATCTCTTTGATCAAAGAGGAATGGTCATTGGAGGAGAAGGAACAAGCGTTGACACTTCTGAAGTCTCATGTACTTGAGGATGAGTACCGAGCAGAATACCCATCAAGGTCACTTCACCAGATAAAGAAGAACCAAATAAATAGTTCTAACAGTATTCTTGATACTTCGGGTAATCCAGTAAATGCCATCACCCAGCTGATGCCCTATAAAGTTGATCTTACCGGCGGAAACTCCGTTGATCGACTAGATAAGAGGGGGACACGTGCCATCCATCCTGGGGGAGCAACTAATCAACAAGTGACGAAATACGTGCCACCCCACTTGCGGACGGTTACACCAAAAGTTGCTCACGTGGATACTAGACCACGATTTATGTTGAATGGAGATAGAGGTCTATTCCCCAACCTTTTAACAACCCAACTTTTTTTATGGGATTACATAAGTACTCTGCGCCAGGGACCCACATTTCTAATCGGGATTTAGATAATGATGAGTCAACAAAAAATAGCTTATATGGAGGGCCATTCCTGCCCGCGAAAGCTTACCTTTCCCAATCAAAACCTGACAGCTCACAACATATAGTCTCCTTCCCTAACTGATATGGAAACATGCCCTCCCAGTATTAATCATCCTTTAATATGACATTCCGATTCACACTCCAACTCTGCTCCTTCCTCTACATCAAATTCCATCGTTAGATATCCCAAAGTTGTTAACCTCTCCACCGTGCCCCTGGAATATATTATCCAATCTTCGGAGATGTGATATATAATCGAACACCCTCATCTCCTCCACACTCATCAATGATATCACCTTCCAAATCCCTTGATACATTGGGGAGAATAAGAAAGAAGAAGTTGACCAGTTGTGTCTTCAATGCCCAGCCATATATTGTTCAGGAACTATGCTCAAACCCATCAACCTTGATTATTCACTAAGACCACTCCACCACAAGTAAGATCTCTTGGAAGAGACGGGCTCGGAATTTCAAGGTCTCCAATCTTCCCATTCGCAAACTGACTTATTTTCTCACAAATGAAAAAACACCACCAATATTAACTCCGAAAGAGCGAAGAAACGTAGTCTGCACTTTTTAGGATCCTCATTTTATTCAAACAAGGTGGAGGCGGCTGACCTTAACCAGCAGCAAGGGCCATGTTAGTTCTATCCTGGAATTGTCGGGTATGGGGAATGACCCGACAATTCATACACTATGTCCATTCCTTAAATCAACTCACCCATCTGTTTTTTATTTATGAAACTATGTGCTCTTTCACTCAATCCATACGCATCCTTCCATCCCTTGGATACCCTAATCACTTATGTAACCCTTACATTGTGTCACGATCTATACCCAAAATTTGGATATGAGTCGTAGGTACATCCAGCTTACGCTGCGACATCGATGGTAGAACGTTGTCTAGGTCACAATACTATCTATTACAGCTCACAATAATATATTATATGTCAACGATGTCAACTCTATAAGGAGGACAAGATAAATATAAATATGACGACAATATCAATATCAATCACATAATTCTATAAGGAAGAGAAATGGCACGATAATGAAAAAAAGGAAAAAAGAAGTCTAGAAATAATACATCACACACAACAAGTCTAGAATCTAACTATCTCAATAAAAATATAAGTATCCATATAAAATATACAACACGGTATCTCAAGTCTAATCCAACTAAAAATTACTACTATACTCTAAGCCTCTACTAATGATTCCAATACTGGAATAGGATCCTCCTAAATCTCCTCGATATAATCCTCGTCTACTCCGGGTCCATAATAAGTAGGGCAGAAAGCCTCGAGATCCTCTAAAAAATATTATCCAATCAGGATTAGAGCGAAACACATAAACTAATAGCATTTCTATTACTTTAACCAAGACTATAAAATAATAAGCAATAAAAATACAAGATAGAAGAAATACAGGATAATTAGAAAACTGGTTTGTAGATAATCATCTCACGGAAAATAATAAACTGTAAATAAACAAGGAATAATTGTATCAACAGGAGTAAACTGAAATAGATATATGAACAACTACTAAGTGCCTTAAAATATTTATTATGTGATCGGCTTCTGACGAATCAGGCTCTACCATATATGATTGGCTATGCATAAGTACAGTAAGGGATCAGGTTAATCAAGTATGATTGACTACGCACAAGTATAGGTAAGGGAATCAGACCAATCATATACGGGGAGCTATGCACAAATAATAAGATCAGTCTACACCCTTGCATAGTAAGGGTAAGATATGCACAAGTAGGTGGTGTATGATCACATAATCAATTAATACTTTTCCATCCCCGGTTAGTAAAATAGATCCAATTATGACTCCTTATGACCGGTATCTATGATACTAACCCATGCATCCACTATGTCGGGAATCAAGAATAACACTACATACTAAAATCATAGTAATCGTCAAATAAGAAAACTGTCAGAGAATGTACTCGCATGTGGTCCTGAGCAATGTGTGAGGATCGATGTCCAAAATGGAGTCATAAAGACCTAAAGATGAAATATCAATGTCAAATGGTGTCCTTTAATGATAATTAAGTCAAATTAGATAAATATGTGTTTTCTAGGTCCAAACTAGGTCATTACCTTGCTACTATAGGTTTTTCTAAGTCATACTAAGGTATATTAGTTAAAACCTAGCTAATATTAGACAATACTTACTAATACTAAGTTAATTAGTTATACGAGGTGCTACTAGTATGTATAACTCATATACATTAGTATTAGGTTAATACCTAACCCCATACTAACTTGGTATCCCCAATACCAATTCCTTAGCTAATACTTAAGCTCACACATAGCTATTACCATGCATCTTGATACCTCCTAGTATCAAGACTTATATCAAACTCTAACTTAATAACCCATCATAACTCACTTACCTAATACCCAATATACTAGCTATATTTAAACTGATATACTAGTATCAGTTGCTATACTAATACCTATCACTACCACATTTTCTAGGAAAGTATAATTTGGTTATTTCATAATTAATTAAATATTATGCATATTATAAATTTATTTATTGTATTATTTATTTATTATTAGATGTTAGTATTATTTTAGACTTATGTTAGTGGACCTAACTAGTTCAGATTAGATCCATGGACCAACATTTATTTCTAGTTAGAATTGAGCCCAATAATAAGCCCAATCATTAGGAGGAGGATTAATTAGTTAAACCAATTAGATTAGAACCTCCCCTCCTTAATTAATTTCTTCATGATAAGCCCCAAGGGGTATTATGGACATTTTATAGTAGCTTAGAGGATAGGTTAGTGGCCGGCCTAGTAGAAGGAGGAGAGAGACTCTCTCTCTCTCTCTCTCTCTCTCTCTTCACTTTTTATTTCAAATATAGATCTAGAATTTTCCTCTTCCAAATTCCTTCATCTCTACACAAATTCTTACCCAATTTTTTTTCTAATTCCTTTTATATTCATTATTTGAGGCTATTAGAATAAGAAAGAAATAAGGATCTATAAGGAGAAAGCAAGGATATACAACGAGGAGTAAGGATCTACAAGTTCAAGGCTCATGACACTCAATTTGGAGAGTTCATTGGGAATCCATCTCCCAATAGGTATAATTTAGTTTTCTCTTTCTATTTTGACTCTAAATCTATAATTTAATCATTAAGATCCCTCTGATATACTAAGGCTACCCATAGAATTTGAAATTAGGTTCATGGGAGACCTATGGAGAAAGTTATGTGGTATTTTGTGTCAATTTTAGAAGAATTTTGATATTGGCACATCTTGTATTTGTCAATAGGTCAATTAGACCAAATTAATATGTGTTTGATTGTGTGTTGTAAACCCCCTCGACCAATTCAGGGTTAATTTGAATTAAATCAAGAGACTAGGATTAATTTGGAATTAATTAGGATTAATGTGCGTCAATTATACGTCTTAATATACCTTGACATTGCTTCGAGGTTGGAATACCACACCAGTAGTTATCTTCCACCCAAGGTCACGTACATCTCTTAGATATGCCAGACGACCCGGTGACCATTGTGCAACGTTAGATATTCGTCATTTCGTCCCACCTTAGCTACACAATGTCTGTTAATTTCGCCTTGTGCATTAATTATTAATTTAATTAATTTTGGGCCAATTTTATCTCAAACAGGACCTGACCCAGCCCATGAACACTTTCATGTGGACCAGCCCCTACTCCTCCGAGCCCTGGCCGGCCCAAACTACAAGGACAGCCCACAAATCCACATCACCTATATAAATATGCCTTTCCCCTTATATTGAAACCCTAGGACACCACCACCATCCCATACCTAGCCGAGCTTCCCATCTTCATAACCGAGCAACCCTCCTCCTCCTCCGACTTCCTAACCCCCACCACATAAGCCGCCACCATCTCTGCCTCAGCCACACGCCTGAACCACCTCAGTCCGCCGCCCTCAACGCCGGACCACCACCACCTTCAACCTTTCCTCCCCCATTAACGACAACCCCTCCAACCCGACCTAACCGACCCCCCTTTCAGCACCACCAATCCAGATCCGCCACCCCCACGAGCCTCTTCCACCACCTACCCCCGTCGGACTACCATCTCCACCACCTGACATCGCCGGCCAGACGCTGCCGCCGCTGTAGAACTGCTATGGCTACTGTAGTTGCTGTTACAACCGCTGTCGCTGCTGCTCATCGCCGGCCGACGCCGGAGCGCCACCCTCGCCGGAGGACGTCCAGACTGCGAACCCAGACCCACCCCCCCACGAACAGCCTCATATAGGTAAAACTCATATCCTGTGTAGTTATATCGCCGTGTCGTCTAGTTGTGTAGCGAATAGTTGCGTGGACACAAGCAATTTATGAAGGAAACCCTATATATGAGTATGTATGCTAATTAGACTTAAATAGTAAATTAATAGATAATAATTTATCCTAATAGTCTGACTCGATATAAGTACTTATAATTCACCGGGAAACGTAGATTTGACCTAGTATATTTCACATGGGAATTAATGGCGTAATGCAACAAGACGTAATATAAGTTCCTAAAACCATAAACGTAGTAATTATTGTCTCAAGACACACGTTGACCAAGGACAGAACACGTGTACATCCTAGCTACGTGCACACGTGACGCTGTCTTCGATCAGCCATGAACTTGTGACAGTTCCTAAGAGGAACGTAGTGTCTGCATATTGTCCTAGTGTCTGATGTTAGATTTTTATATTATATTGTGTGTTTAGGACCATTGGATCAGTCGGGAGACACCGCAGGAGCAGGCTATTGGCATTCACAGCTTGAGGATTCAGGCAAGATACCTTGCCATATTCACTGTTTAAATTAAATATTGCATATGTTGTATGATAGCTTGTTGTTTTATTTTCATATGACTGTGCGCGTCTGAGATTGACTCGGGTGCAGTCGACGGATACGTCGATGATTAGTATACTTGACCTAGACACTAGCAGACTCACCTAATTGGAGGATACTCCGATATCTTCCGAAGACCTGACACTCTTACACGTTTTACCGTGACATATTCATATTGGATGCGGGTCCACGTACTCGACTAGCTATCGATGCGTATGACATGCATCATGGTTAGTACGTAACTCAGGGCTACTTTTATTCATAGAGACTGGCATATAGATACGTGGTATGCACGTCGAGTATTCGATTTGTGTATCTACATTGGGCGGGGAGGACCACTAGTAGGCGAATGGGATAAACCCATTAGAATCCACAGTATCTGGAGGAGCCACGGATCCAATGACTCCCTTTATGCAGATTCCCCATTCTTCGGAGCGGTATGGATGTTATATATACTTACAGATTCCCCGTTCTTCGGAGCGGTATGGACGTTATAATATTCAGATTCCCCGTTCTTTGGAGCGGTATGGACGTATATATACTTGCAAATTCCCCGTTCTTCGAAGCGGTATGGACGTTATGCCTACACCTACTCATATGTACCAAAGTTGTCCTCATAATGCATTCACTTAGATGGTTACTTTATTCAGTATTTATTATGGCATATTTTTATGTATCTTTTTATGTCCCTCTGAGGACCTGGTACCTTTCCAGATTTGGACGAGGCTTACTATCCCACAATATACGGGCCAGGACAGGAGACGAGGTTCGCTACCGCAGAGGAGGTATAGCTGCTACCGTCAGAGTTTCCGTGATCACTTGGTAAGCCTTCTGCCTAGGATTGGGTGCATCATTATCTAGTCAGCCGATGCCCTAGTCATTATCTTTTATCTATCATTTCAGTATTTTATTTTGTCATAGTAGTGGATTTGTACCCACCAGACATTCTTGGTTGTACTATGATATTTTAAGACTGGCGTTTATCTTCCAGCATTTATTATTAGTACTTTCTTGCTGATTATATTGTGGATGAGATTAGATTACCTGTTGTTGATTTATATGGGACATGTTAGTATTTAGGACAGCGTAGCACTCTTCGTTAGGATCCATTAAATTGGGATATCCTCGAAGATGTGACAGCTGGCTATTGCCACATGGCCTAGTTCCATATATTTTGGGACTGGAGCGTGACATAGTTTTAGTGGTGGCCCATGCAAGTCAGACATTATCGTCGAGGTATGGTAACATACCCAGCGAGCCTGCAATAGGATAGAAATTACTAGGTCTCATCCACTTTGATTTTGTCTTTGACTTCCTTCGTATTGCTTCAAGATATCTGCATCATGTTTGTTTGATTCCGTACTCTTTTAATGAAGTCCTCTCTCTTGCAGCAAGATGAACTTGCGCAGTGGACGAGGAGCACCCAGTGCCGTGGTGCCAGCCAACACCACCCAGAGAGAGGAGATACCCCAGGGACTACCTGGAGGACCGCCACCGCTACAGGCCCCGCTGATACATTGGCACGAGACTTCTCAGGACGATCCTACACCACAGCACGAGGGACAGACTTCCCAGACGATCTCTACACAGCATTTCAAGGGCCAGACTTCAGAAGCTACGCCGATGCCGCAGACCGAGAGGCCGACATCTGAGGAGACACCTACCGCACAACCAGAAGTTCCATTACCCCCACCTCCACCTAATCCATCCCAGATGCCGCCATCAGATGGACAGCCACTGATGCTTAAGTTCTTCCAAACTATGATACAAGCACAGTGGCATAAGACCGAGACATTGAGATAGAGTTTGATGGAAGTACTAGAGAGGACATATGTCGCAACACCAGTATCAGCACCTCCACCAGCCCAGACAGGTGGTACTGTAAGATGATTCCAACAGATGGGACTAGATACTTTCTCAGGCAACGAGACTATAGAGCAGATCTCCGATTGGGTTGCCAACACGGAGATGTTACTAGAAGCTTCCCAACTGCATCCAGACCTATGGATGACCGCAGTGAGGGTCCAACTAAAAGGCAACGCCCATCACTGGTGGGATTCTATTGAACGCAGTGTAGGCAAGAACCAGACTTGGGAGCAGTTCTTAGAATACTTCAATGCGAAGTATTTTCCAGCCACAGTTAGGAATGCCATGTACTCTCAGTTTTTAATTTAGAGCAAGGGAATATGACTGTAGACGCATACGACGCGGAGTTCAGCCATCTTAGCAGATTTGGTGCGGTTCTGATACCCAACGATCTAGAGAATGCCAAGAGATTCCATCACGGCCTTATATTCGAGCTACAGAGGTATACCACCACACAGGCAAAGATTTCTTATGAGGAGGTTCTTGCAGAGGCGAGGATCCAGGAGGCCATTGGCAGAGGAGCAAGATGTTCCAGCACGACCACCCCAGCCAGAGCCCAGCCCGGAGCAGGAGGACCGATCCATCGTCCCGGAGTGCAGACACAGCAGAGGATAGCACCATACCAGCAAAATGAGCTTCCGTCTTGCAACTACTGTGGTAAGAAAGGACATTACCAGAAGGACTGCCGAAAGAGACTAGGAATATGCATAATTTGTGGAGCAAGCCAGCACTATGCCAGGGACTACCCACAGTGCAGAGACATAGCACCACAGACCGGGCAGAGGCCAGCAGCACCAGTTCCAAGGATACTACCCGCGCCAGGAGGACAGCGTCCACCAGCACCTGGAGGATTTTAGAGGGGACCACCCTTGGCCCAACAGCAGGCATAGTTCGATCGAGCCTGATAGTAGACCGGAGGACAGAGACAGGGACATGCCTTTACATTAGCAGCTACTGAGGAGGAAACAGAAGGAGAAGCAATCACAGGTACCATTTTAGTTGCATCACTACCTGGGACTGCATTCTTTGATTCTGGTGCTATGTTATCATTTATATCTAGTAGATTCGTAGCAATGCATAGAGTAGCTACTTCCCCCTTACCTAAAAGTTGGAAGATTTTTACCGGAGGAGGTATCGTGCCGTTACCAGTACTATTAGAACATGTTCGGTAGTCGTATGTGGAAGAGAGATGAGACCAAGATTCTTCGTATTACCCATGCCATACTTTGATGTTATGCTAGGTATGGACTGGTTAAGCCAGTATAATGCCGTACTGAATTGCCGAAAAGGTAGCGTCACTTTTGGACCGCCATATCAACCGAAGTTCGAGTACATACGAGGGACTGTCGAACGAGGAATAGGACAGATAGCTGGAACTTACATGACTATGGAAATGGTACCCCCACCAATAGTTGCAAAATTTGAGGATGTTTTTCCCGAAGAATTGCCAGGCTTGCCACCAGATAGAGACGTAGAGTTCACCATCGAGCTAGTACCCGGAGCAGCACCGGTATCTTCTAATGTGTACCGATTGGTGAAGAAGGAGTTAGATGAGCTGAAGCTACAATTAGAGGAGTTACAAAGCAAGGGATTTATCCATCCTAGTGCATCACCCTGGGGAGCACCAGTGTTGTTTGTACCTAAGAAGGATAGAACAGTACGCATGTGCATTAATTACAAAGCCATTAATGCTTTGACTATCAAGAACAAGTACCCCCTGCCGTGAATCAATGATTTGTTCGACCAGTTGACAAGAGTAGTGGTGTTCACAAAGATTGACTTGAGATCGGGTTATCATCAAGTGAAGGTACGAAGAGAAGACATCCAAAAGACAGCATTCAGGACTCGTTATGGTCACTACGAGTTCTTAGTGATGCCTTTTGGACTGACGAATGCACCTGCTGTATTTATGAACTTGATGAACAGAGTATTCCACCAATACTTAGACCAGTTCGTGGTAGTCTTCATCAACGACATCTTAGTGTATTCGAAGAGCCACGCGGAGCATGAAGAGCACTTAAGACTAATGTTAGAGACACTGAGAAGAGAGAGGCTTTATGCCAAGCTAAGCAAGTGTGAGTTTCTCCTAGATCGTATTACTTTTTTGGGACACGTTATCTCAGGAGACGGTATTTCAGTAGACCCGGCGATGATTTCATCAGTAGAGACATGGCCAACCCCTACCAATGTCTCAGAGGTGAGGAGTTTCCTAGGACTTGCCGGATATTACTGGAGGTTCGTTGAGAACTTCGCCAAGATTGCTGAACCGATGACCCGCTTGACCCATAAAGAGCAGGAGTTCACTTGGACAGAGGAGTGTTAGAAGGCATTTGATGAGCTGAAGAAGTGTTTGACTACCACTACTAGAAAAAATGGGATTAGCGACACGTTTTAGCGACTCCATGTAAAAATATCGCTAATGAAAGATAAATTAGCGACTCCATTAAAAACGTCGCTAGACGTCGCTAAATGGAGACATTTAGCGACGTTTAGTGACTTTTATTAAGATTTTAAAAGATTAGTCGCTATAAGTTCAATTAAGGTCGCTAAACGTCGCTAATATGTCTAATTTAGCGATGTTTAGCGTCGTATTTAGCGACGTATATATTAAAAATATTTAGCAACGTGTTTAGCGACGTCTATGACGTCGCTAAAGCTTATTTTAGCGACGTTGTTATTTGACGTCGCTAAACGTCGCTAAATTTTCATTAATTAGGGCTCAGTTTTCTTTTTTCCCATCTGTCGAAATTTTTGAAAGTTTTAAAAAACTTCCGATTTCCCCCACCCCCTCTCCGGCGACCGGCTCTCCACGGCTGCGGCTACTCCGGCATCCCCCTCCTCCTCCTCGAGATCTAGGTAAACCCTAACTCTCTCTCTCTCTCTCTCTCTCTCTCTCTCTCTCTCTCTCAGGACACACATGTGACACTGACACAACACACACTTGACAGACACGACACACACACACACACTGACAGACACACACGACACACACACACACACTCACTCACACAGACACTGATACTGACACAGACATGACACACACACACACTGACACAAACACTGATCAAGACCTAGGATTAGGGTTAGGTTTTTTGACCTGGGGTTAGGGTTAGGGTTTTTGATCAGGATTGATTCCTATACATCTATTTTATTCAATATTATCGACTATTAGTTTATTCATACAATATTTGATCTATTGGATGTGTCCATGTGCATTGAGGGTTGGTATCATGGTGGTGTGGTGTATGAAGGATGTATCCTAGAGTATCTTGGTGTTGTACACCAAATATTTGTGAATTGGACTAGTGGTTGTGTGTGTGTGTCTATTTATGCCTTAGAGTATCATATGATATGTATATGTAAATTGGTGTATTATCTATTTGCATATGATAGAGTATATGCATATATAGGTGTAGGTATATAGCTACTGTTATCTGTGTTGGTGTTCATAGTGTCTTCTAGTTGTGCTTGATATGGGAGAGGGTAGAAGAGTCGAGTTATGTGTGGGTATCACTAATGAACTATGAGGCTTCAGAAACTGAACTCAATTCAGTTTGGCCTAGTGCATTAGGCAAGCTGGCAGTGTGTTACAGTGGTGTCGGGTTGGCACTGTGAGGAGGGGATTGGTTCCTGTCATCTTCTGCAGTGGGAGAGTGTTGGTGCACACTTCAGCAGCATCAAACACATGCATGCTTGAGCAATGGCAAGGCAGCAGCAAGCCCTGCTGTGAGCCATGGCAGTAACTAAGGGCAGTTGGAAACAACTAAGTGAAGGAAAGATTTAGCCACTGCAGCAGCAGTGCAAAGTATCAGAGGTTACAGACTTAGTTAGGGTCTGCAGACATGTGTTTGGGTTAAGGTATAGCCAAGTATTGGGTAGGTGTTCACAGGTCACTTGTTGCATGACAATACAGCCCTTAACTGATATTAAAGTATCAGTTCCTCTATTTTAGACTCATCTATATATATAATTATTTAACTGGTAATAGGGGATGTGGGTGTTGCATGACTTGGGGACACAAGTATTGATGAGTGTAATGTTAATGGCATAGATAGGTGATCAGTGGTATGAAGATGTCTGTGGGTGCAGAGACATTTCAGCAACAAGTAGAGTACAGACATGTGTCATGAAGGATTTAATTAGCAAGAGTGATCAGTGCAATGCAGTTCAATTAGAGCACAACAGTGCTGTGAAGTGAACTGATACTGTGGTATCAGGGAGGAGTGACTGCTATGGGTTGTAGTCCAGTGAGCAAGTATAAGGATGAAGTGCAAGGTGCCAGGCCAAGGGGTTGCAGTTTGGGAGTGCAGAGTATTCAGGTAAGAGGCTCTCAGTGTGGATAGTAGAGTACTTAATATCAAAGCAGAATATCCTAGTAGTCCAGTATCAAGTGGGAGTAACAAGTGACTGGGACCAAGGTATTATTGTGACATATATTTATGAGCTAAGATGTGAGTTGGGGTAAGGTAGGATATTAGTTAAGTTATACTAGTAGTATTTAGTATAGCTAATATTAACTAGTATACTTAGTAATAACTAGTATTAGCTAGGCATTAACTAGTATAAACTAGAATACCTTAGTACGACCTAGAAGACATAGTGTAGCAAGGTATTAACCTAGTATTGACTAGTATAAACTAGTATGGATCTAGAAGTAGCTTAGAAACATCACCATGAACTAGTTGACCATGTTTATCATTTCAAAACACTCATTAACATTTATATTCCATATCTAGGGTTCTTGGACTTTGATAAATGAAAGTATGTATTATATCAGTTATGAAATGAAAGTATTGCTTATTTTAGACTTTGATAAATGGTCAGTTGTTTTGAATATTGCTTATTTTAGACTTTGATAAATGAAAGTATGTATTATATCAGTTATGATTTTTATAGTACGGTTAAGTTATGAAGTTAGGTGATAAACCACTGTACGTAATGATTTATATGATACATACTTCCATTTTTGTAGAAGTATCTAGAAATGGATACGAATTACTATCTGCGTCATCGTTCGTGGATGTACAACCGTCATCTTGATGACATGTGCGGTGTGCGGGATGAATTCATTGAGAGAGTACAGCAGTTCCTGCAGTTCGCCAAGGCGTTCCCTCAGTACAATGACGGTACCAAAATTAAGTGTCCATGTGTGAGATATCGCAACAGGAAATATCATCCAGAAGTGGAAGTTACATATCATTTGTACTCGAAGGACTTCATACCGAATTACTATCAGTGGACCGCGCACGGAGAACTTGTATCTCTAGCATCGGAGTCGGAGCCCTATGTGGAGCCGTATATGGATGTCCACGACCACGATGCTTACAACGACGGGTTGGTGAACATGGTTTATGATGCGGCGGGGCCTAGTTTCAATCCAGACAATTATTTTGCGGTGGAACCTAGTTTCAATTCGGACAATTATGATACAGCTGAGGAGGCATTGAATGTCGATGCTGTAAAGTTTATGGAGTTGCTGGAGAATGCAAGAACTCCACTATATCCTGGTTGTGAGGATCATTGCGGTAACACTATGTAACACTATGTAAGCTCGAGAAGGTGTTTTCTCCTGGATTCTTCGACTCTATGGAGCAGTTGCCAATTCAACTTTCCTATGAGGCACGTGTTGGTGGTCCTGTCGGTTATCGGTGGATGTACCCCTTCGAACGGCATCCAAATCACCTAAAGAGAAAGGTGAAAAACAAGGCACGGGTTGAGGGCTCTATTTGTAAAGCTTATGTTCTCGAGGAGATTACAAACTTTTGCTCGACGTATTTCAAACCGCATGTTGCTACTAATAGGACGAAAGCTTCGAGAAACGACGACGCATATCAGGAATCTAATGATGCAATACTCAAAGTATTCAATATGTCCGAAAAGCCTTCGGGAAAATGAAGAAGAGATATTTGAATGACGACGAGCTAAGGGCTGCTCAATTGTATATATTACTCAATTGCGACGAGGATGAAGTGGAGAAGCTAGAGGGATAAGTAATTAATACGTCCATGTTTACATCATCTCAATGTAATAGTATAAGATACTATTATGCTACTAATCAGCAGTTGCTTCATTATTTTTCAGCACATATAATGATGAGTTGAGGTCGGTTAAACCCTACATAACAGACAAAGAAGTAGAACAAGATATGAGATGCCATTTTCCTTCTTGGTTGAGCGCATATGTAAGATGCATGGTAATTACTTTTTATTTCTGCACTTGCAAAACAAATAACTTACTATCGCTAATTTGGTATTTAGGTCGATAGTCTAATAACACCCGAGACTGAATCCATTAGAACTCTAGCCAAGGGACCAATTACTGTCGTAAATATATGGCCAAGTTTCTGTGTGAATGGGTTCAGGTTCAAGTCAACAAATGCTCCTATCAGAGACAGCTTTCTGGATCTTGATTCCACGAAAAACAGTTGTTTGTGTATCAAATCTTCGAACTACAAAGACGTCAATCCGGGCAATAATTTTTTTGCATCTTACGGAATCCTGCCAAGTGGTGTGGTGGCTCGATTCCGATGACGGAACATTTCCATCGTTTGGTATATTTTTTCTTTTAAAATATATTATTTTAATGTAAGTATCATAAAATGGTACTTGGAAAAAATATTTAAGTTTAGTACTAAATAATATATTTTTAACAGGTACAAAGGGGTGAGGATACAAACATGGAGACCGTCTTCTTGGCCACCCATCGCAAGGACGAAAATCTCATTGATGAGAGGGCCTCGCAGACCTATGTAAGTATTACTTTACTTTGTGTTAATTTTAATATAACTTAGGCAATTATCGAGTTTCCAAACCTTTCTAGGCCGAGTATCTTAGGCTGCGTGAGCGGGCGACTGCTAGTGCACCTACACTTGGAGAGGCTGGTACTTCGTCGCAGCCCGCTCCAGCTCTGTCGGCGGATGACCTGTGGGTGACCGCAGTTGGTGGTCTCCAGAGGGGTACGTACTACGGTACGGGCTCCTATGGCGCCCTGGTTGTGATGCAGTCATCTAGGGCCTCCCCGACAGGTGCGTATTCCACACAGCCCTCGCAGTCGCAGCCCTCGCAGTCGTCGGCCAGAGTCTAGGAGGCCGTCCAGGAGGCCGTTGACAGTCAGATTGTGTCTCTCCGTGACGAATTGCTGTGAAGGATGGAAGAGCAGCCCCGGTCCCAGCCGCAGGCGGACGATCCGATGTTCATCGCACGATTCGATATGCTCGACCGCAGCATGACGGAGCTCCGGGATTTGACAAATGATATTAGAGCCTCGACAGACCACAACATCATGGAGCTGCATGCATCACAGCTATCGATGGGCGAGAGGCTGACAATGATGCAGGATTCAATGGTTCATAGCAGTACGAGGCTGTTATCTACCATGGATTCTTAAAACCAGCGACTCATAGACTTGGAGCGGGTACGGCCTTCTGGTGCACCTACATCGACACAGACTCCACCGACGTCACTGCCTTCTCCATCGACATCGGTGTCGATTCTACGGGACGAGTATGAGCAGTTCTTATCCTTCAGGCACGCCGGTGGTCAGCCTCCAGCAGATCCGCAGTAGTATAGCTAGTTGATGGATATTTATATTTTTATTATTATTTAGGATGCGATTGTATGGATATAAATTTGCCATATTCTTTACGATGAGATTTGCTGGATGCTTTCTTTTCTTCAAATTTTATTATATTATTCATATTAAATATGTTATTTTACCGGTGTTGAGTGTTCAGTGCCTATTTTTTTCTATTTTTTTCAGTTTAATGATACAAGTTGCAATATAATACACAGTCCCTGTACAAACTAAAACATACTGAATTATAATACACACACTCTCCATATCTCTCAGCACATTAAGACCAACACACAACACAGATAGTACTGTCTTAATTCACTGATATTCACACAGTTCCTAATATATTTTGGTTTACAACTGATGACTGATAATTGGCATGTATTTATCCAGTGCACTAGAATTTTTCCTCTTGTTGCTGCTACTGTGTCCCTTATTCAATTATTTTTACTACCATCATATACTTGATAATGAACCCAAGGGGGTTGGCAAACCCAGAAATGCAATTCAATATTATTTTTTTATTTTTTCTGTAAAATTAGCGACATTTTTAGCGACGTTTAGCGACGTTTAGCGACGTTCATATACGTCGCTAACCACGTCGCTAATTAGCGATGATGTTATATGTCGCTAATGATGTCGCTAAAGAAGTCGCTAAAATCGTCGCTGTACATCGCAAAATGCTGACGTGGCAGTATTGCCAGGTCATTAAAGATGTCGGTGTAACGTCGCTATATAAGTCGCTAATTAGCGATGTTTAGCGACTTTATTAAACGTCAGCATTTTGCGACGTACTTTTTTCTGACTTCTTTAAAACGTCGCTAATTACGTCGATAAACTTACTTAGCGACGTTTTTTGGTCATTTAGCGACGTTTTTAGACGTCGCTATTTTGACTTTTTTTGGTAGTGTACAGCACCTATCTTGACCATACCTTCTGGACCCGGAGGATTCGTGATCTATAGAGATGCATCCGAGAAAGGATTAGGATGTATTTTGATGCAGCATGGAAAGGTTGTGGCCTATGCCTCTAGGCAGTTGAGGACCCATGAGAAGAACTATCCCACTCACGACTTAGAGCTTGCAGCAGTGATCTTTGCTCTGAAACTTTGGAGACACAACCTATATGGAGAAAGAGTAGAGATATTCACTGACCACAAAAGCCTAAAGTACGTCTAAAGACAGAAGGATCTGAACCAGAGACAGAGACGTTGGCTCGAGGTGATGACAAACTTCGAGATTGAGCTGCAGTACCACCCGGGAAAGGCTAACGTAGTAGCTAACGCGTTGAGCAGGAGACCTATGGCATTGTTCTTGACTACGCAACAACACCTATTAAGAGATCTAGAGCAGATGGGTATAGAGGTTGTTATGTCCGGAATAGACGGACAGTTGTCGAGTTTCCAGTTGCAATCGACATTAGTGGAGAGGATCAAGGCTGCTTTATCGACAGATACCAGATTTCAGAGGCTTAGACAGAGGATAGAGGCTGGAATACAGACAAGACTGCGTATACATGAAGACAGAATCTTAAGATGTGGAGATCGTCTCTATGTTCCAAATGGAGAACTTCGTCAGGAGTTGATGTCAGAAGCACACAGTTCAACCTATTCTATTCATCCAGGAGGTACAAAGATGTACAGAGACTTAAGACAGTACTACTGGTGGCATGGAATGAAGAGAGAGATAGCACGCTTTATGGCGAAGTGCCTGGTGTGTCAGCAAGTCAAAGCTGAACATCATAGATCTGCAGGATTACTTCAACCGCTTCCGATACCGGAATAGAAATAGTAGCACATCACTATGGACTTTGTTACGGGCTTTCCGAGGACTCCTAGTGGTCGCAACGCAGTATGGGTAATCGTAGATAGACTCACCAAGTCCGCCCACTTTTTACCCTTCAGAGTTGGGCAATCTACAGAGGTCTTAGTAGAGATGTACATGAGAGAGATTGTGCGACTGTATAGAGTGCCAGTTAGCATCGTGTCTGATAGGGATATGAGATTTATATCCTACTTTTGGTGGAGTATGCAAGAGAGTCTCGGTACCCGCCTGAAGTTTACCACATCGTATCACCCACAGACAGATGGCTAGTCAGAGCGCACCATTCAGACATTGGAAGATATGTTAAGGGCGTGTATGCTTAATTTCGAAGGATTATGGAAGGACCATTTGTATTTGGTCGAGTTTTCCTACAATAACAGCTATCAAGCGAGCATCCAGATGGCTCCCTATGAAGCGTTGTATGGAAGAAAGTGTCGTTCCCCAGTATGTTGTAGCGATATAGGCGAGCGACAGATTCTTGGGCCAGAATTGGTTGTTCGTACAGTAGAGAAGGTGAAGAAGATCCAAGGGCATCTACGAGCAACACAGGACAGGCAGAAGCACTGGGCGAATGCGCATCGACGACCCCTAGAGTTCCAGGTTGGATATTATGTATTTCTAAAGATCTCACCTACTCGAGGGACTATCAGATTTTGAGGCAGAGAAAAGTTGAGTCCGAGGTACATCAGACCATTCGATGTGTTAGAACACATCGGAGAGGTTGCTTATAGGTTAGCCTTGCCGCAGACTTTAGACGGAGTGCATGACGTCTTCCATGTATCTCAGTTGAGGAGGAACATTCCAGATACGAGTCATATGCTTGACCACTCGGAGATCACAGTTGGCCCGAGCTTATCATACCAAGAGGAGCCTGTTGAGATTCTGGACAGGAGTGAGAAGGTATTGCGAGGTCAGACTATCCCCCTAGTTCGTATCGCATGGAGACATCATGCACCAGGCGAATCGACCTGGGAACATGAGAAGGATATCCAACAGTGCTAGTCCCATCTCTTCGAAGGCAAAGGTATGTAGTAGTTTTAATTTCAGTCATACCAAGCGTATATTTTTAATTTCGAGGACGATATGCTCTAAGGAGGGTAGATTGTAAACCACCTCGACCAATTCAGGGTTAATTTGAATTAAATCAAGAGACTACGATTAATTTGGAATTAATTAGGAATAATGTGCATCAATTATACGTCTTAATATACCTTGACGTTGCTTCGAGGTTGGAACACCACACCAGTAGTTATCTTCCACCCAAGGTCACATACATCTCTTAGACATGCCAGACTACCCCCTGACCATTGTGCAACATTAGATATTCGTCATTTCGTCCCACCTTAGCTACGCAAAGTCCGTTAATTTCACCTTGTGTATTAATTATTAATTTAATTAATTTGGGGCCAATTTTATCTCAAATAGGACCTGGCCCAGCCAATAAACACTTTCATGTGGACCAGCCCCCAATCTCCCAAGCCCTGGCCGACCTAAACTCCGAGGACATCCCACAAATCCATATCACCTATATAAATATGCCTTTTCCCTTATATTGAAACCCTAGGACACCACCACCATCCCATACCTAGCCGAGCTTCCCATCTTCATAACTGAGCAACTGTAAGCCCCCTGATTTTCATAAATTTTAAATAGAAATTTTTCACAATTTTCTAGAATTTTTCTGGGATTTTTTTTATTAATTAAAACCTAGGTATTTTGAAATAAAATGATTTTTAAATGTTGGTTAATATTAAAATATTATGGAAATAATATTTTATGGTGTAAAATAGAAAACTGGACATAGGGTAATTTTTTGTGAATTTATTGGACTCCGAAAACGCGTTTAAAGCCCTAAAAACTATTAAATAAATAAACCAATTTAAATCCTGAAATAAACCGGGTTTATTCCAAATAAACCGAACTAAACCAAACCGGACCGACCGGTCTAGTAAACCCAAACCCAATTCTTTATTGGGTCGGATCCGGGTCCAAACCCGACCCGAACCGCGGACCCGAAACCCAAACCCGAAACCTAAATCCTAATCTGAAATCTAACCCTAACCCTAATTGAATTCGGAATCCGACCGGCGGCCACCATATATATCCCCTCGGCCCGCCGGAACCCTAGATCCCTCCATCTCTCAGCCGACGATTTCCCCCAGCCACCTCTGTCTTCGACGACCTAGCTCCGCCCTAATCCGACCCCCTTTCTCCTCCCTCCGGCCGCCTCTGATCGACTCTGCCTCTGCGAGCTCCACACCACCATCGCCACCACCTAGCCGCCCGACTCCGGCCTCCCCCATCCATCTCCGCCACGCTGAGCCCATGACCCCTTGGTTCCATCCCCGGCCAACGCCACACCCATCTCCCCTGCCCTAGCCCCGACGCACTAGTCGAGCTCCCGAACCCCTCCATCAACGCCCTCTTCCTCGTCGACCTCATCAGCCTCCCCTCGCTGCCGACTCCCCACCTCCGCCGCTGTCGAGCAACCCCGAGCCCCGACTCCCCTCCTCTCATTCACCTCGACTAGCTCCACCCCCGCAGCCCGTCACCTCGGCCTCCCCTCCGTCTCGTGTCCCAGTCCCTTCCGCCTCCGTCAACCCGCAGCACCGGCCGCCCATCTCCTAGCACCACCTTCCCCAGCCGACAACCCCCTCACCTCTCCGCCATAGCCCAGCACCACCACCCTATGAGGAGTCCCTCCGGTCGACCTCGAACCCCCGACCTCCCAGCCGTCGATCACCCTCCGTCCCAAAGCCCGACACCTCCACCACCGGAAACCCCTCTCCTTCTTCCTCCTTCCCAGAACCCCCGTGCCCTAGCCCTCTACCCGTCGCCCTCGGCCACGACCCCCGACACAGCAGCTTCTCGACCCGCTGACCTAGCCCCGGATACGGCAAACCCTAGCCTGGACACGGCAGTGCAGGACACAGCGGACACGAGCACCTCAAACCCTAGTACCGTGGACACAGAGACCCAGACACGTCCAGGACACGAAGGAGACCCTCGGACACAGGAAATCATCGTTCACGGAGCCCTGTTCAGGTACCGTTTTCTCTCACCTCGTAACTCCGTTTTCGAATCTGTCAGTTGTAACACGTAGACTGTGCGACCCTCTCGGTGTCCATGCAACTCACTCGGTGCATCGCGTCCTGTGGCGATCGCGAACCGCGATCCAAAAATAGGAAAAATAACGTCCTGTTTCACCCCGGAACTGAGTACGCCCTGCCAAACGGGATGACTTGGTCGCGTGCGGTCTTCACTGATATGTGCGCACCGTCGATACGGACGTGCGAGATTTTACAGAAGTTGATTTGGATGTGCGCGCACACCGGAATCAACGCGTATCCGCGGACACCGTCCTGTATCCGTCAGTTCTGTAATGCGTCGTAACTTTGTGTACACATGTCGGATCGAAACGAAACTTATGCCATCGGACTCGTAGCAATACGCTGGTCCTGTGACCCAAGTTTGGTTCGATTCTTAGAACGTTGACGAAATCGCGTATCGTGGGCCCCACAGGCTTCACTTTACGGGCGATTTTGTGATCGGCTCATCGGAATCCAATTCTTGAAGTTCCTTTGGGTTCATATCATCGTTCCTGACTTGTTGACACTAAGTTGGGCGAATTTGGAGACCCTTGACCCTGACACGCTTTTCGGTGCGAAGTGGCCCACATGTGGACCCCGTATTGGCCCAAAACTGTGATTTTTGCCCCTGTGTCCAAATTGGACTTAAGGACAGGCGTTTCTAGCTATTTGAAATTTTTTGGACATGATGGTGATGTTTATTTCAGCAACCGGAGTAGTACCTGCAGATCACACTGAGACCAGAGCCACATTTGGAGCCAGGACCCCAGGCAAGTGTACCTTGCCAAACTTGCAGTATATTGATTCATATTATTCTCTTGTTTTATTCCTGGGATTGTTGTGCATGCTTGACCTAGGACCGTGTGACTTACTTAGCGTCCGATTAATAGTCGGGTGCCAACACCATACGTGGAGTTGTGTATTGTCATCTAGAGATGGATACCGAGACCCGATACATTCTCGTACTTGTCTTATCAAGTACGATATACCCAGGGCAATTGACACTATTCATGAGACGGAATCTTCCTGAGATATTCATGGTGATTCTGTATAGGATACAGTTTTATGACTTACACAGTTTACATGCTTAGATTTTATCCAAACTTGTTGCATTAGATTTGGTTTTGCGTGTCATGGACATGAGACATGAGATTACATTGGGTGGGGAGAGATTTACCATACAAAATGCTGATTATATATATATAATAATTTAATGGAAGTGCCTTAGTCTCTGGTGACAAAACTATGGTACCGTACTGGCCCTTCGAGAAAATACTGCTATGGGTTTCTCCGACACTGATCCTGTCGTAGTCACAGCTCGAGTATGACTAGAACTCTCACTTGTATATCACTTAGTTGGTTATTTATGTACCCTATTGTTTCATTTATTGCTGTACTGTATTTATTTCGGCATGAGCTTTCTTGTACCTTGCTATGTCCCCTGAGGACCTGGATCCGAATTATGTCCCCAGGATTAGCTGACGAGATCTATCCCGAGGTATACGGGACCGGAGCATTAGCATTAGCAGAAGCAGGTGCCTACATTAGAGCAGAACCAGGATCCGAGGATGAGACCGTACCAGAGGACTTCTCTGGAGTATTGGCTTGAGATACTTATTTATTTCAGTTTATAGTTATTTCATTTCCAGTCTATTTCATTGATGTACTAGACTTATTCTCGGATTATTCTCCGAGACACTTTTATTGAGATTTGCTAGTTTATTTTATTTACATTATTCTGGCATTTGATCGGTGATTATCTGTTGTGGATGAGATTGGTATAGACCGTGACTTGTATCATTGGACCTACTTATTATTATATTACAGCTTAAGTATGCCCCGATGGATCCATTAAATTGGATTTGTCCATCGGTGTGTGCTGCTGGCCATTATCACGCGTCTGGTCCCTCGGTATTTTGGGACTGGGATGTGACATGGTTTTTGTGGTGGCCCATGCAGGTCAACGACTAAATTGTTCGGTTTCAACTTAGGGACCGAGCAAGCCTGCAATAAGAATAGGATAAGTTTTGGATCTCATCCACTTGCTTGAATCGTTCTTGACATCTATATCGAATTCGAATTAATTCTTGACTTGCATCCTGCCTTGATTCCTGAGCGCCTCTTATTGTTTATTTTGGTTGTTACTCTAATATTTTATTTTTATTTTTCTAGGTGATTGGTAATTAGAACTTGACAGTTTACGTTATTATTGTAGATTATGACCTAATGATTACCCCATTAGCTTTAAGTCACGTAATTAGTACCCCCACCTTGATACAAGCTAGATTTCTTACCCTTGACGGCCAGTAACTCTTCCATCCTCATTATCGACACTTGTTCTAAGCACTAAGACTAAGGCTTAAGACGACCATGACCTATGTAATATAGGAGGATACCCTAATAGGTACCAAGACCCCTTCCCGTAGACCTTAACAAGAGTTTCTACGGTATCCTTAAGACGATTTTAGTATTAGTTTATTGTTTTAAGTTGAGTAGTATGCCTCCCAACGTAGTTCCACCTAGCCCTATTGACCCATTGATGAAGTGAACTAGGATGACACAACTTTAGACTTGCATAAGAAGATAGTGTTTATTCAGACTGTAGAAATTATAGGTCCAGGCCCCTGTACTTGGTCGACTAGCAACTTAGATGAGGAGGTTGTATGATAACTGTAGAGATTGTAGAGTCTGTTATTATTATGGTTGCTTGTTCGTTTTGTTTTGTGAACTTGATTAATTTGTACCTCTTTTCATCATCATCTAGCGTACTTATAGTTGTTGTACTACCTTGACTTATGCTGCTAATACAGCCTAGTTTTGCAATCTTATCCTTTTATCGAGCTTGTTCATGACATATGTATTATTGGACGCGTACACTAATACAATTGTCTATTCATAATCAGTATATTAAGGTATGGCCAACCTTAGTGTGCTTGATTCACCCTTCGTAATACTATTTTACGTGGATTGAGATATGTAGTGATTAGTAGACGAATGAACTTGCCCTCTAAATATGTCTGACATATCATATCGGTTACATAACTGTACTAATACGAGCATGCGAATGAAGAATTACCAGAATCGGATTCCAATCCACAACTGCTTAACAATTTCCATTTGAATTTTTTAAAACGCCATGATCCCGATACTTCTATTCTATTACCTCACCCTTGGACTCTTTATTATTGATCTCCGTCTTCCCTTATTTCGGAAAGATAAAACATCGTGCTTGGTATAAGTTTGATATATAGACAGTACTAGATATACCCCACAGGCCGGTCCCATTATTGATGACCCTTTTATATATGACCAAGGGCATATCATAGATGATATATTTGGTGTTAAAAACTTTGAGGATTCAATAGCATGATTCAATAAATTGGGGCATAGCTTTCTTAGATGTATAGCTTTAGATGATGGATGGATAAATTTTAAGTTAGGTAGAGACCGCAATGTTCACTCGAGAGGAATCCTTTAGACTGTAACCAAGTGGGATTGGATAGAGAGAACCCTATCATATTTTAATTTCGAGGACGAAATTTTTATAAGTTGGGTAGATTGTAAGCCCCATGATTTTCATAAATTTTAAATAGGAATTTTTCATAATTTTCTGGAATTTTTCTGGGATTTTTTATTAATTAAAACCTAGGTATTTTGAAATAAAATGATTTTTAAATATTGGTTAATATTAAAATATTATGGAAATAATATTTTATGGTGTAAAATAGAAAACCGGACATAGGGTAATTTTCTGCGAATTTATTGGACTCCGAAAACGCGTTTAAAGCCCTAAAAACTATTAAATAAATAAACTAATTTAAACCCTGAAATAAACCGGGTTTATTCCAAATAAACTGAACTAAACCAAACCGGACCGACCGGTCTAGTAAACCCAAACCCAATTCTTTATTGGGTCAGATCCGGGTCCAAACCCGACCCGACCCGCGGACCCGAAACCCAAACCCGAAACCTAAATCCTAATCTGAAATCTAACCCTAACCCTAATTAAAGTCGGAATCCGACCGGCGGCCACCCAATATATCCCCTCGGCCCGCCGGAACCCTAGATCCCTCCATCTCTCCGCAGACAATTTTTTCCAGCCACCTCTGTCTTCGACGACCTAGCTCCGCCCTAATCCGACCCCCTTTCTCCTTCCTCCGGCCGCCTCTGATCGACTCCGCCTCCGTGAGCTCCACACCACCATCGCCACCACCTAGCCGCCCGACTCCGGCCTTCCCCATCCATCTCCGCCACGCTGAGCCCACGATACCTTGGCTCCATCCCCGGCTAACGCCAGACCCATCTCCCCTGCCTTAGCCCCGACGCCCTAGTCGAGCTCCCGAACCCCTCCATCATCGCCCTCTTCCTCGTCGACCTCATCAGCCTCCCCTCGCTGCCGACTCCCCACATCCGCCGCTGTCGAGCAACCCCGAGCCCCGACTCCCCTCCTCTCATTCACCTCGACCAGCTCCACCCCCGCAGCCCCGTCACCTCGGCCTCCCCTCCGCCTCGTGTCCCAGTCCCCTCCGCCTCCGTCAACCCGCAGCACCGGCCACCCATCTCCTAGCACCACCTTCCCCAGCCGACAACCCCCTCACCGCTCTGCCATAGCCCAGCACCACCACCCTATGAGGAGTCCCTCCGGTCGACCTCGAACCCCCGACCTCCCAGCCGTCGATCACCCTCCGTCCCAAAGCCCGACACCTCCACCACCGGAAACCTCTCTCCTTCTTCCTCCTTCCCAGAACCCCCGTGCCCTAGCCCTCTACCCGTCGCCCTCGGCCACGACCCCCGACACAGCAGCTCCCTGTCACGCCCCGGTCCCGCCCGGGCCGCCGCTCCGCCCTGCCCCGCCCCGTATGGCCAGAATTAACGAACCGGGCACGAATCACCGTGCCTCGACGAGCCGGACGTGAATCACCGCGCCCGTCTCGCGGGTGCGAGGGAGGAAGGGAGCTAAATGAATGGCCCGTTCATGCTTTCGGGGGACGTGATGCCGCACGGACCTGGGGTTGCGCCCGTACAAGGCCATTCGTTTAAGTTGATAGTTGGCTATCATCGCATCAATCGAGTAAGCAGCGAAAAGGGACTTGTTGCAATACAATGCATTATCCAACTGAGTGTTCGGGACAATCGAGGCAACTTGGGTTTCCTTTAGCAAAGGCACACATTCGTTCCATACGTTATGCCCCCTTATACGATAGCATTCTCGGGGCAACAATCGAAACCAAGATTCCGGGTCTTCGGGACTGTGGCACGCCTATCGCTCCCTCGGACGATCCAGTACCTGCAAGCAAGTAAACTGTTGGTGGACCAGCACTTTATACAAGTACTGGTGAGATAAATCAACTGAACAGAAATATGCATTCACTCAAACAGGCACTAAGTAATCATGTTATAAAATATTACATTACTAGTGATCTTTCTAGTTTTACATAGGTTCGTTTCATGCAGTTCTAGCAGAGTCGATTTACTTGTTTGGAAATATGTTTGGAAACAGAGTTTCATATTGAATATGCAAGCAAGCAAACCGTTCATGTTTCAGGGTGTGTACAGCGTGTCTCGTGCGACTCGAGGGTCTGATGCATAGCTAGACACACGATGCACATTCTTAGGGGCAATCACTATCCAAGCCAACACAATGACTTAGCTATATGCAGGGTGGTCTCCGAGTATCTCAGGATCGGCAGCTGGTGGAACAGCATACCAATGACTCATTCTCTGATACTAATGGCAGCTGTGACCCATGGTGGCTATGACGCATGCAGTTCAGCTCTCCACCAAAAGCCATAATCCGACCGCGTGCGAATGCATGGAACACTATAAAATAAACTGTAGTATGCAGACGAGATGAACCATCAGAATACACTCGTTGTTGCGGGGCAATCCGACTTATCACTTAAACACGTTCAGGCACAGTATGGTTCTCTCAAAGCATAGACGATAGTGAACATGTTCATGCATTCTAAGCAAGCGATTCAGGATTCACGTTAAGCAGACATTGATTCAAAGACAAGCTAGGTGAGTTCGTTCATTAACATGCAACGCAGGTTCTATCATTCTCTTAAGAAAATATTGCAAGCAAAAACACAGGTTATTATTAAGGCGTGCAAGAATCAGAGAACAAAGTTCTGCCCACTCACCTTGATACATAACGCTGGCACGGAGCGGGGCGTTACATACATACCAACCAACAAAAATTTTCGTCCTCGAAACTTAAAGGATAAACTTCTCGATATCCCGAGTAGCGATAGTGCCGTCCCTCGCCGTACTCAATCGAAACAGTCAAGCAATTCAAGTTCAGGAAACATTTTACACTTTGAGAATATCTATGGACTTATTGTATGGAACGCTCTTTGTAAAACCATATCGATAATATCTCAGAGTCAAAGCAAAGATTTGGGCCAGAGAATCGATTCCGCTCTGATACCATTCTGTCACGCCCCGGTCCCGCCCGGGCCGCCGCTCCGCCCTGCCCCGCCCCGTATGGCCGGAATTAATAAACCGGGCATGAATCACCGTGCCTCGGTGCGCCGGACGCGAATCACCGCGGCCGTCCCGCGAGTACGAGGGAGGAAGGGAGCTAAGCGAATGGCCCGTTCGAGCTTTCGGGGGACGTGATGCCGCACGGGCCTGGGGTTGCGCCCGTACAAGGCCAATCGTTTAAGTTGATAGTTGGCTATCATCGCATTAATCGAGTAAGCAGCGAAAAGGGACTTGTTGCAATGCAATGCATTAGCCAACTGAGTGTTCGGGATAATCGAGGCAACTTGGGTTTCCTTTAGCAAAGGCACACATTCGTTTCATACATTATGCCCCCTTATACGATAGCATTCTCGGGGCAACAATCGAAACCAGGATTCCGGGTCTTCGGGACTGTGGCACGCCTATCGCTCCCTCGGACGATCCAGTACCTGCAAGCAACTAAACTGTTGGTGGGTCAGCACTTTATACAAGTACTGGTGAGATAAATCAACTAAACAGAAACATGCATTCACTCAAACAGGCACTAAGTAATCATGTTATAAAATATTACATTAGTAGTGATCTTTCTAGTTTTACCTAGGTTCATTTCATGTAGTTCTAGCAGAGTCGATTTACTTGTTTGGAAACATGTTTGTTAACAGAGTTTCATATTGAATATGCAAGCAAGCAAACCGTTCATGTTTCAGGGTGTGCACAACGTGTCTCGTGCGACTCGAGGGTCTGATGCATAGCTAGACACACGATGCACATTCTTAGGGGCAGTCACTATCCAAGCCAACACAATGACTTAGCTATATGCAGGGCGGTCCCCGAGTATCTCAGGATCGGCAGCTGGTGGAACAGCATACCAATGACTCATTCTCTGATACTAATGGCAGCTGTGACCCATGGTGGCTATGACGAATGCAGTTCAGCTCTCCACCAAAAGCCATTGTCCGACCGCGTGCGAATGCATGGAACACTATCAAATAAACTCTAGTATACAGACAAGACGAACCATCAGAATATACTCGTTGTTGCGGGGCAATCCGACTTATCACTTGAACACGTTCAGGCACAGTATGGTTCTCTCGAAGCATAGACGATAGTGAACATGTTCATGCATTCTAAGCAAGCGATTCAGGATTCACGTTAAGCAGACATTGATTCAAAGACAAGCTAGGTGAGTTCGTTCATTAACATGCAAGGCAGGTTCTATCATTCTCTTAAGAAAATATTGCAAGCAAAAACACAGGTTATTATTAAGGCGAGCAAGAATCAGAGAACGAAGTTCTGCCCACTCACCTTGATACATAACGCCGGCGCGGAGCGGGGCGTTACACTCCCCGACCCGCTGACCTAGCCCCAGACACGGCAAACCCTAGCCTGGATACGGCAGTGCAGGACACAGCGGACATGAGCACCTCAAACCCTAGTACCGTGGACACAGAGATCCGGACACGTCCAGGACACGAAGGAGACCCTCGGATACAGGAAATCATCGTTCACGGAGCCCTGTTCAGGTACCGTTTTCTCTTACCTCGTAACTCAATTTTCGAATCCGTCAGTTGTAATGCTTAGACTGTGCGACCCTCTCGGTGCCCGTGTAACTCGTTCGGTGCATCGCGTCCTGTGGCGATCGCGAACCGCGATCCATAAACAGGAAAAATAACGTCCTGTTTCACCCCGGAACTGAGTACGCCCCGCCAAACGGGACGACTTGGTCGCGTGCGGTCTTCACCGATACGTGCACGCCGTCGATACGGACGTGCGAGATTTTGCAGAAGTTGATTTGGATGTGCGTGCACACCGAAATCAACGCGTATCCGCGGATACCATCCCATATCCGTCAGTTCTGGAATGCGTCGTAACTTTGTGTACACACGTCGAATCGAAACGAAACTTGCGCCATCGAACTCGTAGCAATACGCTGGTCCTGTGACACAAGTTTGGTTCGATTCTAAGAACGTTGACGAAATCGCGTATCGTGGGCCCCACAGGCTCCACTTTACGGGCGATTTTGTGATCGGCTTATCGGAATCCAATTCTGGAAGTTCCGTTGGGTTCGTATCATCGTTCCTGACTTGTTGACACTAAGTTGGGTGAATTTGGAGACCCTTGACCCTGATACGATTTTTGGTGCGAAGTGGCCCACATGTGGACCCCGCTTTGGCCCAAAACTGTGATTTTTGCCCCTGTATCCAAATTAGACTTAAGGACAGGTGTTTCTAGCTATTTGATATTTTCTGGACATGATGGTGATATTTATTTCAGCAACCGGAGTAGTACCTGCAGATCACACTGAGACCAGAGCCATATTTGGAGCCAGGACCCCAGGCAAGTGTACCTTGCCAAACTTGCAGTATATTGATTCATATTATTCTCTTCTTTTATTCATGTGATTGTTGTGCATGCTTGACCTAGGACCGTGTGACTTACTTAGCGTCCGATTAATAGTCGGGTGCCAACACCATACGTGGAGTTGTGCATTGTCATCTAGAGATGGACACCGAGACCCGATACATTCTCGTACTTGTCTTATCAAGTATGATATACCCAGGACACTTGACACTATTCATGAGACAGAATCTTCTTGAGATATTTATGATGATTCTGTATAGGATACAATTTTATGACTTACACAGTTTACATGCTTAGATTTTATCCAGACTTGTTGCATTAGATATGGTTTTGCGTGTCATGGACATGAGACGTGAGATTACATTGGGTGGGGAGAGATTTACCATACAAAAGGCTGATTATATATATATATATATATAATAATTTAATAGAAGTGCCTTAGTCTCTGGCGACAGAACTATGGTACCGTACTGGCCCTTCGAGAAAATACTGTTATGGGTTTCTCCGACACTGATCCTGTAGTAATCTCAGCCCGAGTATGACTAGAACTCTCACTTGCATATCACTTAGTTGGTTATTTATGTACCATATTGTTTCATTTATTGCTGTACTGCATTTATTTTGGCATAAGCTTTCTTGTACCTTGCTATGTCCCCTGAGGACCTGGATCCGGATAATGTCCCCAGGATTAGCTGACGAGATCTATCCTGAGGTATACGAGACCGGAGCATTAGCATTAGCAGAAGCAGGTGCCTACATTGGAGCAGAACCAGGATCCGAGGACGAGACCGTACCAGAGGACTTCTCTGGAGTATTGGCTTGAGATACTCATTTATTTCAGTTTATAGTTATTTCATTTCTAGTCTATTTCATTGACGTACCAGACTTATTCTCGGATTGTTCTCCGAGACACTTTTATTGAGATATGCTAGTTTATTTTATTTATATTATTCTGGCATTTGATCGGTGATTATCTGTTGTGGATGAGATTGGTATAGACCATGACTTGTATCATTGGACCTGCTTATTGTTATATTACAGCTTAAGTATGCCCCGATGGATCCATTAAATTAGGTTTGTCCATCGGTGTGTGCTGCTGGCCATTATCACGCGTCTTGTCCCTCGGTATTTTAGGACTGGGACGTGACAGCAACCTCCTCCTCCTCCGACTTCCCAACCCCCACCACGTAAGCCGCCACCATCTCTGCCTCAGTCACTCGCCTGAACCACCTCAGTCCGCCGCACTCAACACCGGACCACCACCACCTTCAACCTTCCCTCCCCCATTAATGACAACCCCTCCAACCCGACCTAACCGACCCCCCTCTCAGCACCACCACTCCAGATCGGCCACCCCCGCGAGCCTCTTCTACCACCTACCCCTGCCGGACTACCGTCTCCACCACCTGACATTGCCGGCCAGACGCTGCCGCCGCTGTAGAACTGCTGTGGCTACTGCAGTTGTTGTTACAACCGCTGCCGCTGCTGCTCATCGCCGGCCAACGTCGGAGCGCCACCCTCGCCGGAGGACATCCAGACTGCGAACCCAGACCCCCCCCCCCACGAATAGCCTCGTATAGGTAAAACTCGTATCCTGTGTAGTTATATCGCCGTGTCGTCTAGTTGCGTGGACACAAGCAATTTATAAAGGAAACCCTATATATGAGTATGTATGCTAATTAGACTTAAATAGTAAATTAATAGATAATAATTTACCCTAATAGTTTGACTCGATATAAGCACTTATAATTCACCGGGAAACATAGATTTGACCTAGTACATTTCACATGGGAATTAATGGCGTAATGCAACAAGACGTAATATAAGTTCATAAAACCATAAACGTAGTAATTATTGTCTCAAGACACACGTTGACCAAGGATAAAATACGTTTACATCCTAGCTACGTGCACACGTGACGCTGTCTTCGATCAGTCGTAAACTTGTGACAGTTCCTAAGAGGAACGTAGTATCTGCATATTGTCCTAGTGTCTGATGTTAGATTTTTATATTATATTGTGTGTTTAGGACCATTGGATCAGTCGGGAGACACCGCAGGAGCAGGCTATTGGTATTCACAGCTTGAAGATTCAGGCAAGATACCTTGCCATATTTACTATTTAAATTAAATGTTGCATATGTTGTATGATAGCTTGTTGTTTTATTTTCATACGACTGTGCGCGTCCGAGATTGACTCGGGTGCAGTCGATGGATACGTCGATGATTAGTATACTTGACCTAGACACTAGTAGACTCACCTCATTGGAGGATACTCCGATATCTTTCGAAGACCTGACACTCTTACACGTTTTACCATGACATATTCATATTGGGATGCAGGTCCGCGTACTCGACTAGCTATCGGTGCGTGTGACATGCATCACGGTTAGTACGTAACTCAGGGCTACTTTTATTCATAGAGACTGGCATATAGATACGTGGTATGCACGTCGAGTATTCGATTTGTGTATCTACATTAGGCGGGGAGGACAACTAGTAGGCGTATGGGATACACCCATTGGAATCCGTAGTATCTGGAGGAGCCACGGATCCAATGACTCCCTTTATGCAAATTCCCCGTTCTTCGGAGCGGTATGGACGTTATATAAACTTGCAGATTCCCCGTTCTTCGGATTGGTATGGACGTTATATTATTCAGATTTCTCGTTCTTCGGAGCGGTATGGACATATATATACTTGCAGATTCCCCGTTCTTCGGAGCGGTATGGACGTTATGCCTACACCTACTCATACGTACCAAAGTTGTCCTCACATTGCATTCACTTAGATGGTTATCACATCATTTATTGTATTTACTTTATTCAGTATTTATATATGGCATATTTTAATGTATCTTGTTACGTCCCTCTGAGGACCTGGTACCTTTCCAGATTTGGATGAGGCTTACTACCCCACAGTGTACGGGCCAGGACAGGAGACGAGGTTCGCTACCGCAGAGGAGTTAGAGGTGCTACCGTCAGAGTTTTCGTGATCACTTGGTAGGCTTTCTGCCTAAGATTTGGTGCATTATTATCTAGTCAGCCGATACCCTAGTCATTATCTTTTATCTATCATTTCAGTATTTTATTTCGTCATAGTAGTGGATTTGTCTCCACCAGACATTCTTGGTTGTACTATGATATTTTGAGACTGGCGTTTATCTTCCAGCATTTATTATTAGTACTTTCTTGCTGATTATATTGTGGATGAGATTAGATTACCTGTTATTGATTTATACGGGACATGCTAGTATTTAGGACAGCGTAGCACTCTTCGTTAGGATCCATTAAATTAGGATATCCTCGGAGACGTGATAGCTGGCTATTGCCACGTGGCATAGTTCTATATATTTTAGGACTGGGGCGTGACACGTGTAGGCCGTATCTCGATAATTTGAAGATACGAGTTGATTTAGGGGTTTTCTTCCGACACGGGGGTTTGAGCATGTCATATTTTGACACGGACACGTAGTTGAGTAGCTAACACTTCGTGTTTCTTCTAATTTTGATTCTAGAATTGCTCGTATCCTTTGAAATAAGTTTGGTGGTGTGGTAGATTCGTATCGCAAGCGTATCATAGATTGAGTGTGATACGGGTGTGGTGCACTCCACGTGTTTGATATTTTGCATTATAATTCAATTTACTTTAGTTATAGCTATTATAATATTGTAATTATAATTTTTATATGATATATATGTATATATATATATTTATATATATGATCTATATTTTATTATGATGTGTTGGTGGTCATGGAAGAATAGGAGAGTGAATGTGCATCATTAGTATGGTTATATGGTGACATATATATATATATATATATATATATATATATATATATATATATATATATATATATATATATATATATATATATATATATATATATATATGTATGTGTGTGTGTGTGTGTGTGTGTGTGTGTGTGTGTGAGTGAGTGTATGTGTGTGTTAGATATTTGTATGTGAGCTAGAGGGGGAGAAGCATAAGCAGTGAAAGTAGGGCAATAGGCAGCCAGATAAGCAGCAGCAGCCATAAGTAGTAGCAGAAGCAGCAGCAGCCATAAGCAGCAGCAGAAGCAGCAAGCTGCAGCAGTACAAAGCATAAGCAGAAAGCTGGACCAGCAGCAGAAGCAGGGATTAGCTGTAGCAAGCAGCAGCAGCGATAAGCAGTAGTGAGTGCTTATATGTTAGATATTCAATTACCTTGTGATACCATGGTAATGTCAAGGTATTGGTTTATACTCAAGATATTGAGTTTGTATATCAAGATGGGTGTGTAGGTGGTGTGATACCGCATTTGGTTCAAAGCCAAGGTATCCACTTAGTATTATTTTAGCTAGGAGTGCTACATATTTTGTCTTGTATATATATATATATATATATATATATATATATATATATATATATATATATATATATATATATATATATATTATAGTATTTTTATATCTAATAACTTACGTATCTTTTGATACGGTATTTTATTGGTATCCTAATATCCTAGTATAGCTAGTATAGCCTAGTTACATTGTGTATGGACCAATATCCTAGAGATAGACTCATACAACCTAGAAATAGGTAGTTTGACCAAGTTTGACTAGTTTGACCTAGAGTTGACCTAATTTGATATAATATTTCATAATACTTAGAAATGGCTTTATGACCTAAAATTTGACTAGTTTAACTTATTTTTATTTCTAAACCTTGTATCGATATAATATTCAATATTTAGGTCTCCGAGGTACCGTACCGGACATCTTTGATATTGTTCACCAGATTTTAGGTGAGTACATTCTCTGATAGTTTCTTATTTATGATATATTTTATGTCTCTTGTATATAGTATAGATACCTTGATTTCTTGACACGATGGTTACATGGATTGGTATATCTGAATCTTGTCATGAGATATTATTCTTTGGTATTTATGGTGTAACTTGTGAAAGCCTTGTTCCTTGTTCTTCTTATACATGTAAAGACATTGATTCTTGGGGAGACTTGTTAGCTACCCAGAGAATCTCGTGTTATACCGTACCATAGTTGGATCCACTATACCATTCGGGGGTGGAGAGTATTTAGTATAGATATGTGATCATACCCTCCGTGTGCATGTCTTGTTCCTTGAATAGTGTTAATCATACACCGCACGTATAATTAACCAGGGCATAATCCTTGTGCAAGTTCCCAAGTCTATTACATGTTGAAGCTAATACTCACTCACTTAGTAGTAGTAATTCTTGTTCATTCCTATGATGCTCATTCTTGTATTTATTTCCAGTATTTCCTTTTATGCATATCTCTTGTACCTATTTATTACATCTTATATATTCGCTCTATATAATGTTACTTAGTTTATATCATTTAAAAGAACTATTGTTAGAGATGTACTTTGCTCCTTTTTTGACTGGATATATTTTTTCTAGATGATACTAAGGAGTGGTATCCCACTCACTACGGGCCTCAGGATGTAGTTGACTTAGAGCCAAAGACTTTGGCTCAGGAGAGTCTCATCCCAATTGAGACGGACGACCCAGGACTCATAGCTCAGTAGATAGATCTTTTTGTATTGGATTTGTCTCCAGCTTTATTTTTAGTATTTCTTTTTATGAATCATTGGATATTATATTTATCTTGGGAGCTGTATTTTATCTCTTCAGTTCTTTTATCATATTCGTGCGATTGTTCCATCTTATAGATCTGTGATTGAGTATTCATATTACATTTGTGGCATTATTATATCTTGATGGCTAGATAGTTAGTTTACCCAAACAACATTCTACCATCGATGCTGCGGCATAGGCTGGACGTACCACATACCCGTACCCCTACACCGGGTGCGGGTCATTACAATATACAATAATTAATACCAATCGGTACTAGGTGCGCCAATAAAATTTGCCTAAACTAGTATTGTACTTCCTGCAATGGGCTAACTGATACCACTGAGTATAATTTCTCAGGATATTGAGTATCATTTCTCACTAAAACTGAGTATCACTATTATACCCAAGTCCCAATTTACTGTTGCCTAAGCCTATTACAGTCACCAACTAATAATAACACACTCAAACATCTATTCAAACATACCTCACTCATATACCCTTATACTAACACTCATCACTTATACATACTGGCACTTATTGCCAAGATTCACTGTAGTTATTGTTCATACTCAAGCACCCCAATCACTGGCTCACTGTTGTTGTAGTTGTAACTGCTGCTACTACAAGCTAATGTTGCCTCTACAACTGCATGCTATTAATTATAGCAGTTGTACCCTCCCACTGCAACAAGGCAAATATTTCATCCATAAAGAGTGAAATTGCCCACACCCTTAGCCCACAAGCCTACAGACCCATCCTAACATCAGCACATGCAGATAATAGCTCTGCCCCTCCAACTTTGATACACTTGCACTCGAGCATGACCAACTGAGCCTCCACCCTATACTCGAGGAACTCCTACACCTATTACCCATACCAAATACATACACTTCTGTTATCCAAGGTAACCCATCCCCACACATTGATCAATCAGCACACTAACAGCAACAACAAGTAACTACAACATCAACTAACTGCAGTGCACATGGATGTGCACTGCTACCCGAGCCTAACTACTCCCTTCAAAGAAACACTCCTGCACTCGAATATACAAAGCACAAATGCAAACACCATAACATAAATACTTAATACACATATACTTATATACTAATATATATATATATATAAATGCATAATATATATTATACATATAAACCATCTAATCAAACACCTATAGTGCAAGGCTCAATATACCCTCAATAGTGTCTTGATACACCTCCAACCAAAGTGCCAAATTTCTAATATATAACCAATACTAAATATACATATCAAATATAGCTATATATATCTAATTTAACTAGCTACAATGAACAATAGAGGAAGAATACTCCTATAAGCACAAAACCCCTAATATTGAGCCCCGTATCACACTATATCATACCGTACAATGATACATCCTACTTGTATCTATTTGTGGACATGATTCTACCCCCATACGACCAATCTAACTCTAATTAGATCTACCAATCCTAATGACAAATACTTGGTGTCCCATTCTTGGATTTCCCAGAAAATGGATACCAAACTCAAAGTAAAAATCACAAATAGGGTCTATAAGAGTCCAAACTCCTCTCTATGGGTAGCCCTAATGCATGGGTATACTCTAAATGCTCTATAACACTAAATAAAACTAATTAGAGAGGAGTATTTTAGAATTTACCTATTGGGTGATAAATATTTAATAAAATCTCAATAGGACACGATTTGGACCCAGTAACCAAGTCCAACTCCTTCTCCAAAGCTCCTTGCAACCACTAGCTTCAAGTCTCCTTAGATGGTGAGGATGAGGGAATTTTAGAGGAATTTGGGGAATTTGATGGAGGGATAAACTATTGGGTAAAAACACTAATTTGGAATAGATTTGGATAAGAAATGAGAGGAGAGAGAGTATCCCCTTCCTAAATTAGGGCCCCCCACCCTCTTCCCCCTTTCTCAAACAATGTAGAATGACAATTATACCCCTATTGGGTTATCATCAAGAATTAATTAGTTAGGAAGCTTCTCTTCCTAATAAAGGTTAAGTCTAATCCTTAATTAATGAGATTGGTTAACTAGTTTGGGTCCAATATAACTAGTCCAAAAAGTTGTTTAAGTTGTCATGTCTAGTTGGTTAGGTCCACTAGGGTCTTTTCTAACTAAATAATCTAATCTCTAACTAATACTAATATTAATCACAAAATATGGCATGCACATTTATATAAATAGAATATAACCATATTATTTATGATAATACATAATGACAAAAATACCCATATTCTAAAATTTGGTAGTGACAAGTCTACCCTCCTTAAAATAATTTTGTCCTCGAAATTAAACTAAACTAGCACAAGAACACACAAAACAAGAAGAACTATATCTCAAATCTCAAAGAGATATGGGTACTACTCGCGTATTTTATCCTCCCTCTCCCTGGTTGACTCACCCGGAGAGTGATATCTCTATGTGACATGAACCAAAGGAATGGTCTGGTTTCACAGTACCTTCTTCCTGCGATCCAAAATCTCCACAGGTTGCTCTGGATAGCTGAGAGTCGGACCAACCTAGATCTTCGAGAGATCTAGTACGTGACTGGGATCGGCCACATATTATCTCAATTGCTATACTTGAAATACGTCATGCACCCCCTCTAGTACATGTGGAAGTTCTAATCTGTAGGTCACTGCACCGACCCTCGCAAGAACACTGAAGGGTCAGATGTACCATGGACTAAGCTTCCTGCCTCCACCAAAGAGAATCGTGCCCCATGTCGAAAAAATCCTCAGAAATACCAAATCATCCCCCTAAAACAAATGCAGCCTTAACACACAATCTTAAAATAAAGCAATTACAAGAAATATAAAATAAAACTTATCCCTCAAACTCTAAAGGTCTCCGTGATTGTCGGTCCAATATCGTTGTCTATCATGCGCCACCCAATGTCTATCTCTAATCAGCTTGACCTTCTCAGCCAACTACTACGACCATTGTAACGCCCCACAACCGCTCGGAGCGTTACGCTGAGTCAGACTGAATAAATCAAATGCTGGTTATATTTGAAATATCGGATTTCGGGGAGAAGGATTAATCGAGTTGGTTTCAATGTGCAGATGGCTAGCGGGTTCGATGGAAATCAGGTGTTCGTTCCGAACAGTACTGAATAGCTGAATGGAAGCGATAATGCCGTCTTCCTTAATCCGATCGGTCGGATGATTTGGAGAGCACGGCCTGCTCGCACGGTCATACCAGTTGAGTAGATCGCGCTTGCATCGGACCACGGGTTTAAGGGATTGGCCGTATCGGCAGGACAGGATGCCTAACGGGATCAAACAATGTGAGTGGGCTCTTTCCCTTCTCCTCTACTCCTTCATGCCTAATAATATGGAAAACACGTAAAGGCTTGAACACTTGGGCTGAAACATCGGGAAGCACTACACTGAGGCGTGCATAGAGTGTGCGTTGTTGGCTTGGTAGGATTGTGGCTTGAATGGCTTACGCGTTGGATAGTTGGATACGATAGCTGGATTATTCATTTGAGGCGATCGGTTGGATTACTTGGGATTACGCTTGGACGGTTGGAAATATACAAGTTGGAATGATACAATTGCGAAAATGGAAATATCGAGAATATCGGGATTCGGGCGAGCGAACGTGCATCCGTGCGCGTGTATCACAAGGATGCTTTGTCTTGCAAAGCGAGCAGTTGTGGTTCGAAACCGAACAATTGTATCGGCGAGGGCGATGTGTCGTTTGATGGGGCATCGTGCCACGAATGTGATATTGTGCCACTGAAACGGCATTGTGCCATGGGTTTTGCTTCGAGCATAGGTGTTGCACCAATTTGGATTGTGTTGAGAAGAGGCTTCGTGCCTATGAAACACTTGATATTTTGATGCCTCGGGCTATGTTTTGAGGTCGAGATTTGGGTTCTTAGAAGGACATGTGGGAAGAATAGTTATGGATGTGTTGGTTGGATTATTGATGGAACGAGTCTAGGATCGCTTGGTGGGGCGAGAATGTTCGATCCTCTCGTCATACCTACGTGTCTGCATAGTCACGGACAACCTGGGTGGCACAGGGTTTGGTTTCCTCGAACGGGTGCTCCGGGGCACCGGGACCGTTCGGCCATGGAGGAGACAATTTGGGTAACGCGTCTTGGGCGCGGTGCCAGCGGTTGGATGCGATTCAGGTGGGTTAGCTACTTAGCGCTGTTTCGAATAGAACCGCATTTGATCTGTCCGATCAACGTCCTTTATGGCCTTTGGCCAGTGACTTCATATAAGAATAGATGTTGGCTTGCTTTACTTTGGTTGGTTTGTGCATCGTGTAGGCGCGGCCACCTTGCCTCGGCAAGAGTGTGCACTCGAGAGTGGGATATATAAACTTTGGTTCTGGATGGATATCGAGGCGAGACTGATGGTTCGATATGTTATCGTGCAAGCGATGACATTGAGTTAGACGGGTCGGCTATATATTAAAATGCTTGTCGTTTGGTTTGAGATTGAATGCTAGCATGTTTAACTGCTTTACTGCTTTCCTTAACATGTTATCCATATGCCATGAAATGAATCTAGGATTCAACTAGAAAGATCACCATATAACTGTGTGCATTCACTATTTTACTTAGTGTCGGCTTAGGTGAGTGGGTTACCCCGCTCACCAGTACGGTTGTGTACTGACCCACGTTTGTGGGCAATATTTCAGGTACACAGGCGTAGTGGCGCTGCTTGGATATACGGGACAAGATGTATGAACTGTAAGTACCTTTGTGGGCTAGAGAAAGAGCAAGAGTTATTTTATCGTCTCCGTGGCATCGCCTTTGTGGCATTGACTCGGGGCATCTCATTTGGACCCTATCGTGAGCTTCGCTGCGTATACTCTGATTGTGTGCTTGGTACACAATACTTGACTTCCGATGCAACTTGGTTGTTTCAATGATAACATTTGGTGTTTGACAACATCGCCTTATACGAGCGTAACTCCAGGCTCGTACGACATCACGTCCCGATGAGAACGATTGTCCTACGGGAGAGCTGTAAACGTGGTGATTCACGTTCAGCGGGGACTATCGAGCTTGCGGGAGATTGGGGCGTGACAAATTGGTATCAGAATGCCCGGTTCATTTCTTCGGACTTGGTCCTTCGCTTCATCACAAACTCTTAATAGCTTCCGCGTGTCGTCTAGCTCTTGACTCTACTCGGTGCCGCATCGGATGTTTCATGCAATAAGTCTATTTATTGCTGGTTATGGTTGCATATTATTCTTTGTTGGGTTGCCTTGGTTGGTTTTCGTAGGATCGCTTAGTCTCGTTAGGCGTTGTTGCATTCGTGCAGCAAGTTGGTTGGCGTTGTTGCATTTGTGCAACAAGTGTGGGCTTTCGTTGGGTTGGCTTGGCTTATCATCTGGGAGTTTCTGATTGCCTCAATGGATCATTTGGTTGGCTAACGAGATTTGGTTATGCGGCATGTTTTGAGTAGAAATATTCGAAGAGAATAGATCCTTGAACGAGTTGCTCGTCAAGCGATTGTGTTGGATAGAAGTTGGAAGTTTGGCTGTGGCGCATCGGTTGAGCATGTTTGAGTTTGGCTCGGGAATATATGGATAAGTTGGTACGAGTTGCTCGTACAACAAAAGTGTGAAACCGTTAGGTATTGGGTTGGACTATTTGGAAGACAATCATTGCACGATTGCTCGTGTTGAGAAGGTATCAGACGGGTTGAGAAACAGTTGGATAATTCAAGCGTTGCCTGAGTTTTGTGTCAGACTCGAATTGGGAAAGGCATGATTATGCATAAGGGATGGTTCGAACGGATCTTGGATCTGTGAAGGAAATTGTAATGCGAGTAACGACTTGATTCGGAGTGGTATATGGGATACCACATTTTGAGCAAGGCATTGGAAACATTTTGGTTGGACATTCAATGGAAATTTCCTGAATGGACTCGTGAAACGAGAATACAAGTTGGTTGGTGCACGTCGGTTGAGTTGGAAAGAATAAAAATAGAGCAAGCGAATATTGAGTTGAGCATATTGTGAACGGACTGATGCAAATGAAAGCATCGTTGGGCTTAAGTGATGGACGAGATCGAAACGAACAACTGGGATGCGCTTGAACGAGCAATGGGTGAATCAAATGATAGCGAGCACGAACTACGATTTTGGGCGACACATTTGAGCTGTTGGTTGAGCAAAGAAACACGATATTGGTCTGGAGGGACAATGAGATGGATTTACACAAACTTGAAAGATTTTGGATGTTGCTGCTCGTGAAGTTGACTCAGGTTTAGCAGAAATAGAATTTTGGGCAAGATGGTGCAACGATAGTAAACAGATTCTCCGGAAGACGTGGACGAACGTTTGAAGATAGCTAAATATGATAGCGACGTCGGAACAAATCACTGTGTTGCTCGAGTAAGTTGGACGTGTATTGTGGAACATGGCAATTCGGAAATTTGATGGATTCAGGACAGAACGGCGGATTGATGGAATAAGGTTTCAACGAGCGCGGTTCTCGGATTCGAAAACTTCGCTCGGATGAATGGTTGGATTTTGAGTCAGATTTTTTAGATGAGATATAGCATGGTTTATAGTAACTGTCCATCGTGATGATTACAATTATCAAGCGTAGCTTCGGGACAGCTGACCCTAAGCGACCTTGCCCGCTGAATCGGATATGAATATGGTAGACCCATAGAACGACCCTTGAGACGGCGTATTTGGGAATGCGTCGAGGGCAGATGTGAGGCAATGAGATTTGGCTTATCGACTGAGTGTTGGATTTGAGAGACCCTTGGGATAGTCTTCAGCTGAAGATGCAGCCAGAAGATCGAAGCAATGGTGGAAGTAGCCTAGTCAACTGATGAGATTCAGAGTCGCAGACTTTTATCGATGGCATCGCCTCTGACTCATCGTGCCCTGGAAGGGAATAGCATTCATGTGAATTGACGACTGTGAAACTAGCTCGTGAAGTTAAAGCAGCGGCTCGTTCAGATCAAATCCTTGCGAATACTGGAAGGGACAGATTTGCTTCAGATTTATAAGATGTCTCGGAACTTAGTCTGGGAAGCGTGCTCATTCGGAAGGTAAAGGTGATATTCTATGCTTCGAGGCAGTGGAAGCAGCGCGAAGAACTATTTCATGCGCAACCTAAGAATTGTGGCGAGTGTGTCCACGTTGAAATCGTGGTGACACAAATTCCTTTGGCGTGGCGGCGAGATCTTCGTGGATCACACGAACCTCAATATAGATGTTCACCCTGTGAGTTATTGAGATGGCAGGAAATGTGTTGGACTGAGCTGATCTAAGCAAGTTGATATTTGGGTAAGTCGCATAGCTGGGGTAGATCAGTTGTGAGAATCGTTCGGTGCACGAGATAATATTTGGAGATGTTGCTAATACTTATTTCAGAAATAGTGGGATGAATTGAGCTGGAACGCGAACTCATTGAGTCGGTGGAAAATCTACATAATTGAGAATAGTTCTCGAGCGAATGTATTGGAATGGAAATCGTGATTTGGTCCAATTGGGAGCAAAGCAATATGGACGCCTCGAACATAAAGATACCCTTGTAACTTATTCAAATTTGCTATCGCAAAGCTCGGCTGAAATGCATGTATTTTAGGGACGCCTTAAATATATGTACGATCCAAAACTAAGCGATACGAGAAATTCGGGTTGAGCTGCAAGGAGGATGTGGGAATTCGTGAAAAATTTATTCGAGCGTTCAGCAGAACGAGATGTTGTGTCAGAAATAGTGAATATGAGAGTTGTATAGAGCAAATCTATGGAATTGAATTGTGGCATGCTAGTAAGGAATGAGTACCAGCACGGTTCGTGGACGAACCTGATTCTAAGTGGTATATTATGTAACGCCCCGCAACCGCTCGGAGCGTTATGCTGAGTCGGACTGAATAAATCAAATGCTGGTTACATTTGAAATGTCAGATTTTGGGGAGAAGGATTAATCGAGTTGGTTTTAATGTGCAGATGGCTAGCGGGTTCGATGGAAATCAGGTGTTCGTTCCGAACAGTACTGAATAGCTGAATGGAAGCGATAATGCCGTCTTCCTTAATCCGATCGGTCGGATGATTTGGAGAGCACGGCCTGCTCGCACGGTCATACCAGTTGAGTAGATCGCGCTTGCATCGGACCACGGGTTTAAGGGATTGGCCGTATCAGCAGGACAGGATGCCTAACGGGATCAAACAATGTGAGTGGGCTCTTTCCCTTCTCCTCTACTCCTTCATGCCTAATAATATGGAAAACACGTAAAGGCTTGAACACTTGGGCTGAAACATCGGGAAGCACTACACTGAGGCGTGCATAGAGTGTGCGTCGTTGGCTTGGTAGGATTGTGGCTTGAATGGTTTGCGCGTTGGATAGTTGGATACGATAGCTGGATTATTCATTTGAGGCGATCGGTTGGATTACTTGGGATTACGCTTGGACGGTTGGAAATATACAAGTTAGAATGATACAATTGCGAAAAAAGAAATATCGAGAATATCGGGATTCGGGCGAGCGAATGTGCATCCGTGCGCGTGTATCACAAGGATGCTTTGTCTTACAAAGCGAGCAGTTGTGGTTCGAAATCGAACAACTGTATCGGCGAGGGCGTTGTGTCGTTTGATGGGACATCGTGCCACGAATGTGACATTGTGCCACTGAAACGGCATTGTGCCATGGGTTTTGCTTCGAGCATAGGTGTTGCACCAATTTGGATTGTGTTGAGAAGAGGCTTCGTGCCTATGAAACACTTGATATTTTGATGCCTCGGGCTATGTTTTGAGGTCGAGATTTGGATTCTTGGAAGGACATGTGGGAAGAATGGTTATGGATGTGTTGGTTGGATTATTGATGGAACGAGTCTAGGATCGCTTGGTGGGGCAAGAATGTTCGATCCTCTCGTCATACCTACGTGTCTGCATAGTCACGGACAACCTGGGTGGCACAGGGTTTGGTTTTCTCGAACGGGTGCTCTGGGGCACCGGGACCGTTCGGCCATGGAGGAGACAATTTGGGTAACGCGTCTTGGGCGCGGTGCCAGCGGTTGGATGCGATTCAGGTGGGTTAGCTACTTAGCGCTGTTTCGAATAGAACCGCATTTGATCTGTCCGATCAACGTCCTTTATGGCCTTTGGCCAGTGACTTCATATAAGAATAGATGTTGGCTTGCTTTACTTTGGTTGGTTTGTGCATCGTGTAGGCGCGGCCACCTTGCCTCGGCAAGAGTGTGCACTCGAGAGTGGGATATATAAACTTTGGTTCTGGATGGATATCGAGGCGAGACTGATGGTTTGATATGTTATCGTGCAAGCGATGACATTGAGTTAGACGAGTCGGCTATATATTAAAATGCTTGTCGTTTGGTTTGAGATTGAATGCTAGCATGCTTAACTGCTTTACTGCTTTCCTTAACATGTCATCCATATGCCATGAAATGAATCTAGGATTCAACTAGAAAGATCACCATATAACTGTGTGCATTCACTATTTTACTTAGTGTCGGCTTAGGCGAGTGGATTACCCCGCTCACCAGTACGGTTGTGTACTGACCCACGTTTGTGGGCAATATTTCAGGTACACAGGCGTAGTAGCGCTGCTTGGATATACGGGACAAGATGTATGAACTGTAAGTACCTTTGTGGGCTAGAGAAAGAGCAAGAGTTATTTCATCGTCTCCGTGGCATCGCCTTTGTGGCATTGACTCGGGGCATCTCATTTGGACCCTATCGTGAGCTTCGCTGCGTATACTCTGATTGTGTGCTTGGTACACAATACTTGACTTCCGATGCAACTTGGTTGTTTTAATGATAACATTTGGTGTTTGACAACATCGCCTTGTACGAGCGCAACTCCAGGCTCGTACGGCATCACGTCCCGATGAGAACGATTGTCCTGCGGGAGAGCTGTAAACGTGGTAATTCACGTTCAGCGGGGACTATCGAGCTTGCGGGAGATTGGGACGTGACAACCATCTCTGGCCTTAACAAGGATCTCTTACCGACATCATCCCAAAATAAATGAGTGTGATACCACTGTCCATATAAAGCCTCAAATGGTGACATCTCAATACTGGCTTGGTAACTGTTGTAAGCAAACTCTACTAGGTGCAAATGATCATCCCAAGAACCTCTGAGATTAAAAACACAAGTGTGAAGCATATCCTCGAGAGTCTGAATAGTCATCTCTGACTGTTTGTCTGTCTGGGGGTAATATGTGGTACTAAACTTTAGCTGAGTGCCCAAGCTAGCCTTTAAACTCCTCCAGAAGTGGGAAGTGAAATGACTATCCTGATCCGATATGATACTCACAGGAAATCCATGTAAGATGACAATCTGACACATATACATCTATGTTAACTTCTTCGGAGATGTACCCACTTTAAATAGTAAGAAGTAGGCTGATTTGGTTAACTAGTTTACGTTGACCCAAATAACATATTTCCTTCCCGGAGAACGCGGAAGCCCTGAAACAAAATCCATGGTCACATGCCCCCACTTCCACTCTGGAATGGGTAAAGGCTGAAGAAATCAACCTAGCCTCTGTCTATCCGCCTTTACCTGCTGGCATACCAGACATCTGGATACGAAGCTCGCCATATCCTACTTCATACCATACTACTATACGTGCTCTCTCAGATCCCAATACATCTTGTTGGCAACTGGATGCATCGAGAACTGAGAGCGATGCGCCTCTTGCAGAACCTTCTTGTTCAACTTTCCACTTGGAACACATAATCTAGTACCATACCATAATGATCCATCATCAGCAATGGTGAAATCCTATGATAATTCCATCTGAATATGTGCTCTAATGCTCCTCAGAGTCTCATCATCAAATTGCCTAGCCCTAATCCTATCCATTAGCTCAGACTATATCTGCAATCCCCATATCTGTATCTTGATACCATGAACTAGTACCTCAATCTCCAAACTCTCAAGATAGGCCAACAAATATCTGTCTGTCGTCAAGTACATAGCCACTAGATACTTTCTCAAGGCATCGACAACTAAGTTCATCTTTCCTGGATGGTACTATAAAGAAATATCGAAGTCCTTCATCAACTCCAACCATCTCCTCTGCCTCATGTTCAGCTCTTTCTGTGTGAACACGTACTTCAAGATCTTGTGGTCTGTGAAGATCTCCATACGCTCCTCGTACAGGTAGTGTTTCCACAACTTTTGAGCAAAGATGACTGCTACCAACTCCAAATTATAGGTGGAGTAGTTCTTCTAATGAGGACATAATTTTCTAGAAGCATAGGCAATCACCTTCCCGTGCTGCAGAAGAATACAACCCAAACCCTTCCCTGAAGCATCACTATAGATAGTGAATCCACCTGTCCCTGATGGCAACATCAATAATGGAGCTTTCGTCAATTTCTTCTTCAGCTCATCAAAAGTGGCCTGGAAATCCTCTATCCAGACGAACTCTATATCCTTCCTGGTCAGCCTAGTCATGGCTCTGCAATCAGGGATAAGTCATGTATGAATCTCCTGTAATACCCTGCCAATCCCAGGAAACTCTTGATCTCTGCCACTGAACTCGGAGTAGTCCACCACTCCACTACCTTAATCTTCTTCGGGTCAACTGAGCTCCCGTCACCTGTCACCACATGCCCAAGGAATTAAACCTTATCAAAGAACTCTCACTTTGAAAGCTTCTCGTACAGCTCCTCCTTTCTGAGAGACTCCAAAACTATCCTCAGGTGCTCCTCATGCTCCTCTGGGGTCTTCGAATACACAAGGATGTCATCAATAAAAACCACCACGAATATTTTAAGGTACTGGTGGAACACCTTGTTCATCAGGTTCATGAATACTGTCGAGGCATTAGTCAACCCAAACGGTATCACCATAAACTCGAACTGGCCATACCGAGTCTGGAAAGCTGTCTTCGAAATATCTTTCTTCTTTACCTTCACCTAGTGGTAGCCTGAACTCAAGTCTATCTATGAAAATACCTTTGCTCCTCTCAACTGATCGAAGAGATCATCTATCCTTGGTAGCGGGTATTTCTTCTTGATAGTAAGGTTGTTCAGAGCCCTGTAGTTGATACAAATGCATACCTTCCTATCCTTATTCGGTACAAACAATACCGTAGTACCCCATGGTGATAAACTGGATCTGTTAAAGCCCTTGTCCTGTAACTCATCAACCTGTTTCTTCAACTCTGCCAGTTCGTTATTGTTGACCCTATAGAGTATTATGATATTGGCTCTGCGCCTAGAACCAAGTCTATAGAGAACTCAACATCTTTGTCTGGTGGCAATCCCAGCAACTCATTTGGAAAAAAAATCCAGGAACTCTACTATCAAAGGATATGGCAGCTCCTTCTCTTTCACCATAGCTGCACAAAAGATGCCCTTACTCTGCTCCGCTGGTCCTCTGGCAATCTCGAACTCTGGGTCTCCTGGCGGTCGAAATATCACTCTACCTCCACGATAATCTATACTAGCATGGTGCCTACTCAACCAATTCATCCCGAGTACAATGTCGTATCCCGAAAGTAGCATTACGAGTAAGCACGCGCTCAACTCATGGCCTCCTAATAAAACTCTCCGATCCTTGCAAAAATTACTGACTAGGATAATGCCTCCCCCAGTCATGATCTTGCAAGTCCTAGCCAAGGGTTTAGCCTCTAGACGATGCTTAAGAGCAAAAGATACAGATACAAAACTATGGGAAGTACCAGAATCGAATAAAGCAAATACTAGAATATAATCGAGAAAAACTGAACCTGTAATCACGTCTCCCTCTGGCTTGGTCTCCTCAACCATCATGACGAAAAATCACCCCTGAGGTGTACCTCTCTGCTGCTGTTGGTGCTAAGCGAACCTTTGCTACTGTGGCGGAAGTGGAGGTCCCCTATGCTGAACTGCGGGTAGCCTCGCTGGTGCTTCCTGAACTGGTGCTCTAGCTGGTCCTCCCTAAAATGGACGAGCTAGACAATATCTTAGTTGGTGGCCGGGTGACCCACAGAAAAGGCACACTCCCCACCTATTTTGACAAACCTCCCTGGTATTTCCTAGCTTTTCATAGAATACACAATAAACGGCCTACTGTGCCTGCCTGTGTGGCTGCTGTTGGTGATGACTACGAGCTGGTGCCTGGTGCTGCAAGTGATGGTGATGGAATGGTCTTTACTGCTGCTAAAAGTGGCGACGCTTGGCCGGTCCCGTGCTACCATTCGCTCCTCTAGAAATATTATATCCTTTCTTGGGCCTGAGGTCCAGATCATCCTCAGCAATCTAAGCATCCATCAAAATGCCCTCAAAGGTATCAGTGCGACGTCCTGAAGTATGAGACTTGATCTCTCTTATCAGCCCTTTCTTGAATATTCGAGCTCGCTCCCCTAGGTCTCGAATCATCGACGGTACAAAATGACTCAAGTGGCAAAACTCCGCAGCGTACTCATCGACCGATATGTTCCCTTGGACCAAGTAATAAAATTAACTCTCCAAGGCTCACAAGGCTACGTTGGGAAAGAAATTCTCCTTGAAGTGCTCCTTGAAGGCCTCCCAAGTAAGTGCTCGAGTAGCAAGTCTCGGCTCCGTACGATACCACGTGAGTGCAATATCGAACATCTGACTGTCGGCGGCCTCATCTGTGGGCTCTCTGGAATCTCAGCCAAATGGAGGTTCCTTTCTATGTCTTCCAACCAGTCATCGGCAAATAGTATTCCCTCGATACCCTTAAACTTTCGAGGTGACATCCTCTTAAAGACCACTATAGTACCTGGCCTTGGGTGCTGCTACTGGCCAGGGTATTGTTGCTGCTGGGCGACTCTCTCTACTGCCTGTAGAGACACCTAGTGAGCATTCTCCATGCACTCCCTCATCATCTCTGTCTGTGCTTGGTGAGCCTCTGCCTATAACGACCCATTTCACTCAAGCGGACTGCCGATTCAAACGACAAAAAGTTCAACGATCCGACCCGCTTTACTCAACGAGAAGACTCGTTTAAGGCAAAGGATTTCCTGACTTGGCCCTTCAGGAGTTCAGGTTTAGATTTTCAAAGGCTCGCTTGGAGTATTGCTCGATTGAGGCGAATCATCGCTAAGGTAGGTAGCTACGATAAAGTTTTTTCTGCTTAGCCAGCACACTTAAAATATGGACGATACATGTTAGTCATTAGGTGAATCACCCCTTGCATGCTAATAAATAATACAAGGCACTTAGCTAAGGGAATAATCTCAACTTGCATTGTTTGTGTTAGAACATGAAAATAAAACTTTGCTTATAAATAGACCCTCGCATGCTACCTTTGCCTTGTCCAAGTAGGCCCAGCTATGCCTCGAGTAGATCATCGTGTACTCTTGTGAGCACCATATTTTTTTATAGGGTTAGTTCGGTAATTAATAATTAATAATTATATTTTAATTTTTATTCGATAATCTAATTGAACTTTGGTAACCAACCACCATGGTTTTAAGATCTTGTCACGAACCACACCCGAAAAATCGGGCATGAGTCGTGGGTACGTCCAGCCTACGCCGCAGCATCGGCGGTAGAATATTGTCTAGGTCTACTATCTAGCTAACAATCTCACACAATCAATATAGGTACGTGTCAAGACCTCAACTCCAAACGGAGGAGCAATATGATAGATATAACACAATACTCAATCACGAATCTAAGCACGATAAGATAACACAGAAGTCTAACAACTACAAAGTCTAAACAACTGCTACTAAAACAACAACAATAATAATAATACAACAACATCCTGAATCAAATATAATACAGGGTCTCAATCCGAAAGCCAGGGACAAATCCGGTACCAAAAGCTAATAAACACAACTGAGGTCCTAGTGATCCCGGCTACCAACCCGGAAATTACTCTTAAACTAGGGGGTCCCTGTCTGAACCATCGACAGGCTGAGGTCCATAATACGTTGGACACCAATCCTCCGGATCCTCTGAAAAATATATCTAGTCAGGATTGGAGCAAGTACACCTCTAACAGCAGTTCCAGTTAAATGATAAAAACTATAAAGCAGTTGTAGCAAGTAGCAAGGTAAAAAAAATAAAGTATGAAACAAGGAAATATATATATGTATCACTGGTGCATAAAGGTAAAGATACATGAAAATCAGAAGCAAGATAGTAATGACTGCAGGATACAAGAAATCTAAACTACGATCAAGTGTATGCACAAGAACGTATGAGTCCAGCAAAAATAAATATAATGAGTCCAGTCCAGAAAGTATCAGTGAGACCAGCAAGAAATACAAGAGAGTCCAGATTTGAAAGAATGAACTCGTGTCTTTGAAATACCTATTTCGACATATAAACGGCTAGGGGTAAGTACGGCTCACCGCACACTGGGTGTGCGGCTGCTATCATTCCAGATTAGACCAGAGGGGGTAATTCCAGTGATTCCAGTTGAGAATATTTACATGTCTACTCGAGTATTTTCCTGTCCTGACTAGTACAAGTGAATCCAAGACCCGATACGTAAATCAAGTATGAGTCCAGCCAGAAATATGAGTGATGCATGTAGTGAGTCCTGATGTGATGCCAGTAGGTGATTCCAGAATAGAGGCCAGAACATAAAATATACGTGTCGCAAGTAAATAAATCCAGAAATACTAGTCCGTGTCATGCCAGAAAAATCAGATAATACTATACTATAAGCTGAATCATAATAATCATCAGATAATAAAAACTATCAGAGAATGTACTTGCCTGACGTCCTGAGGAACTAGCGATCTGAACTGGCGTCGCAAGGACCTATTATAAAAATCAAGGTTAAACAAGATTCTAATGAGTTAAACAGATATAAAATAACTAAAAATAAGCTTCTAGGGTCGTTCTAGGTCAAACGGGTCAAACCGGTGAAATCTGGATTAAAAAGTCAACTATGGGTCTAAAAAGTTAACTTTGGGTCAAAACTAGGTCAAAAGTAGACTTTGGTGGTCAACCGGGGCAACTACGATCAAATCTACGTCAAACTAGGGTGCCCCTAAAATTCTAGGTCAAAACTAGGTCATTAAGTTAATAAACCCTCAAACTCGCCTCCTTGAGATACCGGGATACCCTCGGTATCCGATATCTCAACCTACGCGATACGTCCCGTCTATACCCTCTAATATATATACTAGTACGTATATATATATATATATATATATAAGCAACTCTAAGCTCAATCCTAGGCAAAAACCTAATACCTCGCCCCGATACCCAATACCTTGAGTATCTAAAGATATTGAGATACTCGCATTATCCCCTCACTAACACTAGCTAATTAACTAACTATCTATATATACTACCATATGCTACTATATATATATAACATATATCTAATTATATATATATATATATATATATATATATAACCTAGTGTATAGGCAAATACCTCATCTCTGATACCTAACTTACCTCAATACCTTGGTATCTCAAGGTATTGAGATACCTTACCCTCTAACTCTAATTAACTAGCTAACTATATATATATATATATATATATATATATATATATATATATATATATATATATATATATATATATATATATATATATATATATATATACCAATATTTATAACATTAATATATATATATATATATATATATATATATATATATATATATAAACATATGTATATATACCTACATATATATATATATATATATATATATATATATATATATATATATATAAACATATGTATATATACCTACATATATATATATATATATATATATATATCACACATACACATATACATATATCCATTACCATCTCACATATATATATCTCTAACTATACATATATATCTATACTAATAATTATATATCTATCTAATATATACGTATATATATATATATATATATATATATATATATATATATATATATATATATATATATATATATATATATATATATATATAAGAAGGGGGGCTAACTGCTATGCGCTGCGGCTGTTGATACGTGTTGCCGCTGCTCGTGCTGCCAACACGCAAACTACAGCTGCTGCCTGTTGCCGCGCTGCTGAGGTTGCTGCTGCTAGCATGCTGCTGCTGCCGCGGCGCTGCACGGCCTGCTGTCGCTGCTGCACTGCACTACTGCAGCTGCTCTGCTGCAGGCATGCTGCCGCTGCTGCCGCGGCAATGCGCGGCCTGCTGCCGCTGCTGTCGTGGCTAAGTGCCGCTACTGCGCTGCTCTACTGCAGTTGCTCTGCTACAGCCACTCTCTTATCCCTGCTGCTGCTGCTCTGCTTTTTCCTCTTCTCTCACTGCCTCTCATCTCTCCCCTATCTTTCTCTCACTGTCTCACTGTACACACACCTCGACACACACTACCCACGACACACATGCACACACACACTTAGATATATATATATATACACACAAACATATATACATATATATATATATATACACACAGAACCATATATATATATATATATAAATATATATATATATATATATATATATATATATATATATATATATATATATATATATATATATATATATACACTCACTTATATATACATATATATATATATATATATATATATATATATAGGTACACACACACACACACACACACACACATATATATATATATATATATATATATATAACACATATGTATATATATATATACACACACACTCATACATATATATACAAACATACATATATGTATATATATGTATGAGTGTGTGTGTATATATATATACATATGTGTTATATATATATATATATATATATATATATATATATATATATATATATATATATATATATATATATATATACACTCATACGTATATATATACATACACACACACACACACACACACATATATATATATATATATATATATATATATATATATACACTCATACATATATATACAAACACATATATATATATATATACACAAACTCATACATATATATACAAACACATATATATACACACAAACACAATACTCTCAAACGCACACACAACATCACACACAACCACACCAACACACGCACAACTACCCAAACACATAAATATACACCTATAAATATATAAAATATAACTCAAAAACTCTAGTACACACTCTCCGAGGCTAAACCAACATGCGCACAAGTCCAAAACCTAGAAACCAAGTCGAAATGGCCATTCGGTCATTTCGACGAACACGTGGAGTGCGGTTCACGATACCTCATAAAACGCATACCAACCCTACTCGGAATCGACCCAAAATTTACCCACGAATTTTAATCGATATCTAGAACCTAGAAAATATGCTAAATCTCTGATTCTAGGTTCGTGACAAAAATGTGCATGCATGTGGAACCTACGACGACAGAAAAACCTCCAAATTGTATGAAACGCTCAAATCTCTGCGACACGATCTTACGTGTTAGAACGGGGACACGTACTTACCCTCAAGACACCCAAGCACGTCTACCTAGGTCCATCTAGCCTAGGGCAACACTAAAAATTGGGCCAATCTCGGATTTTAGCCAAAATTGACACAAAACCTAATATCAAAGTCTCCAAGCACATCCAAACAAGCTCCAACTTTCTCCTATGGGTAGCCCTATGGTCTAAGAAGGTTCTAAACTACTAATTATACTATATTAGAGTAATCACAAGGAGAAAATTTAGGGTTTACCTCTTGGGAGTTGGAATCCCAAGGCCAAAGTCTCCAAAAAGCCCTAAATTTACCACACCAAGTCTCCAAGCCTCCAAATGAAGCTTTTACACCAAATCTAAGATCTACACACCTAAGTTAGAGGAAAGTGGAAGGTTAGGATTTACATTGATAAAAGAAATAGAAGAAGAAAAAGAAAAAAGTGAAGAACTTACTTGAAACTTGAAGAAATAGGAAGAAGGAAGAAGAAGAAAATAGAGAAATTATGAGGAAGAAGAAGAAGTGGAATAAAAGAATGGGTTAGGAAAGGGCCGGCCAGGTGAAATAAACATAGGGTTAGGGTTTATGGTTTAACACAATGACTAAAATGCCCCTAAATCAAGTCATCCTAATTGGGGTTTGGGTTTGGGGTTTTCAAATGCACTCTAATTAATTCCTACTCACTCCAACTAACTAATTAAAATATAAATAACTATTATAAGCCAATAAATAAGTCTGACAAGGGTGTTGGTTGGGTCTAACATGGGTCCACTTGGGTCTGACATGGGTCCAGACTAGCCAAAACTCTAAAATAAATAATAAAAAAATAATACAACCAACTAATTAAATATTAATACAAATATTTATTATTAATACACAATTTACCAAAATAAAATAAAAAAATATCCAGCCCTGGAAATGGGGTAGTGACAAGCCTATCCTCCTTAGAAAATTTCGTCCTCGAAATTTAAAGCCAATCAAACTTCTTCTAAGTCAAACCCCCAACAATCACAGTCAAAAAATTCTACCGAAACAACATGCAAGATCATAGTCCTACTGGTCTTGTTATCACTGTCTTAATCAGGGCCACTACACTATCTACCCCAGTACACAAAAAAAGTCTAACAGGTACTAATGAAGCACACCACAAGAAATAGAAAAGGATAGGAAGAAGAACAAAAGAGACAGACCTGCTAACCCAACACCCGTAGCATCGACCTCCTCGACCGTCAACGCATAAGCCCTGCCCTGCTGGTGTATCTCCCTATGCTGGTGCAGGATATGATGCTTTGCCACAGATGGCCTAGTTTTAACTCTCAGATCTTGTGCTCCACCAAATAGAGGTGCAGTGGGACAATCTCGCATCTGGTAAGCAGCGGATCCACAGAACAAACACACCTTCATCCTCCTCCTATAAACATCCCAAGTGTATCCTGCCTTCCTGCAGTAGGCACAAGTGGGCACTCTCTGATCCTGACTCTGCTGCGCTGTCTCCTGCCCATAGGGATGCTTAGCCGATCCCGCACTACCACTCACACTACCTGAATCATCCCTACCTCTCTTGGACTTGAGCTTCAAGTCATCCTCTGCTCTTTGAGCGTCCCATACGATCTGCTCAAAAGTTACCTCGCGGTCGCTCCTAGTCAAAGACTTAACCACCATGACCAAGCCCTTATGAAACTTACTCGCCTTTGCTGCCTCACTCAAGCCATCCATAAATCTGTCTAGATGGTAGAACTGAGCGCCACATCTGGGAAAAATTTCTCCTTAAAAAGCCTCTTGAAAGCCTTCCAAGTAAGCCCTGGTGCCACGATCCTCGTATCAGTGCGATACCACGTCAAAGTGAGGTCGAACATCTGACTGCCCGCTGCCTCTATCTGTATACTGTCTGGAATCTGTGCCAGCCAAAAATCCCCTCAATCTGTTTTATCCAGTCATCCATGTACAGGATTTTCTCTATACTCCAGAACTCCTTGGGTCGTATCCTCTGGAAGTAAATGATGCTTCCCGGCATTGGATGCTGAGTCTGATCTTCTTGTGGCTGAATCTGTATCACCCTATCAACTGCCATCATAGCCACCTGGTGGGCGTTCTCAATGCCCAGCCTCATCACATCCACCTGACGGTGCTGTGCGTCCATCATCTCACTGAAGAATGCAAACAACTGCGTGATATCTACTGGTACAGGAGGTGGTAGAGGCTCCATCGGAACGACTGGGGTACTCCTTGAATCGACAGGTGAAAGAGGATCTCCAAGAGAAGCAGATGCTCCATCAACCGCATGAGTGGTGAGTGAAGCGATAGCAGCTGCCTAAATACGAGCTGGACGAGAGGTAGCAGACCTCTTGGTGGTAACTGCTGGAACGGTATAATGGGATCATGTCTTCGGAGGCATCCTGAACACAGATCAAAAGAAGTCAATACGATGCAAGATACGATATCATCAAGGAAGGACAGTAATATTTCAAAAGAAAGCAATTTTAGAATAATTAGATTGGAATTGTTCCTAGTCGTGATTGAGTACAATCTCATCCTAGATCCTATATCCTAGAGCAAGCTCACAGCAGTACAACTAAATTATTGTACTACCACGATATCGCAATAATTGTGAATCGAGACCTGCGTGGGCCGCCACCAAAAATGTGTCACGATCCGCATCCAAAAATTGGGCATGAGTCATAGGTACGTCCAGCCTACGCCATAGTATCGGCGGTAGAACAATGTCTAGGTCTACTATCTAGCTAACAATCTCACACAATCAATATAGGTACCTGTCAAGATCTTAACTCCAAATGGAGGAGCAATATAATAAAGATAATACAATACTCAATCACGAATCTAAGTATGATAAGATAACACAGAAGTCTAACAACTACAAAGTCTAAACAACTGAGGTCCCAGTGATCCGTTACCAAAAGCAAATAAACACAACTAAGGTCCTAGTGATCCGGTATCAAAAGCTAATAAACACAACTGAGGTCCTAGTGATCCCGGCTACCAACCCGAAAATTACTCCTAAATTAGGGGATCCCTGTCTGCACCATCGACAGGCTGAGGTCCATAATACGTCGAACACCAATCCTCCGGATCCTCTGAAAAATATATCCAGTAAAGATTGGAGCAAGTACACCTCTAACAGCAGTTCCAGTTAAATGATAAAAATTATAAAGCAGTTATAGAAAGTTGCAAGGTGAAGAAAATAAAGTATAAAACAAGGAAATATATATATGTATCACTGGTGCATAAAGGTAAAAATGCATGAAAATCAGAAGCAAGATAGTAATGACTGCAGGATACAAAAATCTAAACTAAGATCAAGTGTGTGCACAAGAAAGTGTAGTGAGTCCAGCAAGAATAAATATAATGAGTCCAGTCCAGAAAGTATCAGTGAGACCAGCAAAAAATGCAAGAGAGTCCAGACTAGAAAGAATGAACTCGTGTCTTTTAAATACCTGTTTTGACATGTAAATGGCTAGGGGTAAGTACAGCTCACCGCATACTGGGTGTGTGGCTGCTATCATTCCAGATTAGACCAGAGAGGGTGATTCCAGTTGAGAATGTTTACATGTCTACTAGAGTATTTTCTCACCCCGACTAGTGCAAGTGAATCCAATACCCGACACGTAAATCAAGTATGAGTCCAGCCAGAAATATGAGTGATGTCTGTAGTGAGTCCTAATGTGATGCCAGTAGGTGATTCCAGAATAAAGGCCAGAAACATAAAATATACGTGTCGCAAGTAAATGAATCCAGAAATACTAGTCTGTGTCATGCCAGAAAAATTAGATAATACTATACTATAAGTTGAATCATAATAATCATCAGATAATGGAAACTATTAGAGAATGTACTCGCCTGACGTCCTGAGCAACTAGCGATCCAAACTGGCATCGCAAGGACCTATTACAAAAAGCAAGATTAAATGGGATTCTAATGAGTTAAAAAGATATAAAATAACTAAAAATAAGCTTCTAGGGTCGTTCTGGGTCAAACGGGTCAAACCGGTGAAATCTGGGTCAAAAAGTCAACTTTTGGTCCAAAAAGTCAACTCTGGGTCAAAGTTAGGTCAAAAGTTGACTTTGACGGTCAACCGGGGCAACTACGGTCAACTCTAGGTCAAACTAGGGTGCCCCTAAAATTCTAGATCAAAACTAGGTCATTAAGCTAATAAACCCTCAAACTCGCCTCCTTGAGATACCGGGATACCCTCGGTATCTGATATCTCAACCTACGCGATACGCCCCGTCTATACCCTCTAATATATATACTAGCATGTATATATATATATATATATATATATATATATATATATATATAAGCAACTCTAAGCTCAATCCTAGGCAAAATCCCAATACCTCGCCCCGATACCCAATAACATGAGTATCTCAAGGTATTGAGATACTCGCATTATCCCCTCACTAACACTAGCTAACTAACTAACTATCTATATATATACTACCATATGCTACTATATATATATATATATATATATATATATATATATATATATATATATATATATATATATATATAACCTAGTGTATAGGAAAATACCTCCTCAACTCTCCAATACCCAACTTACCTCTAACTAACTAGCTAACTATCTATATATATATATATATATATATATATATATATATATATATATATATATATATATATATATATAACATCAATATATATATATATATCTAAATATATATATATAATCTAGTACATAGGCTACCTCAATACCTCGATACCCCTAATACCTTACTACCCTCAATACCTTGGTATCTCAAGGTATTGAGATACCTAACTTACTCCCCCCTCTAACACTAACTAACTAGCTATATATATATATATATATATATATATATATATATATATATATATATATATATATATATATATATATATATATAGGCAAAATATATATATATATATATAAACACATATGTATATATACCTACATATCTATGTATATATCACACATACACATATACATACATCCATTACCATCTCACATATATATATATATATATATATATATATATATATATATAAAGAAATTCTTTCTATCATCCAATGCATACATAAATTTCAAGATGATTTGCTGAATAAGAAATTTTTATTACGCATTGATTGTAGTTCAGCAAAAACTGTTCTAGAAAAAGATGTTAAAAATTTAGCATCTAAGCAAATATTTGCTCGATGGCAAGCATATTAATTTTTATATACCATTTATGGGTAATAAATAAATCCATTTTCTGTAGAAAATTATTCCTAACAACATCCTCTTGTTGTTGTTGTTGTTGTTGTTCATCTACTAAGTTCTCTTTCTCAGGAATGTGAGAATGTGAAGAACTAGCAGAAGAGTTACGAGTAGTAACAGTTTTAGCTGAAAGTCTAGATATATGTTCCAGCTCAAGCTTTTCTAGTCTAGTATGGATCTGTTGATCCTGAGATTTTAAATTTTTAATCTCAATTTTTAAAGTCTTTATTTCAGACTGAAGATCCTGTATTGTGACAGGTTTCACTTGCCTACTCTTATATCTTGAAAGAACTTCGGCCATATTATATGCTTCAGTAGGACTTTGAATCGGAATATTATCCTCTTCTTTACCAATAAAATCAATTATTTTATTCTTTATTCCAGGACTAATATTATCCCTTAACAAAGCTTCAATTATATCTTTCTTCTCATCAAGAGTTAAAGTATTAATTGATAAACCATTCATTTCTACTATAGATTTGTAGTAGTCAACATCTTTGTCTGCAACACATTCGTTACATTGACAATTTTCCCCACATTCTTCCGCAGATTCGTCTGTGGATTCATTATTGGATGAACTTTCTTCATAATCAGAATTAATTATTAATTTATAAAGAGTATTCCTTAACTCTTCATCTTCAATTTCTTCAATTTTCTTTTTTGTATAACATTTATTGGCATAGTGGCCTAATTTACCACATTTGTAACATTTAATAATTTTCTTGGAAGACTTCTTCTTCCTCAAGTTCCTACTTTCCTTATTATTGGTAGGTTCTTTTCTTCTCGAAGGATATTTTCTTTTTCTATAAGGTTTCTTATTATATTCCTTATAGTCATTTACTTTCTTTTTCCCCTTAGTATTAGGAGGTTTAGAAATATCCATAGCAAACTGGTCACAGAATTCTCCCAGTTGTTTTCTTTCAGAGAGTCTCTGAGTTTTCAATTGATGTCGTAGCTTTAAATTATTGCATAAAGCTAGACCTTCTTCTATACACTTATTTATCAAATTTCCATAAGTGTAATTAGCATATGGTATAACACCATTATTTTGGTTTCGCAAACCTTGCCTTATTCTTTCAGCAAAAAGATTTGGTAACCCATCAATGAATTTTGATTTCCAGTGAGCATTATTAGCGTCACCAAGTAACATAACTCTACTCAAAAAGGTATCTTTATACCAACGAAAATGAGTAAGTGTTGGACATCTTAAATTCTGAAGAAGAGTTCTAACTCTATCTCCATGATCAGAAATTCCACCAGTAAAGTGTTCTAATATTGTTATCATTAGGGTGTAAACCGCATCAGTCTTAGTGACTTGAGTATTGTCCGTAGAATTAGTCTCAGTTTTAACAGCATTAATAATTTTTTGCCATTGAGACTCAGTTAGACAATTATTCCACCAACCTCTAAGAATTCCAGTAAAACCGCAAGTAATAAATTGTGCAGTCTCTTTGTCATTATTACCAACAGCTTTGGCAATATTAGAGTACATCATCATTCGATGTAACTGATCATGAATCTGTTTATCAGTAAGACCATCTATGTTCCATTCATAGATATCTCCCCCACTATAATGATTTTGTATTAGTGTATCATTTTCTTCAAATAATACATCAGTAGGAGTTGGTCTTTGGTAATAATATTTTAGTAGATTCGGCTTTCCATATTTCATAGCCTGAATCTGAGAATTATTAATAGGTTTAGATTCAACAAAAGATTGTTGAATAGCATCAATTTGCTCAGAATTTATTTCTTCTTCTTCTTCGGAATTATCCTTAAAAGAAGTATCATCATCAGTTAAAGGTTTATTAATAACCTGTAGTTGATGTTTCTTTTCAGATTGCTGAAGTATTTCTTTTGCAAATTGTTGCTTTGCATAAACTATTAATTCACGTAATTCCATATCTTTAGCATTAATTGTCTGAAGGTTAGTTTTTTTAAACTGAGCTATTAGCTCTTTGATATCCTCTCTAGTAACTTCAGGAGTTTTCCTGACTTTAAAATCTTTTACCTCAAGTGGAGGTTTTAATGAAATATTAGAAGTCTCCTTTAAGAAAGATTTTCCAGTTGGAGTAGAAAAATCTAATTTTTTCATTACATCAATTTGATGTAAAATTTTATCTAAAGCCGTCTCAATTCTAGTCAATTGTTGACCCATTACTTGGATAGAAACATTAGTATAATTATTTTGTTTAATTACCTTTTGTAATTCTTTAATTATTACTTCTTTACTTTCAATAGTAGAAATGAAAGAAGTAGCATCAATTTTATCCGGCATATTTTTAACCGTGAGTTTTATTAACTCATTTGGAGGATACATAGATCTTGTTAAGCCACTGCTTGTGCCTTCATTAGTACTCCATACTTTATAGTATTCTTCTAACACATTAAGTTGTGCTAATTCTTTAGTGACATGGTCATGAACAAACCAGTCAGTAAAAGGTATTAGACATTTTGATCTTTCTAGATGATTGTAAAATTCATCTTTCAATTCATATCTCTTTTGAAGAGAATATGTTTTCTCAAACCATTTACGAAATTTTTTATCTTCATAGTACATTCTATTGAGAATGTCCCTTACTTCTTTATTGGTTGTAAAAACCATTAAATAGAAGTAAATTCCATTTCCGACATTGTCGGTGAGTTCTTTTTGTTTTTTCCCTTATACAAGGAATGAGCTATTGCATTGTCAGATATTTGAATCTTATCTATTTCTTCTTTATTAGAAGATGTAGACCCTATTGTTGAGGGTAAATATTTTCTACTAGATATTGACAATCGTGATATGTCTTGTGGAGTAAATCTTACTTCCACCTCACCATCGTGAGTTTGAATTATTTGATCAATTTCTGTATCCACAATAGGTTGTGGTAATACAGCTTGACTCAAAATCCATTCTTTGGGAAAATTAATTTCATCCCATCTTATTATTCTATTTGTAGCTACATTTGATGTCAACAAATTAGTTTCAATCAAAGTAGTCTTCCCAGGCTTAGTAATATGCTTAGCCTTAGGGGCAATGGTATTCATTACCTTATAATGAACTCTATAGATTATTGCTATAGTTTCAGATCCAGGAAGAAAATTATATCCATTTGTTTTAAGATTGAGAGTAACAGCATCATATAGATGATGATCTGTTAGAGACAAAGTTAAATTTGGATATACATTAAAATAAACTGGACCATGGCAAAGACTAGTTTGCATAACTCCCATTAAGGATTGACTCCAGTCTAAACATCTGGCATCTCTAAGAGATGTCATGATTGAAGCATTTAACCCTGGTAGAGTTAAAGGTTTAAATGCAATTTGAATTAGTCCTATGTGAACATAATTATAGGCCTCTCTTACATGCCCAATATCTTCTTCACTTATTAATTTAAGCGAATATTCTGTGTTATTCACAGAAACAGTTCTTTCCATTGTTTTAATGGAAATGGATGATTTAAAGTCAAAAATACCTATTTGGTAAATTTCTTTTGGCTTTACATTTGGAATTGTCCATTTATTAAGTTCCTCCATTTCAGAGGGATACTCAACATTTTGAGCATTCTTCAAAGATTTTTCCTTAGTAAGGGCTCGCTTATTAGTTCCTATTGCTAATGGTTTATCCATCATGCAATTGAGGTTCTACTTCTTATACACACATGTAAAAAATATAAAAATTAAGAGGTTGTTCATAAATCTTATTATGCAAATTCTTTTATTTTACGTAACTAATCAAGTTGTTTTTATACTATTCTATCGATAGTAAAGACCTAGCACGGCTGTCAACGATTTATGCCAACACACAGCCATCCCGGCAAATAAGGCAATGCGACTTTGATGCCGTTCCACTAAGTAGAAGACACATCTCTAGAATAGCTTTCGAACTCATCTCATAGTTAAATAAAACAACAGCTTTTAACATAATAGAGATCATAACAACCTTAAAATAACTATATATTTACATGTTTGCAAAGAAGTATAATTACCTCAGCCCTGAGCCTTCATGGCTCTGATACCAAATTGGAACAGGATAAGAAGGATGAGACGTCAAACGTTTAAGCGGAATTTTATTATCAGTAGAATAATATTACAGAGCACACAAGCACACTTAGTAGCAGATTTCTAACACTTCAAAATGAAAGCGTACATAATATAGAGGACTTAACCTCTATTTATAATACAAAAGTCGATATCGATCGACTGACAGATGCAGAAGAAGTAACCGGCAGCTGCAAGTAGACCAGACAGCAGTCCCATCAGCAACGTGAGTGCCCGTCCCCATCATCTTTACTTTATCTACTTTACTTCTCCACCGTCCACGTTACAGCAATTATGCTGAGTAAAGTAAGTGGTAGGGTCCACCATTGTCGGCCAATAATTAAAGAGATTCTCTTTAGCAAAAGTAAAGTAAGATGATTGCCACCTGTATTCTGGCAATAGTGTATTCTTACAGCATGCTATCATCATCACTTTCATTATCTGACTGAGTAGTGACTCTTTTATGCATTCTCTTGAAGAAAGTTTCTTCATCAATATTTTCGTCCACCTCTTTGTCAGATTTGGTAGAACTAACAGACATATTTTCTGTTTTAAAAATAGACTCAAATTGAGTTTGCATATATTGAAGACATTTTTTCTTCAATTCTTCTTCAGTAATCCGAGGATTTCTTCTTCTCAAGGATTCCTTTAACTTCTTTAAAGGACTGTCTTCAACAATTTCCTTTTTCAATTTTTCTTCTATAAGGATCTCATTATCCTTAATGGATTTCTGTACTATTTGTACATTTTCTTTGTCATCAATCCTATTCCACCATTTAATCATGAATTTTCTGGCAAGAACAGGAAAATTGAGAGGATTATATTCACATTTAATTATCCATTTGAAAATATAGGGAATTTCAAAATGAACAAAGAAATACATTGTACTTTTCCCCTCCAGAAGATTGTCAGCATTCTGACATAAAGGGTAAGATTGTGTCCAGACCGCAAATAATTCTTGCAGTAAAGGAGGTAGAATATCCAGGGTAGCACCAAATTTATACCACCATTTAATAAACCATACAGAAATATCCTGTTTTAGAATTTCTGGACAAATTCTAATGAACCAAGAATGTTTTTGTTTACTATTGTCGTAGTAAAAGACTTTAGTAAACGCTTCAACATAATCCCAGTAAGTGAAAAATACATCAATTTCTTTTTCACGATGAACTAGATGTCTAGTTCTGTTGGGATGAAGTCCCCAAGATTGAGGGATGATAATCTGTTTGATTATTATTTTGCTATAATTAACATCACTGCGAAGATCATTGGACTTCTGATGAAAATGTTCAATTTCGACTAATTTAGTTATCAGTAGAATTCCTTCATAAACATTTCGATCTTTTTCTTTAACTGGAAACATATTATTCTCCAGATATTTTTCTTTTAATTTCCAAGGATCATCCATCATTGGAATATCAGATCTTTCAAGTAGAAGAATTTCTTCTGAATAATTATCAGAGTAATTATTTTGGGTGAATATTGTTTCCACCTCAACTGCCTGTTTGTAAGAAATATTAGTTTCTTCAGAATCTTGAATCTTGATGCCTCTATTAGAGGGCTTTCCTTTTCCAAGAACAGTTTTCTTGGACTGATATCGAAACTCATTGGAGTCCGAAGTCATGGGTCGAGGAACCCATGGTTGTTTCCCCTTATCCTTCCTGTGCATGGTTCTGCAAAAATTCACGCGTTAAGAAGTCAGGAAGAGAATTATTAATTCCCTTAATATATTCAATGTCAAATTCAAATATGGCTAATTCTGCTTGCCATCGAGCAAATATTTGCTTAGATGCTAAATTTTTAACATCTTTTTCTAGAACAGTTTTTGCTGAACTACAATCAATGCGTAATAAAAATTTCTTATTCAGCAAATCATCTTGAAATTTATGTATGCATTGGATGATAGAAATAATTTCTTTCTTAATAGTAGAATAATTATTCTGAGCATCATTCCATTTTCCTGAATAATATCTTACTAACATTTCTTTGTTAGTAGTAGGATTTAATTATTTTAATATGCCACCATAACCTATATTACTGGCATCTGTTTCAACAATTTTAAACCATTCAGCATTGGCTAAATGTAAACAAGGTAAATTTTTAACCTTTTGTTTAATTATTTTTACTGCCTCGGTATGAGCATTAGTCCAAGGAGTAGGATTCTTTCTTAATCTTTGATACAAAATTTTTGTATCATTCGCTATATTTTTATAAAATTCTGATACATAATTTAATGCATCAAGAAATCTTTGTAACTGTTTATTATCAGTTATTTTATCTGGAAATTTAGAAGCAAATTCAATACTTCTATCAATTGGATGTATTGTATTATTAGTAA